>CM041776.1:372097033-372593711 GCA_023374045.1 Limonium bicolor | reverse complement strand
AGTTTTTAATTTGGACAAGGGAGCTAGAAGTTACAAGGATTTGAAGTTGTACGTTGGTGGTGTGCTGGTTCAACCGTGAAAGAGAGAAAGGAGGAAGATGGGGTACGTTGAAATTGAGCAAATGAACGAATGAAGAGAATTCACTGATTGCAAAGCTTTTGAAGATATTAATTGTTTACTAAAAGCAAATAGTAACTTAGCTATATTACTTATTTACTTGTTTGCTCATTAATTGATATGGGTGGTGACTCACCTTTATGAAAACCGGCCCCCATCTGTTATAAGGGGTTACCCAGTCCTTATTGATCAATTAAATTACATATGTTGACATATGTTACAAACTAGCTTATAAAAGTCACTATTCATACAAACAAGGCACATAACTGTGAAATTTTGGTTTCCCATTGATTTAAACTTCCAAATGTGATACTAAGTAGTACACATATTAATTAAAGAGTAATGATGGACATTTAGCCATTCAAAACCCATTTACAAGACAATTTTTTAAAAAAATGTGCTTTAAGGCTCCTTAAAGCACATTTTGTGTTTTAACTTGTTTCCAAGCTCGGTTTTCTTTGATAATTGATTTAATAGGCTCATTAATATATAAGTAAGGTCTTGGTAAGTTCATCAAGCCTTAATCAAAATTACCAAGCTTAGAGCATACTTTGTCCATATTGCCTTTTTGGCAATTAATTGTATTTACTATTTATTAAATTGTTTACTAGTGTTTCTGAGACTCTTTTTAGTCTTAATAATTTATTATTTAATGTTTAAACAACTTATTAAGGTTTGGGGTATTTCACACACGTTAACTACGTCCTTCCCCTGCTAACGTTTTTAGATTATACTAAGCGCTAATCATGTAGCCAGTTTATATGAGATAGGTTTAACTTGTCTAGAGTGTGTTCCCTCCTTAGCTAAATAGCTGTGTTTTAAGCTCATTAATTACACAATAACACTCCTCAATTATTTCTAGAACTCCTTTATACTGAGGCTTAAGTGTTTCAAAACTGAAACAAGGTTCTTGTGCATAACCTTATATTATAACACTTTTTATGTATCTAAGGGTGTCTAAACTTCCCAAGATGTTCACTAAGTTTGGATAGATACATTAGGAAGGTTTTGGGTTTATTATCAATCTAATTTCACTCTTATTACCCTCATGAAATCAGTTATACAGAAGCTGCTCCATCTCGGCATCCTGCACTCACACGAGGGTATATTCCTCTTCATTTCTCCTTCCCTTTTCTATTTAATCTCAGTTCTGTCTTCCAATTATCCCCCATGTACTCCTTACCCAGCTAATTTTTTACCTCTATTTTAAACTCCAAGTTTCACCAATGAACACTCACCCAATTTTCTGTACAGAAGGAGAAACTAGTCAACACCTGAACTTGAAACTCGACACCACTGTTATTTTTTTATCTTCTGGGTTTTACAGACTGACTTCCAGTTCTCCCAACTTATAAACACTTAGTCTTTTGTATTAACAAAGTCTTAAACTCAATACTAACCAAAACCTCATGGGAAACTCCTTTGAAAAATCGTTGTACAGAACATAGCAAAACTGAAATTATGCGACTGATAACTTCCCTTCTATTACCTGTTTGTTCTTGAGTTGAGTTTCGATTCTCCAAACTTACTGACTCACTCACCCATTGTCCTCTCGAGATTCTCAATCAAGACAAACTCACCACAACCCGGTTACTATCACAGATATGCCATCAACTGAAACTAGACAGAAATGAAACTAACTGATAAACTTCTATTGATCTCTCTCTCTGTTTGCCCACGTTTTAGTCATTCAATTTATCCCTAAGCATCTACGCCCTTAGTTAACTGAATTAACAAGGCTTAAAGTCCATTTTCAACCCAAATAAACACCCACATAGCATCTGTACTTATTTATACAGAACTGACATACTAATGAAAATCTGGAAAAACAGAATTGGTGCATTTCCTTTCTGCTTCTTCTGTCTGGTTATTACATGACTTCAATCTTTTCTCAGATTCCTTACCTACTTATTTAGTTGTTCTAGCAGAATTTAAACCCAGAGACAGCAATAACCATACCTCAGAAAAGTCATTATACTGAACTTAAAAAAATAAGCGGTAAAACTGGAAACTGATGCATTTTGTTTTTTTTTCCTTTTTGTCTTTGATTTTGATTATCTATCTGTCATCAAATTCCCAATAGCGTTTTTACCCCACTGGTTAGATGTATTAGGTGGGTTTTAAACTCCAAGCCAAGTCAGAACAACGCTGAGATCATTTACTAAAACTCCATTATGCAGAATTGAAGGGACTGTAGGTACCAAAATCAGAAACTGTCATACCCCTTTCTTATCCTCTTCTTCTGTCTATTTTCATTCTTTCATCTAGTTTCTACTTCTCCAAATTGTCTACCCAATTAGTCAAGAGTTTTATCAAGACTTTAAATTTAGAGTAAGCCTCAAACAGCTCTGGTAATTCTACTAGAACTCACATATACAGAGCTTAGCAAAACTGAAAAAAAAAACTGAACATCCAAAACCTGATAACCTCTCTTTGTTTTCCTTCTGTTCATTACTAATCTGAACTTTCGATATTTCCCAAAAGGATTACTCGATCAGCTAGGTGGTTTAGGCAAGTCTCAAGTTAAAAACTAGTCCAAGGCAACTCTGTTAACAACACTGGAAGTTCATTATACAAAAGCAACCGGGTCTGAAAATCTGAAAACCAAAATTTGGGTATCTCCTCTTCCTTCTATTTTCGATCTTTAATCTGGTTTCTGTTTCCCAAAATTGTCTAGCTACTTATTTAGGTGTTTATCAAGATGTTGAATCCAAAACAGAGCCAAAAACAAAGTCCAAAACAATATTGTTAAAGCCACCGAGAAACCAAAATCCAAATACTAACCGGAAGGAGAAACAGAAGAACTGCAACTGTACCGATGCATTTCTTTTCAGTTACTTTATTTCTGCTATCTAACCTATCTCCTACCTTATCTTGCTTAATTTCACTCTCAGTTTTGTATATGTATTTCGTATCCAGTTCTAGTGGTACTCCCGGACTCTTTTATGACACTTTCAGTAATGACACCACCTAGCTCATTAGTAAACAGATTGGCGCCCCTAAGCATCATTAAACAAGTTAAGTCGCTTAACATTATTTTTTTCCTTGGCCAAATCAGTCAAATACTTTCCAGAACAACACCAACACATAATCAGATGTAGCTTAGCCATTACCAACTTAATATCTGTAGATCACTCCCACTGTTTTCGAAATTCTAAATCATGTTTTTAGTTTCTTAAAAACTTGGTGTTTAGGCACCCATTTCCCCAAGGCTTTAACAACCAGCATACAGATTTTTAGCAGTTTGTTCCTCTAACTTTAGAGATTTTATCAAGATTACACTTCTTTATCTGTAGTCTGTTGAGATAGTGTTAGTTTAGACATTCCCTAGTTTTTATCCTTGTAATCTTTATTTTTCATCCCTTAATTTGTCTATATAATACCTGTTAGACAGAAGCAAAGATCGATACATTAACAATGAAAAGTTTTACACTCTTCAATGTCTCAATACTTTCTTCCATCTCTCGTCTCTACAAAACTATCAAACAAATTCTAAATTCATCACTGACAGAGAGTGGTTTGATAATGTGACAGATTTAGAAGTTGCTCACCATCTCAAGCTCGATAGCTGTTCATTTCTTGGTTGGTCCTTGGCACAAATGGGACCTCCAGTACAATTGGTCCCTACGACATTACTGAAGAGATTTCCCCCTAGAGTTAGACTTGACAGACCAGGCAATAAGGCAGAGGGCTGGAGAAAATCGGAAGGTTGTTTGATACCTTCCTGTTGCGTTCCAGAGGGATATTGAGCAGCTTCTCCTCGAGTGATATCTTGAAGAGATCTAAGACAACTGCATGAAAGACTCATGCATGGAAGGAACAAGCGCTTTAGAGGTGTAAGTCCGTAGTGTCTAGGAAATAAGAAACAGAACAGAGAAGAGACTATAAGAGAGGATGATTTGAGCTCTCACCGTGAGTAAGTTTCCCCGAGGAAATTGCTGGGTTTTCTTAGCAAGTTCCAGCACATATTATGAAGGCATTCCCATTAGTTTTCATGCGTGACGGGAGAAGGAATAAGGGAGTCAGGAACTCATGTTTTTTGTTTGGACAGGAAACAAAGCAAAGGAGACGAGGAGGTAAGGAGGAATATGAGGGAAACTGAGCAGCGATTTCTTTTTTTTCTTTTACCATGCTCCTTTGAGTGGGTACGCTCCATACTTTTAGTACTTGAGCCTAAGTTTAACATGCACATAGAGGCTCGTTTGTTTACCTTGAGCTGCTCTAGCTTTTCAGAAGCTTGAGCACCAGCCTGCGCCCATGATCAGAGGGAATCGAGGAAAACAACTGATTCTGGCCTTGCATCGACCGTGGAATATATTGAAGGAGGTGAAGGAGTTGAGTGGGTTGTCATACCCAGGTACACACATGCAGGGCAGAAGAAGGCACTGGTGTATGTGGCGTGAAAATTTTCAATCCTACAGAATATGTTTGGCATGTGGGGGGACAAGTAACACTTAGTACATACTGCAAGGCGTACGGGCATACCGGTATAGTTAAGCTTTGGGTTTTTTTTAATTTGCTGTTGTAATAGATTAAATGGGGTAGCACGTGCAGATTGGCGCCAGTGAGCTATGTACTTGCTCGAACAAGAACAAGGGGTCATGGTGTTGCTGTGCACGGTCGGTAACGGGGAACAAGGTGGGTGCTTACTGCTGCAGCTTCCACCTTTCCGTAGTTAATTTAGTGGTTTGGTTAATCTAACAGGGTATCATTACTCTTGTGTCTAGAAGTGAGGTTTGTTGCAGAGTACGAGCTTAGCTCAATCGGTTAAAGCGTTCGGGGAAGTACGGGAGGTCTCGGGTTCGAACCTCAGCGGGAGCGTATTTCCTCCTTTTTCTTTCTTCTTTTTTTGTAGGAGTTATACTTGCTAATTTATATAAGTACGACTATATATTATATCATGTGATTCAAATTTTTTTGTAACACGGTTATGTGGCGTTATTGTCACTTATTTACAACGTTACGATATATATACACGACTATATATTATATCGTGTTATTAAATACTTTTCTTTTTTGTAACGAAGTTATGTGACGACATTGTTACTTATTCACGACGTTACAATATCGTAACGTTACGTACGTGTATTTTTGTATACGTACATATATATACACATACTAGATTTATTTGCTCGTACGTTATTTTATGTATGTATTATAAAAACACATTATGATTTTTATGTGTTTAAATGTTGAGGGGTGTTTCAACTTACCCCCCTTAAAAGAGACTTCGTCCCGAAGTCTTTCTTCCTTAACTTATATTTTCCACCCTTGGTAATCTTAGGGATCCGGTCCCGCATTCATTCACGATACCCAAAGGATTAAGTTCATAATTAACATTCTCAGTGCTTCAAAGCACCAAGCCACTTCAGTGGCTTCACACAAGTTCTCGTAGTAGACCAAGGAGCTAGCAATGTGTATATCATGTCAAAGTGCAAGGCACACAATATTCATTCATACAGAGCATATAATACGCTAAAGTGCAAACCATAGCACACAACATTCATTCATACATAGCGTACATAACATTTTCACACGCAATCCAAACACACAAACCTACCAACCAACCACGAGTGGTTGTAGGAATACATCATACTAAATCAACACACATCCAAAACAAAAAGCGCTTACCCCCTTAAATGAGGGGTACGCCCCCGTACCCTACACTAAGCCGAAACATCGATGACAAAATCACAGGAACTTACTGCAAGTTATTATTGCCCTTGCAAGCGGATTAGATCAGTAAAGTCGTGCCTCACATTACTACCCTTAACCCCGTTTCCCAAATTTAGGTTTTCCTATTCTCGGTACTCCTTTATTCCAGTCATCAGAGCGCAACTACGCTCTGATACCACTTTCTGTAACACCCCCGAATCACATTCAATAATTAAACGACGTGCCTAACGTTAACAGGAGAAGTCTACGCAGCGGTTTCGAACTCTATTCGGGTGCTACAGACGCCAACCACCCACGTGGTTGACTCCACCACAATACCAACTCCAAGTTACGGTCTGTATGACTGGAAGTCCAACCTTAACGAAGTCCAAATACAACATAAAGTACAACCCAAGTACCGAGCGTCTACAGTGTAGTTAATAACTTAAACAACACAACCCGAAACTTACCACAAGGGTCTAGTGATACCTAGTCACAACCCATACATAAGAAAGCATACTACTTAAAAGTCTTGCCCAAATGGACTACCCTCATGGTAGTCATCCCACCTACGCTCCGTCACGTTCCAGATGATCACCTGTAAAAATAAAGGACTCAGCAAAAACTATGCTGAGTATGAACGTGTGAAGCCCGCATGTTACCGGGCCACACGACTACTTGGTCGAATATTATTAAGTCAATTTACATGCTATAATAAAGCAGTAAAGCACACATCAGCACATCATGATACCAAACACACTCATTGGTAGCATAGCAATATCAAAAAGCAACCAAGCACAACTTGCAGGTAGCATAGCAATGTCAACACGCAACCCAGCACAATAGGCTGCTAATGAGCAACAACAATCAAGTCATTTATAGGATGTGTGCGGAGGTATATTATACCGTCGATCCTCACTATTGGATCATTCAAGAGATTATGTATTGTTTTCTTGTTCTCATTACACATGTTTTCCTTTCTTCTCTTGCACCAAGTCAGGGAATGTAGGTTAGGTCCCGAGACTTTGTTAAGTAGGTGCTATTCATCCCTTGTTTCTTAAAGGTTCACATTGTGTTTGTGAATTTTCCTTATTGTTGGGCTCATTACACATGTTTTCCTTTATTCTCTGGCACCGAGTCAGGGGATATAGATTAGATCCCGAGACTTTGTTATGTAGGTGCTATTCATTCCTTGTTTCTTAAAGGATCACATTTGTGAATTTTTCCTTATTTGCTTGGTCTCATTACACATGTTTTCCTTTATTCTCTGGCACCGAGTCAGGGGATATAGATTAGATCCCGAGACTTTATTATGTAGGTGCTAATCATTCCTTGTCTCTTCAAGGGTTACTTGTAAATTCTTTTATCACCGCACGTTGGAGGACGTCTCCTCCATGGCTAGTCCCCCATTCCCGACACCCAGGGTCGAGAAAGCGGAGTCACCTCTAGACTCCAGGATAAGCTCCACCAATTGTCACTCCCCCCATTCCCGACACCCAGGGTCGAGAAAGCGGAGTCACCTCTAGACTCCAGGATGTGCTTCACCAATTTGTCACTCCCCTATTCCCGACACCCAGGGTCGAGAAAGCGGAGTCACCTCTAGACTCCAGGATGTGCTGAGAAAGTGGGGTCACCCAGGGACACCCAAAACATATTCCACCATAGACGGTCGAAGGATCTGATGCAGATACCAACTCCCGATCATCCATACCGCGCGGCCCGAGCTGCTGTCTTCCCGGGTTGTTCTCGTGTTTCACCAGTTGGTACTTTTCATTTCATTATCATTATAATCTCAACACCATAGTGGGTGTCATTAGCGGTCCTCTAAAGTTAGAGAGGATTTGTCTCTTTGTATAGTTCTTTTGTTTTGTCTACGTGGTTCGTCATGTCTCACCAAAGGAGATTGCTCTTCATTATCATTAATGAATAGACACCATAGTGGGTGTCATGGTAGTCCTCAATGGTTTTGAGAGGAGTTCCCCTTATAGAGTTTTCTTGGTCTTCATAATTCGTAGTAGTTCGTCTCAAGTTCCATAAACGAGAAAGGGACTAAACTACTGTGTGCGCGCAAGTAATATGCCACAAGGATATATAACAAGCATATAAGCAAGCCACAAGAAGCAATCCAATTTCATGCTATAGTCTTATAGTCATTGTCAAACAAAGCACACAGCACACAAGCCGTGTAACACGGCAACATACGAACCACACATGTCCATACCTTTTTCAAAAGCACGAGTTGTCTCACACACGGGATCTCGATCGGCGTTCGTTACGGCCCTAATGTTAATCAACACAACTTGTCAGTTTTATGATTTCATGCACAACCACTGTGACATTTTTCACTAGCTTATTCTACGTTAACATGTGCAATTCTCTAGGTGAGTCCTTAAGTGCCTAGTTTATATTAACCCTTAAAAATTTCCAAAATATTAATCCTAGGCTTATATTACTCCTAGGACATCCACATTGCCAACTCACACGTTAACTACGTCCTTTCCCCTGCTAACGTTTTTAGAGTATACTAAGCGCTAATCATGTAGCCAGTTTATATGAGATAGGTTTAACTTGTCTAGAGTGTGTCCCTCCTTAGCTAAATAGCTGTGTTTTAAGCTCATTAATTACACAATAACACTCCTCAATTATTTCTAGAACTTCTTTATACTGAGGCTTAAGTGTTTCAAAACTGAAACAAGGTTCTTGTACATAACCTTATATTATAACACTTTTTAATGTATCTAAGGGTGTCTAAACTTCCCAAGATGTTCCCTAAGTTTGGATAGATACATTAGGAAGTTTTGGGTTCATTATCAATCTAATTTCACTCTTATTACCCTCATGAAATCAGTTATACAGAAGCTGCTCCATCTCGGCATCCTGCACTCACACGAGGGTATATTCCTCTTCATTTCTCCTTCCCTTTTCTATTTAATTCAGTTCTGTCTTCCAATTATCCCCCATGTACTCCTTACCCAGCTAAGTGTTTTACCTCTATTTTAAACTCCAAGTTTCACCAATGAACACTCACCCAATTTTCTGTACTGAAGGAGAAACTAGTCAACACCTGAACTTGAAACTCGACACCACTGTTATTTTTTTATCTTCTGGGTTTTACAGACTGACTTCCAGTTCTCCCAACTTATAAACACTTAGTCTTATGTATTAACAAAGTCTTAAACTCAATACTAACCCAAAACCTCATGGGCAACTCCTCTGAAAAATCGTTGCACAGAACATAGCAAAACTGAAATTATGCGACTGATAACTTCCCTTCTATTACCTGTTTGTTCTTGAGTTGAGTTTCGATTCTCCAAACTTACTGACTCACTCACCCCATTGTCCTCTCGAGATTCTCAATCAAGACAAACTCACCACAACCCGGTTACTATCACAGATATGCCATCAACTGAAACTAGACAGAAAGAAACGAAATAACTTATAAACTTCTATTGATCTCTCTCTCTGTTTGCCCACTTTTTAGTCATTCAATTTATCCCTAAGCATCTACGCCCTTAGTTAACTGAATTAACAAGGCTTAAAGTCCATTTTCAACCCAAATAAACACCCACATAGCATCTGTACTTATTTATACAGGACATACTAATGAAAATCTGGAAAAACAGAATTGGTGCATTTCCTTTCTGCTTCTTCTGTCTGGTTATTACATGACTTCAATCTTTTCTCAGATTCCTTACCTACTTATTTAGTTGTTCTAGCAGAATTTAAACCCAGAGACAGCAAGAACCATACCTCAGAAAAGTCATTATACTGAACTTAAAAAAATAAGCGGTAAAACTGGAAACTGATGCATTGTGTTTTTTTTCCTTTTTGTCTTTGATTTTGATTATCTATCTGTCATCAAATTCCCAATAGCGTTTTTACCCCACTGGTTAGATGTATTAGGTGGGTTTTAAACTCCAAGCCAAGTCAGAACAACGCTGAGATCATTTACTAAAACTCCATTATACAGAATTGAAGGGACTGTAGGTACCAAAATCAGAAACTGTCATACCCCTTTCTTATCCTCTTCTTCTGTCTATTTTCATTCTTTCATCTAGTTTCTACTTCTCCAAATTGTCTCCTACCCAATTAGTCAAGAGTTTTATCAAGACTTTAATTTAGAGTAAGCCTCAAACAGCTCTGGTAATTCTACTAGAACTCACATATACAGAGCTTAGCAAAACTGAAAAAAAAAACTGAACATCCAAAACCTGATAACCTCTCTTTGTTTTCCTTCTGTTCATTACTAATCTGAACTTTTGATATTCCCAAAAGGATTACTCGATCAGCTAGGTGGTTTAGGCAAGTCTCAAGTTAAAAACTAGTCCAAGGCAACTCTGTTAACAACACTGGAAGTTCATTATACAAAAGCAACCGGGTCTGAAAATCTGAAAACCAAAATCTGGGTATCTCCTCTTCCTTCTATTTTCGATCTTTAATCTGGTTTCTGTTTCCCAAAATTGTCTAGCTACTTATTTAGGTGTTTTATCAAGATGTTGAATCCAAAACAGAGCCAAAAAACAAAGTCCAAAACAATATTGTTAAAGCCACCGAGAAACCAAAATCCAAATACTAACCGGAAGGAGAAACAGAAGAACTGCAACTGTACCGATGCATTTCTTTTCAGTTACTTTATTTCTGCTATCTAACCTATCTCCTACCTTATCTTGCTTAATTTCACTCTCAGTTTTGTATATGTATTTCGTATCCAATTCTAGTGGTACTCCCGGACTCTTTTATGACACTTTCAGTAATGACACCACCTAGCTCATTAGTAAACAGATTGGCGCCCCTAAGCATCATTAAACAAGTTAAGTCGCTTAACATTATTTTTTTCCTTGGCCAACTCAGTCAAATACTTTCCAGAACAACACCAACACATAATCAGATGTAGCTTAGCCATTACCAACTTAATATCTGTAGATCACTCCACTGTTTTCGAAATTCTAAATCATGTTTTAGTTTCTTAAAAACTTGGTGTTTAGGCACCCATTTCGCCAAGGCTTTAACAACCAGCATACAGATTTTTAGCAGTTTGTTCCTCTAACTTTAGAGATTTTATCAAGATTACACTTCTTTATCTGTAGTCTGTTGAGATAGTGTTAGTTTAGACATTCCCTAGTTTTTATCCTTGTAATCTTTATTTTTCATCCCTTAATTCTGTCTATATAATACCTGTTAGACAGAAGCAAAGATCGATACATTAACAATGAAAAGTTTTACACTCTTCAATGTCTCAATACTTTCTTCCATCTCTCGGCTCTACAAAACTATCAAACAAATTCTAAATTCATCACTAACAGAGAGTGGTTTGATAATGTGACAGATTTAGAAGTTGCTCACCAGCTCAAGCTCGATAACTGCTCATTTCTTGGTTGGTCCTTGGCACAAATGGGACCTCCAGTACAATTGGTCCCTACGACATTACTGAAGAGAGTTCCCCCTAGAGTTATACTTGACAGACCAGGCAATAAGGCAGAGGGCTGGAGAAAATCGGAAGGTTGTTTGATACTTTCCTGTTGCGTTCCAGAGGGATATTGAGCAGCTTCTCCTCGAGTGATTTCTTGAAGAGATCTAAGACAACTGCATGAAAGACTCATGCATGGAAGGAACAAGCGCTTTAGAGGTGTAAGTCCGTAGTGTCTAGGAAATCAGAAACAGAACAGAGAAGAGACTGTAAGAGAGGATGATTTGAGCTCTCATCGTGAGTAAGTTACCCCGAGGAAATTGCTGGGTTTCTTAGCAAGTTCCAGCACATATTATGAAGGCATTCCCATTAGTTTTCATGCGTGACGGGAGAAGGAATAAGGGAGTCAGGAACTCATGTTTTTTTTTGGACAGGAAACAAAGCAAAGGAGACGAGGAGGTAAGGAGGAATAGGAGGGAAACTGAGCAGCGATTTCTTTTTTTCTTTTACCATGCTCCTTTGAGTGGGTACGCTCCATACTTCTAGTACTTGAGCCTAAGTTTAACATGCACAGAGAGGCTCGTTTGTTTACCTTGAGCTGCTCTAGCTTTTCAGAAGCTTGAGCACCAGCCTGCGCCCATGATCAGAGGGAATCGAGGGAAAACAACTGGTTCTGGCCTTGCATCGACCGTGGAATATATTGAAGGAGGTGAAGGAGTTGAGTGGGTTGTCATACCCAGGTACACACATGCAGGGCAGAAGAAGGCACTGGTGTATGTGGCGTGAAAATTTCAATCCTGCAGAATATGTTTGGCATGTGGGGGGACAAGTAACACTTAGTACATACTGCAAGGCGTACGGGCATACCGGCATAGTTAAGCTTAGGTTTTTTTTTTAATTTGCTGTTGTAATAGATTAAATGGGGTAGCACGTGCAGATTGGCGCCAGTGAGCTATGTACTTGCTCGAACAAGAACAAGGGGTCATGGTGTTGCTGTGCACCGGTCGGTAACGGGGAACAAGGTGGGTGCTTACTGCTGCAGCTTCCACCTTTCCGTAGTTAATTTAGTGGTTTGGTTAATCTAACAGGGTATCATTACTCTTGTGTCTAGAAGTGAGGTTTGTTGCTGAGTACGAGCTTAGCTCAATCGGTTAAAGCGTTCGGGGAAGTACGGGAGGTCTCGGGTTCGAACCTCAGCGGGAGCGTATTTCCTCCTTTTCTTTCTTCTTTTTTTTGTAGGAGTTATACTTGCTTATTTATATAAGTACGACTATATATTATATCATGTGATTCAATATTTTTTTGTAACGCGGTTATGTGGCGTTATTGTCACTTATTTACAACGTTACGATATATATATACACGACTATATATTATATCGTGTTTTAATACTTTCTTTTTTGTAACGAAGTTATGTGACGACATTGTTACTTATTCATGACGTTACAATATCGTAACGTTACGTACGTGTATTTAGTATACGTACATATATATACACATACTAGATTTATTTGCTCGTACGTTATTTTATGTACGTATTATAAAACAATTATGATTTTTTATGTTTAAATGTTGAGGGGTGTTTCAACTTACCCCCTTAAAGAGACTTCGTCCCGAAGTCTTACTTCCTTAACTTATATTTTCCACCCTTGGTAATCTTAGGGATCCGGTCCCGCATTCATTCACGATACCCAAAGGATTAAGTTCATAATTAACATTCGCAGTGCTTCTAAGCACCAAGCCACTGCAGTGGCTTCACACAAGTTCTCGTAGTAGACCAAGGAGCTAGCAATGTGTATATCATGTCAAAGTGCAAGGCACACAATATTCATTCATACAGAGCATATAATACACTAAAGTGCAAACAATGGCACACAGCATTCATTCATACATAGCGTACATAACATTTTCACACGCAATCCAAACACACAAACCTACCAACCAACCACGAGTGGTTGTAGGAATACATCATACTAAATCAACACACATCCAAAACAAAATGCGCTTACCCCCCTTAAATGAGGGGTACGCCCCCGTACCCTACACTAAGCCGAAACATCGATGACAAAATCACAGGAACTTACTGCAAGTTATTATTGCCCTTGCAAGCGGTTTAGATCAGTAAAGTCGTGCCTCACATTACTACCCTTAACCCCGTTTCCCAAATTTAGGTTTTCCTATTCTCGGTACTCCTTTATTCCAGTCATCAGAGCGCAACTACGCTCTGATACCACTTTCTGTAACACCCCCGAATCACATTCAATAATTAAACGACGTGCCTAACGTTAATAGGAGAAGTCTACGCAGCGGTTTCGAACTCTATTCGGGTGCTACAGACGCCAACCACCCACGTGGTTGACTCCACCACAGTACCAACTCCAAGTTACGGTCTATATGACTGGAAGTCCAACCTAACGAATTCCAAATACAACATAAAGTACAACCCAAGTACCGAGCGTCTACAGTGTAGTTAATAACTTAAACAACACAACCCGAAACTTACCACAAGGGTCTAGTGATACCTAGTCACAACCCATACATAAGAAAGCATACTACTTAAAAGTCTTGCCCAAATGGACTACCCCCATGGTAGTCATCCCACCTACGCTCCGTCACGTTCCAGATGATCACCTGTAAAAATAAAGGACTCAGCAAAACTATGCTGAGTATGAACGTGTGAAGCCCGCATGTTACCGGGCCACACGACTACTTGGTCGAATATTATTAAGTCAATTTACATGCTATAATAAACTAGTAAAGCACACATCAGCACATCATGATACCAAACACACTCATTGGTAGCATAGCAATGTCAAAAAGCAACCAAGCACAACTTGCAGGTAGCATAGCAATGTCAACACGCAACCCAGCACAATAGGCTGCTAATGCAGCAACAACAATCAAGTCTTTTATAGGATGTGTGCGGAGGTATATATACCGTCGATCCTCACTATTGGATCATTCAAGAGATTATGTATTGTTTTCTTGTTCTCATTACACATGTTTTCCTTTCTTCTCTTGCACAAGTCAGGAATGTAGGTTAGGTCCCGAGACTTTGTTAAGTAGGTGCTATTCATCCCTTGTTTCTTAAAGGTTCACATTTGTGAATTTTTCCTTATTTGTTTGGCTCATTACACATGTTTTCCTTTATTCTCTGGCACCGAGTCAGGGGATATAGATTAGATCCCGAGACTTTGTTATGTAGGTGCTATTCATTCCTTGTTTCTTAAAGGATCACATTTGTGAATTTTTCCTTATTTGCTTGGTCTCATTACACATGTTTTCCTTTATTCTCTGGCACCGAGTCAGGGGATATAGATTAGATCCCGAGACTTTATTATGTAGGTGCTAATCATTCCTTGTCTCTTCAAGGGTTACTTGTAAATTCTTTTATCACCGCACGTTGGAGGACGTCTCCTCCATGGCTAGTCCCCCATTCCCGACACCCAGGGTCGAGAAAGCGGAGTCACCTCTAGACTCCAGGATAAGCTCCACCAATTGTCATTCCCCCCATTCCCGACACCCAGGGTCGAGAAAGCGGAGTCACCTCTAGACTCCAGGATGTGCTTCACCAATTTGTCACTCCCCTATTCCCGACCACAGGGTCGAGAAAGCGGAGTCACCTCTAGACTCCAGGATGTGCTGAGAAAGTGGGGTCACCCAGGGACACCCAAAACATATTCCACCATAGACGGTCGAAGGATCTGATGCAGATACCAACTCCCGATCATCCATACCGCGCGGCCCGAGCTGTTGTCTTCCCGGGTTGTTCTCGTGTTTCACCAGTTGGTACTTTTCATTTCATTATCATTATAATCTCAACACCATAGTGGGTGTCATTAGCGGTCCTCTAAAGTTAGAGAGGATTTGTCTCTTTGTATAGTTCTTTTTGTTTTGTCTACGTGGTTCGTCATGTCTCACCAAAGGAGACTTGCTCATCATTATCATTAATGAATAGACACCATAGTGGGTGTCATGGTAGTCCTCAATGGTTTTAGAGAGGAGTTCCCCTTATAGAGTTTTCTTGGTCTTCATAATTCGTAGTAGTTCGTCTCAAGTTCCATAAACGAGAAAGGGACTAAACTACTGTGTGCGCGCAAGTAATATGCCACAAGGATATATAACAAGCATATAAGCAAGCCACAAGAAGCAATCCAATTTCATGCTATAGTCTTATAGTCATTGTCAAACAAAGCACACAGCACACAAGCCGTGTAACACGGCAACATACGAACCACACATGTCCATACCTTTTTCAAAAGCACGAGTTGTCTCACACACGGGATCTCGATCGGCGTTCGTTACGGCCCTAATGTTAATCAACACAACTTATCAGTTTTATGATTTCATGCACAACCACTGTGACATTTTTCACTAGCTTATTCTACGTTAACATGTGCAATTCTCTAGGTGAGTCCTTAAGTGCCTAGTTTATATTAACCCTTAAAAATTTCCAAAATATTAATCCTAGGCTTATATTACTCCTAGGACATCCACATTGCCAACTCCACGTTAACTACGTCCTTTCCCCTGCTAACGTTTTTAGAGTATACTAAGCGCTAATCATGTAGCCAGTTTATATGAGATAGGTTTAACTTGTCTAGAGTGTGTTCCCTCCTTAGCTAAATAGCTGTGTTTTAAGCTCATTAATTACACAATAACACTCCTCAATTATTTCTAGAACTCCTTATACTGAGGCTTAAGTGTTTCAAAACTGAAACAAGGTTTGTACATAACCTTATATTATAACACTTTTTAATGTATCTAAGGGTGTCTAAACTTCCCAAGATGTTCCCTAAGTTTGGCTAGATACATTAGGAAGGTTTTGGGTTCATTATCAATCTATTTCACTCTTATTACCCTCATGAAATCAGTTATACAGAAGCTGCTCCATCTCGGCATCCTGCACTCACACGAGGGTATATTCCTCTTCATTTCTCCTTCCCTTTTCTATTTAATTCAGTTCTGTCTTCCAATTATCCCCCATGTACTCCTACCCAGCTAAGTGTTTTACCTCTATTTTAAACTCCAAGTTTCACCAATGAACACTCACCAATTTTCTGTACAGAAGGAGAAACTAGTCAACACCTGAACTTGAAACTCGACACCACTGTTATTTTTATCTTCTGGGTTTTACAGACTGACTTCCAGTTCTCCCAACTTATAAACACTTAGTCTTATGTATTAACAAAGTCTTAAACTCAATACTAACCCAAAACCTCATGGGCAACTCCTCTGAAAATCGTTGTACAGAACATAGCAAAATGAAATTATGCGACTGATAACTTCCCTTCTATTACCTGTTGTTCTTGAGTTAAGTTTTGATTCTCCAAACTTACTGACTCACTCACCCCATTGTCCTCTCGAGATTCTCAATCAAGACAACAATCACCACAACCCGGTTACTATCACGATATGCCATCAACTGAAACTAGACAGAAACGAAACTAACTGAAAACTTCTATTGATCTCTCTCTCTGTTTGCCCACGTTTTAGTCATTCAATTTTATCCCTAAGCATCTACGCCCTTAGTTAACTGAATTAACAAGGCTAAAAGTCCATTTTCAACCCAAATAAACACCCACATAGCATCTGCTAATATTATACAGAACTGACATACTAATGAAAATCTGGAAAAACAGAATTGATGCATTCCTTTCTGCTTCTTCTGTCTGGTTATTACATGACTTCAATCTTTTCTCAGATTCCTTACCTACTTTTTTAGTTGTTCTAGCAGAATTTAAACCCAGAGACAGCAAGACCATACCTCAGAAAAGTCAATACTGAACTTAAAAAAATAAGCGGTAAAACTGGAGATACTGATGCATTGTGTTTTTTTTTCTTTTTGCTTTGATTTTGATTATCTAGCTGTCATCAAATTCCAATAGCGTTTTACCCCACTGGTTAGATGATAGGTGGGTTTTTAACTCCAAGCCAAGGAGAACAAACGCTGAGATCATTTACTAAAACTCCATTATACAGAATTGAAGGGACTGTAGGTACCAAAATCAGAAACTGTCATACCCCTTTCTTATCCTCTTCTTCTGTCTATTTTCATTCTTTCATCTAGTTTCTACTTCTCCAAATTGTCTACCCAATTAGTCAAGAGTTTTATCAAGACTTAAATTTAGAGTAAGCCTTAAACAGCTCTGGTAATTCTACTAGAACTCACATATACAGAGCTTAGCAAAACTGAAAAAAAAACTGAACATCCAAAACCTGATAACCACTCTTTGTTTTCTTCTTGTTCATTACTAATCTAAACTTTCGATATTTCCTAGAAGGATTACTCGATCAGCTAGGTGGTTTAGGCAAGTCTCAAGTTAAAAACTAGTCCAAGGCAACTCTGTTAACAACACTGAAAGATCATTATACAAAAGCAACCGGGTCTGAAAATCTGAAAACCAAAATCTGGGTATCTCCTCTTCCTTCTATTTTCGATCTTTAATCTGGTTTCTGCTTCCCAAAATTGTCTAGCTACTTATTTAGGTGTTTTATCAAGATGTTGAATCCAAAACAGACCCAAAAACAAAGTCCAAAACAATATTGTTAAAGCCACCGAGAAACCAAAATCCAAATACTAACCGGAAGGAGAAACAGAAGAACTGCAACTGTACCGATGCATTTCTTTTCAGTTACTTTATTTCTGCTATCTAACCTATCTCCTACCTTATCTTGCTTAATTTCACTCTCAGTTTTGTATATGTATTTCGTATCCAGTTCTGGTGGTACTCCCGGACTCTTTTATGACTCTTTCAGTAATGACACCACCTAGCTCATTACTAAACAGATTGGCGCTCCTAAGCATCATTAAACAAGTTAAGTCCCTTAATATTATTTTTTTCCTTGGCCAACTCAGTCAAATACTTTCCAGAACAACACCAACACATAATCAGATGTAGCTTAGCCATTACCAACTTAATATCTGTAGATCACTCCCACTGTTTTCGAAATTCTAAATCATGTTTTTAGTTTCTTAAAAACTTGGTGTTTAGGCACCCATTTCGCCAAGGCTTTAACAACCAGCATACAGATTTTTAGCAGTTTGTTCCTCTAACTTTAGAGATTTTATCAAGATTACACTTCTTTATCTGTAGTCTGTTGAGATAGTGTTAGTTTAGACATTCCCTAGTTTTTATCCTTGTAATCTTTATTTTTCATCCCTTAATTCTGTCTATATAATACCTGTTAGACAGAAGCAAAGATCGATACATTAACAATGAAAAGTTTTACACTCTTCAATGTCTCAATACTTTCTTCCATCTCTCGACTCTACAAAACTATCAAACAAATTCTAAATTCATCACTGACAGAGAGTGGTTTGATAATGTGACAGATTTAGAAGTTGCTCACCAGCTCAAGCTCGATAGCTGCTCATTTCTTGGTTGGTCCTTGGCACAAATGGGACCTCCAGTACAATTGGTCCCTGCGACATTACTGAAGAGTATTCCCCCAAGAGTTAGACTTGACAGACCAGGCAATAAGGCAGAGGGCTGGAGAAAATCGGAAGGTTGTTTGATACCTTCCTGTTGCGTTCCAGAGGGATATTGAGCAGCTTCTCCTCGAGTGATTTCTTGAAGAGATCTAAGACAACTGCATGAAAGACTCATGCATGGAAGGAACAAGCGCTTTAGAGGTGTAAGTCCGTAGTGTCTAGGACATCAGAAACAGAACAGAGAAGAGACTGTAAGAGAGGATGATTTGAGCTCTCACCGTGAGTAAGTTCCCCGAGGAAATTGCTGGGTTTTCTTAGCAAGTTCCAGCACATATTATGAAGGCATTCCCATTAGTTTTCATGCGTGACGGGAGAAGGAATAAGGGAGTCAGGAACTCATGTTTTTTTTTGGACAGGAAACAAAGCAAAGGAGACGAGGAGGTAAGGAGGAATAGGAGGGAAACTGAGCAGCGATTTCTTTTTTTTCTTTTACCATGCTCCTTTGAGTGGGTACGCTCCATACTTCTAGTACTTGAGCCTAAGTTTAACATGCACAGAGAGGCTCGTTTGTTTACCTTGAGCTGCTCTAGCTTTTCAGAAGCTTGAGCACCAGCCTGCGCCCATGATCAGAGAGGGAGGAAAACAACTGGTTCTGGCCTTGCATCGACCGTGGAATATATTGAAGGAGGTGAAGGAGTTGAGTGGGTTGTCATACCCAGGTACACACATGCAGGGCAGAAGAAGGCACTGGTGTATGTGGCGTGAAAATTTTCAATCCTGCAGAATATGTTTGGCATGTGGGGGGACAAGTAACACTTAGTACATACTGCAAGGCGTACGGGCATACCGGCATAGTTAAGCTTTGGGTTTTTTTTTAATTTGCTGTTGTAATAGATTAAATGGGGTAGCACGTGCAGATTGGCGCCAGTGAGCTATGTACTTGCTCGAACAAGAACAAGGGGTCATGGTGTTGCTGTGCACCGGTCGGTAACGGGGAACAAGGTGGGTGCTTACTGCTGCAGCTTCCACCTTTCCGTAGTTAATTTAGTGGTTTGGTTAATCTAACAGGGTATCATTACTCTTGTGTCTAGAAGTGAGGTTTGTTGCTGAGTACGAGCTCAGCTCAATCGGTTAAAGCGTTCGGGGAAGTACGGGAGGTCTCGGGTTCGAACCTCAGCGGGAGCGTATTTGCTCCTTTTTCTTTCTTTTTTTTTGTTGGAGTTATACTTGCTTATTTATATAAGTACGACTATATATTATATCATGTGATTCAATATTTTTTTGTAACGCGGTTATGTGGCGTTATTGTCACTTATTTACAACGTTACGATATATATACACGACTATATATTATATCGTGTTATTATATACTTTTTTTTGTAACGAAGTTATGTGACGACATTGTTACTTATTCACGACGTTACAATATCATAACGTTACGTACGTGTATTTTTGTATACGTACATATATATACACATACTAGATTTATTTGCTCGTACGTTATTTTATGTACGTATTATAAAACACGTTATGATTTTTATGTGTTTAAATGTTGAGGGGTGTTTCACTTAGGGCATTATGTGACCGACGGGTCTGCTAGCTGTCTCTACGGCTTCTGTTGTGGGATCTTCGGATCCATAGGACATTATGTGAGTCCTTCTGATGTGTTAGCGTGTTTCTAGTGTCCCGCCTCTTTGTATCTGATTCTGAAAGTCCGACTATGGTTTGATATGGTGTTCCGCTCTACCTTCTGATTATGACTCCGTTCTGTCTGGTTGCAATGACTACGCTCCCCTCTGTTTATATAAACTTCTACTTCTGTTTTGAGTGGGCTTCCTTGAGGAAGTCTTCTGCTTGCTGGGCTGTTTAGCTCACCCCTTTATTTATCTTGCAGATTGAGCTCGTGGGATCTTCTCTCCTTTATTTCCTTCTCCTGGAGCTTTGCTTACGTTATGTTTCCTTTAGACTTTTATTTCGCTTGCGCTTTAGACGCTTTGGACCTTGTGTAGCCTTCGGGCCTTCTTTTGTATTTGACTTATGAGCTTTTGGATCTTGTAAACTATTTTGGTATTTATACAAGTTTCGTTATTTGATTATTGGGGTTGTTTGTGTTAGAGCCTTGCGACGTTAGGTAGTAGACTCGCGGCGTGTAACGGCCCTAACTCCTAGGCCGGTTTTGGGGTCGTTACAAATAGGGTCCAGGCCCGCATACTCAGTGTTTATCGCTGAGCCTTTATGGCATTGTTGCAGGTTGCTGATCATCGTCAAAGCCAAAGTACGGGATTGGGTGGATGCTCACTTGTCGACGGTTATGGTTTTTGGACTTAGTATGATGTATAGGATTTATCTCGTTGTCACTACGGTATGATAGTGCTGTTTGTTTTGGTTGTTGGATTTAGTTTCTACTTCGTTACTCGCATGGGCGAGTAATGGCAGGTGACACCCGAGTGAGATTGATGTTGTTCATTCTTCCGCTGTAAGACGTCTTTAATTATGCTACGTGAGGGATTATTACGTGTTTATCGAGAGGGGTGTTACAACTTTGACCAATTTACTTCCAAACCCGACATCTCTGAGAAGACGGTAATGCATAATTTTACTGCTTCCAGTTCATTTCTCTCTGATTTGTAAAAGATCATAGTGGCATCCGCGTACTGAAGATGCGAGATGAGTGTTTCCTTGGCACCAATACAAAGCCCTTGCCGAGCCCCATGAATATTGCTTTTTCCAACAGCCAGTTGAGCCCTTCTACACATAGGTCAAGTAGTAATGGGGAGAGGGGGTCCCCTTTCCGTACTCCTCGTTTTGGTTTGATGGGGGTAGAGTGCACTCTATTGACAAGAATATAAATAAGAGAGATGGAAATATATTCCTCCATCCAAATTTTCCAAGTATTATTGAAACCATATAAGCTTAGCATGCGGTCAATGAAAGACCATGAGAGACAGTCAAAAGCTTTTTAAAAATCGATCTTTAGTAATATACCTGATTGTCATTTGCCCTTAAGCCAAGATATTACCTCATTTGTAATATGAGGACCCTCCGTAATGTGCCTCCCTTTAATGAATGCAGTTTGGGTTCCTTGGATCAACTTGCCCATTACTTGACTTAGCCTTGAGGATAGTATCTTGGCTATTAATTTATATACTAATCCAATCATGTTAATTGGGCAAAAATCCTCCACTCTAAATGCCCTTGGAATTTTTGGTATTAAAGTGAGACATGTCATATTACTTCCTCTTGGTATTTTGTTTGAGTCAAAGGAGTTGAGGATTTCATTCAATAACTCTTGATCAGTTATGTTCCACACTCCTCTAATGATGTTGAAATTGAGCCCTTCATAACCTAAAACCTTATTAATTTCCATCTATAGCCTAAACTGCTTGCTTGATTTCAGCGAGGGTAGGCCTCAAGGTTAACCGATTCGCTTCAATTTTTGAGAGACAAGGCTTTGCTGAGAGCGGGGGTGATGACCCTCAGCTTGGTATGTCCATAAAAAGATGAAGATAAAAACCGTGAATTGTTTTTGGAATGGCCTGCGGATCACTACTCAGGGCCCTTTTAATGTGGAGGGAGCAAATCATATTGTTTCTTCTGTTGATAGAGGCTCGCCGCTGGAAATTTGCAATGTTTTGATCACCCTCTATAATGAATTTCTCTCTTGATAGTTTCTTCCAATACCGTTCCATATCCCTCATGATTTGCCAGATGCGATTGACCTGGTTTGATCTAATCGTAGACATTTTTATTCCAATGGTCGCTTGATCTCTTTCAGTTTGGAAGTTGGTGGCATGCTCCCCATCTTCAGCTGTTCAGTTTTGAAGAGAATTTTGAAGTCTCGATTCTCAAGCCACCTGTTCAACATTCTTAAAGGTTTGGGGCCCCAATTGATGTCTTGTAATGTGATTTTCATGAACCTATGATTAGATAACCGCCAAGGATTTGCAGTTAGGCTAAGTCTAACGAAAGATGCATGCCATTCGGCTTGGGCAAAAACTGGAACACCCCTCTCCGTAACCCATATTAATTAACACTTTGAGCATAATTAAAAATGTGTCACAGTGGAAAAACAAAATATAATCATCCTCACTCAGGTGCTACATGCCATCACTCACCCAAGTGAGTAACA
Source organism: Limonium bicolor (assembly GCA_023374045.1). Taxonomy (NCBI): domain Eukaryota; kingdom Viridiplantae; phylum Streptophyta; class Magnoliopsida; order Caryophyllales; family Plumbaginaceae; genus Limonium; species Limonium bicolor. The sequence goes on along the minus strand of CM041776.1, from coordinate 372,570,968 downwards.
AGGCTCCACTTACCACTAACTTTAACATACTACCGCTATGATGAAATGAGATTAACCACCATTAACATATGCATAACCGTATTCGAAATCCAAAATACAAGACCAGTGAGCATCTATCCATAGGGTATAATACAAACCAAAGTCTGAAAAGTGCGGTAAATAAAAAGACAACGTCTACTACCCAAAATGTCTTGCACTCCGGCTTCACATCGATCAAGTCCAGGTAATGGGGTTCCGTATAGACTCAACAAAGCGCTGAATATGCTAAAGTACAATCCTAGACCCTTTAGGTCACTTAGGTCAATTAGCCATCTTAACATGTGATTTATTTCATGTTGTTTCGGTTTATACAGTAAAACTATAAATGCTGAAACTAAACATACAACAGTCCATCCAATAATAATCACAACAACCACAAGTAATTCATCCACTTAGACAGTAAACAAATGTAATAAAGAAACGAGAGTCACTTTTATTTTAATGAATCTCATCATTCGGCCTTCAAGGCCCTATTATTCATTATCCATAGTTACAAGGGATATTGACATCTCGCACTACTGTATATGTGATACTCGTAGGCCCATCCATTTTCGTTTACACTTATCTTAAGTTGGGTTTCATGTTAGGACAATCCCCTTATCAGTTTTAGAACCTATTTAGTTTGGACAATAGTCCTGTGTGCACCAACAGTAGTGCCCTCTGGCCAATGATCCAAAAATCACGGGGCTTCTTCTGTTTCTAATAAAGACGTCCTTTAAAAGGCTGTAGCCATGTACCAATAGCAGGTAACATCTGATCAATGATCCTATTAGGCTCATAGGAATTTCCTCAACAAAAAGATTCCAAGTCTGGAAATCCTCTTTCGTGATCACACTACGCAACCAGCTAGTCTGTAGACTACCCTGGATTCCCCCCTTTATCATATACCAATTCTCACCATGTGATTAAGTAGCTTAATCAAATTACCTAAGATCTATTCTTAGGTTATGGAGAATACATTTTCATTTAGATGCCTTAAAGGTCTTCCACAATACCTAGAAGTAGTCTAGATCATATTCATGTTTGATTCCATGCTCTAAAGATTGGTGATATCGAATCTCTTTCCTTAGTTTTACACTTCGATTGATTAGGAATGTATAATGTTCATTACTTAAATAAGTAATGACGTTTCCCAATCTCGCTCGTATATAAAGTCGAGTGGTAATCAGTACCACTTTAGTCTGATAGACGTTCGCGCACAATAAAAGACGCTTTGACAATAGAGTAAATCAATTCACACAACACATGCATATAACACACATATCGCTCTTAAGCAATTAAAAAAACGTCTAAACCCAAGGAAGCCCTTAGGATGTTCAGACCACACATATACCTGTTATAACCTGGTTTTCAGTTTCCTTAAGTCGGATTACATTTATGTGTTAAGCTATGTTATGTTACATCATTTTAGGACGTCTTGGTCTTTTATGGAGAAGAAGGGCTAAGGAGGTCTTTTCCCCTCTTGGTGTTATTTTGGTAAGTAATTATTTTATGGAGAAAGTATTCTCTTTTCCCATTCATTCCCCTCCTAACAGTTTTCTCACTTGTTTAGCGTGATTTTCTTCATCCTCTTCTTGTGTCTCTTGAATTGTGGGTTGTGCTACTACTGAGTTCCGTCCGTTTAACTTGGTTTTGCTCTGCTGTTGTGGGACTTCTCCTCTTCATTAATTCAGATTTGGTATTGCAGTTTCGGTAGTGGTTTTGAGTGGTTTTGGTTTTTGGTTGTTTTCTGATTTTGGAATTATGGAGGGTGATTTTTTGGTATGAGGGGGGTCTATCTAAATATGGTCTAACTGAAAAGTCGAGACCCTAGAAAAATGCCATTCTGTGGAGGGGTAAAAACCCGTCACCTCGGCATCCCTCAAATACCTACTAAATTGTCGTCTTTCCTAGAAAGCGTAAGGGGGAGTGCAAGTGTGCACTACGCCCGCTCTCAATGGGCTCTACGCGGACTTATGCCCTAAGGTGGAATTGACTAGAGTCACCATCTAGTTTGACCTAAGATACTAGGAAGGAAGGGAAGGAGGGTTCTAAGAACCGTTGGTTGACTCTGAATTTGTTGCCTATGGATAGGACTTATCTGGTCAGATAAGAGATTCTATTGTGGGTTCGCACTGGGTTACACCCCTTAGAAGTGGCAACAACCACGACTTCGGATTAGTGCCCGAGGAAACCTCGGTCTCCAATTGTCAGGATTGCCTTCTTTCAAAACCTTATTAAAGAGATTCATTACAAAGCCAAGGGTAGAGTTTGGACGGGAAGAAAGAAAGAGTGTGGATGAGGCAGCGGTTGTTGCTAATTTTCATGGCTACTGTAGTATTGCTTTTATATAGAGGAAAGTAGGGTTTGATGTTTGGCTCTGAGTAGATCAAAGGTAGTAGACGACGTGAGCGTAAGAGAAAATCGAGCAAGGCATATAAAAAAATGGTGTCTTAATATAAAAAATGGTGTCAAGACCTGTTGCTTCTCCTCTATACACCACAACCAACTAAGACATTAATCAAACTTGTTAAATATAAGTTAGGAAAAATAAATGAGTCATGGCTCGATCTAAGTAAAATCTTTGAAGACGCTAATGATTAAAAGTGAAAACACGAAGTAAACACTAATGTCTCAAATGTAAAGATTTTTTTAAAAGATATCAAATATACAATATACAAATAAAATAAATAAATAACACTGCGAACGGGTTTGAAACCGGATTATTGTCAAAATTCATTTTAGAAGGACACAACTTTTTTTTCAAATGTTTGAAAATCGATTTGAAAAGTTTATAATAAAACAATGACTTCATTTTGGCACGCACGCTTAGTGCATTCTAAAGTAGAAGGATGACGGCCCCATTTATTTTATTTGAATTTTTTTATAATTTGTTTTTATGGTGAGAATTTTTGGTGTATATAGGAATGTCAATGTGGTCGGATTCAATGGCTGTTGGTCTGGGCTTTGCTGTGCGATGACGCCATGAGAACCGTTATTAGTCAATTGGTAAGTATTAAAATTATAAAACAATATAATGGTTGTAAATTCAAAATCAAAATTTTGGTTTGTGTAACTGTATACTAATTCATAATGACTTTTGTATAATTCATAATAGGATGAGTTGAGCTCTCAAGTGTCCCAGGGTACTTCGACTCTAGTTAGGCACCATGATCCTCTTTCTCGTGCTCTTGGAAAGATGGATCATCCAGGCCGTGCTATCGGTTTTGGTGGCCTAGTTGGAATCTGTCAAGCTTTTGGAAATCCCAGGTCCAGGCAAGGCGGCCAAGGAAACATGATGACGTATGAAGAGCATTTGGCAAGAACTGCTGATATGAAGGAGTAGTGGGTCGCTGAGGCTGTGGGTAGAATGCAAGCTGAGATGTGTAGCATTCAAGAAGTTTCTAGACCACTAGTTCCCTAACCCATTCAAACGGAGAATACACATGTGTAGAAGAGTAGCGTCCACTCGGTTGATTCATTTCTGTATGCATCTCTCAAGGTTAGACTAACATGTTAATTACAATGTATAAGAATTTTTATTTTTACTTGTTGTTAGCAATTTAGAATTATGTCTAAATATTTTCCCTATAATATTCAGAACTCGTATGAGTGCACACTGTTCTTAGATATTGGAGATGAGAATGTTATGGTGGCGTGGGGTAAGATGTTTCCTTCTGCTCATATCGATATGGTGAACAGTCAACAACTTATGCATTACCATGTTCAGGTGCTTGTGGATGATTTTGTGTCTGAACATGGTGATATTGGATTACCGGTGCCTGCACCTAGTATGTGTACACTGCGTGCTGCTCAAACTTGTACAGTTTAGTGGCCAGCTTAGTTGGTTGAACTCGCGGGGCAGGTAAGCGAACTGAACAATTACTCTGAAATATTTTCTTTTATAGTATAGTATAGTATAGTTGTATAACGTTACATACTTAATTAATATATAAGGAAAACATTTGACCCAAATCTGATAAGAGGAAAAGAAAGAGTACTGCTCAATCAGTTCCTGCCCCATCAGTTCCATCAAAGGCATCAATATTCAATTTCAATGTTAGAGATAATTTAGTGCAGCAAGACATACTTGATGCATTGTCTCCTAATCTAGGAATGCTGCACTCTGCACTACTGTTGACGCCACTTTATCATGATGCGATTACATTAACGGTCGATCAGATGATATTTCATTATGATCAAGGTTCTCAAATTGACATTTATATGACCAATTTTGTGGATGTATTCAAGGGGGATTGGTTGAATGTATCAATCATCAAGTCAACCATGTTGTAAGTGAATACTACCCTGTACATATTTGAGTTGAATTTTGAATTAGTGTTGATGAAATTTCAAATCACTAATGATATTGTCTTTATGGTGCATACATGTGCAATATAAGACAGTCACAGAACATGGCAACAACAATTTCGGTTACTTTTGTCATGCTATGTTCTCCGAGGCGACAATGTCAAGTGACATCTAGGGCCTTATGCAATACTTGATATCCATGATTTATAACTATGGGAACAAGTCTTACGTTATGCTACCAGTTCATCAAGGGTAACTTCATCATCCGTTTCTAAATATGTTATATCTATAAACTTTGCTATTTTTCTATAATGATCATTTAATTGAATTCGATTAATGGTATTCTAATACGTGAACAGCTGACACTGGTCTTTACTATTTTTGGCAATGAAGCACCCTAGGATTTTTCAGTTTGACACACTTGGTAGGAATCCCAAGAAACCAATGATATATTAAACTATATGTTTGGTTTAATTTAGCGCCTTTAAAGCTGCATTGATGACATTGCAAAAATGAGTGAAGAATAACAAGATCCCGTGGAAAAATGTACAGGTATTATGTATTAATTGGTGTAGTGTCATAATACTTGTAAATACTTGAAAGAATGATGGTGAACTGGTATGTGTATATGTACAGTGTCCAGTGCAGCCTGGAGGTTCCGAATGTGGATACTACGTTATGAGATTTATGGATGAGAGTAGGAGGGACGACATGTTTACCAGAGCACTCATTAGACAAGGTAAGATTTGTTTAAAGTTTTAGTTATATACCTTTATATGTTGTTACACTTGTAGTTTATAATTAATGTTGTTTTTTTACTCAAGGCTTTTGAATCGGTAGTGTCGCCTTATAAAGATGTGCACATTGTCGAGATTCTTGAGGATTGGGCAGAATACATCATCACAAATTCCGTTAATGGATTTTGTATATCTAGCCGAATAGTTGTAACTGATCACATTTGTAGTTGATGCATGAGGATATTTAAATTGTAATATTATGGTATAACAATGTAAACTTTCTTCTACATTTATGATTTAGTTAATTTTTTATGTAATTGTTGGGCTGTCACCCCGACGATGGTGACGGAATGTGGAATTGATTGCCCCTTTGTGCTAGCATTGTTATATATGTGATACACAGGTCTGGTTGAACATTGAGGTGTGTATAGGGTATATATAGAGCTACCATGGTGAAAAAAATGGCCTATTTTGGTGGTGTTTTTGCCAATCTGAATCACGACATTAGGTGCCTCTTCTCTATCGGCAAATAACTTACTCGTGCTGAAAAGATGTCTTGTGTCAATATTAATGTCATCATAAAGATTTGTGGCTCTATTTTCTCCCTTAAGAACATGAATAAAAATAAAATGAAGGCAAAATTACATCCCCCACCCATGACATTTGGTGAAATTACACACCCCACCCACGAGGATTTAAAAATTACTTAGCCCATCCATGTGGTTTCCTCAATTTTACATCCAACAACTTTTCTAATATGTGATCAATTTAAAAGATGCTTAAATGTTCTCCAAAATGGATGAAACTTTACATGAACGATGCTAAGGTGTTATATTTTGGTCTAGCGTGAAATCCAAAGTTTTTTAAGCTCATATGTGATCCGTGCGACCCAATGAAAAATGTGACACGTCAACGTGTTTTCATTTGGTCCCATAGGTCATATATGAGCTTTAAAAACTTTGGATTTGGCATTGGACAAAAATATAGCACCTTAACATCATCCATGTAAAGTTTTATGATCAATTTCGGACAACATTTAAGCATATTTTAAGTTGATCAAATATTAGAAAAGTTGCAAGATGTAAAATAAAGAAAACCACATGGGTGGGCAAAGTAATTTTTTAAACCTTGTGGGTGGTGTGTAATTTCCCCAAACGTGGAGGATGTAATTTTTCCAAAAATGAACAAAAAATGTAACACCCCTAATACGCACATGATACTAAATGAAATCGCAGCGGAATAAAACATCTAAACAGTAACTAACGCTTCGGTGCTACAACGCCGTCAACCACCCACGTGGTTGACAAGGCAGAATAAATACAATTGTACCGGTCTGATGATCAGACTCCCGAGCATCAAACTAAACCATAAATACATTATATACAATACCGAGTGTTTACATACATCCTTCACTGCATAATATCACTGTATACGCAACAACCAAAAGTATATAATGCCACAGGAGCACAGGCGCATCCCGGGCCAACATCCAAAAGTATGCAAAAGGGATTACATCCTAGGATCTAAAGCCACTCCGCTTCTTCGATCCTCATCCTGCAGTATAAGAAATATGGATCCCCCGAGGGGGTCAGCAACCCTTGGCTGGTATGGCTAACGCGCAGCCCATCGGCTACCGGGATACGCGCAGCTAATTGTCATGATAACATGGCATTTATTTACATACATAACATAACATAGCATAACATGGAGCATGGCATCAGTAGTGCACAGCTCATTATCACATACACGGTGGATCTTAGTTCCACAATAACAAACCACAAGGGTCAAATAACATAAGAGCCTAGAGAGTGATTCGCCCTCATGTTAAGCTCGTTAAACACACTCATTACCGTTCTGTTAGGCGAACGAGTAACTTAAGTCACAGATGGTTCGGATTTAGTGACCCGAACACACCACACAAACACAGGTTCCCACTAAACCGATCATAAGTCAGAATAGGTAAGCTTTGGAAGAAGCTAGCGGGAGATCGAACGCCAAATTAAGGTGAACAATCTTAACACATAAGAGTCGAATCTGATTCAGATATCTACTCTTAACTTACATGCATGACCGGATAACCGGATTCCTCACTTCCCAGTTAACACTTGTTAGAAGTTCATAGTGGAACTTAACAACCAACACACAATAGGTGGTAAGTCATATTAGACACACACAAGGGATTTGAGTCACAACATTACATCACAATAATATGAACAACTGTAAACTCATTACATGTTTAAATCTTATAACGTCGTAAACACACAGAAAAACATACAACACACAAACCGGTGTAAACCGCTAGACAACAGACTGCAAGAAAACCATACCTTGGTCCTTGCCTCGTTTGGTTTCCTCCGTAGGTCACTCCTATACATAATTCAAGAACGTCGGTTAATTAACTTACTTAACCTCCAAATTACTAAGTGTTTAACATAATTGTATGACATGTTTTAATGTCTATCTTACCCTAGGTTACCTCCATTATACACCCTAGGGTTAACTACATAAGTCACATTCTTTTCTGTTTTTTTTTTTTACAAGTTTAGGTCCGACCGGACTTGCCGACCGGACTTGCCTAAGTCCGGTCCATTCCAGTACCTTTTTACCGTTGAAAAATTCACTCCGACCGGACTTACATGTCCGGTCCTATGTCCGGTCGATTCCAGAGACTTATAACCCGTACAAAATTCATGCCGACCGGACTTGCCAAGTCCGGTCCCATGTCCGGTCCATTCCAGAAACATTTTCCCTCTCACAAAAAAGCCCGACCGGACTTGTAGGTCCGGTCCCCCAAGTCCGGTCGATTCCAGAAACATTTTCCGGTAGTGTAACAGGGCCCGACGGGCTTGCAAGTCCGGTCGCAAGTCCGGTCTGCCCCAAAACCTTATTTTCCTTTTTACATTCAACCCCAAACTCTCCCCATATAACCTAGTACCCCCTAACCTCATTTGGGCACTTCAAACACAACTTAAACCATCCATTAAACACTCACAACCCTTTTCCTAAGTCCGTAAGCCTTTACTTATTTCTTTGTGAAATTCCTTAACACTTACAACATTTTGTACTAGGTTTCTAAATGGTGTTTCTCACCTATGATAACTACTATCCCAAAATGTTTTCTCCTTATCTTAACATCATCTTCCAAGCATCATCTCTCACAACTAACTCCTTATAACATTTCTTCAAATCCTTTTTCAAGTTCATACCTTCTCCTTAATTTACCAAAGTTTACCTAAGTCTTTACCTAAGTCCCAAAATGACTTTGGTACATACTAAAATCTCAAGTTCATGCCTAAGTCCTTGTTACATCCTAAATCACCTTAATGCATATTTCCTACACAAGAACAACACTTAACCATTTTAAATACTCCTTGACTTATCAAACTCATTTTAACACTTAGAACTTCACCTTTGTTACCCAAATTTCGACATAGGTTCTCCTAGAACATTACTAAACCAAAACACATTGTTTTTCACCAACAAACAACCAAGAACACTAAAAATCCATCAAGTACTTATTATACACAAACTTCACTCACAAAGCACTACATCACAATATAGTGCATAATTTAAATTGCATGGCACTTAGGCCCTTAAATGACATGGCTCTTAGGCCCTTAAGGTGCATAAATCATAAACACTGAATTTCCACAATATATTTGCCTTTAACCTGCAAATACACTCAACAACACATATGCCTTTTACTAAGCTCTTGAGAACACTTTACTAAGTCATTCACCATTGGCTCTTTAGGTAGTTTTAATAAGCATTTATAAGCTCATTTCTCCTAAGGCATTAAGACAACATTAGGTTAGTAGATTTACCTCTTTTGCAAAATAACTTCTTTCTTGTTTCCTTTAGAAAACCAATAGAGTACTTGATTCTTTGACAAGTTCTAAACAATATACAAACATTATAATGAGTATTCAAGCTATAAGCTCCATCTCATTGTAAACCCTAGTTTTACATTGTTTCAAAAACATTAATGTAGTTGTTTTACCTTGCTCTTTGAAGAGAGTTTGAATATCTAGCAAGAGAGGACTCCACCTAGTCCATGAAGAGTTGGAATGAAGCTAGAACAAAGTCACATAAAAAGCTCCTTCAATATATATTTTCGGACATGACAAAAACAAGGAGGAAACTTGATTTTTGTTTGAGATTCCTTACCTAGAAGCAAAGGAGAGTAACAATATGTGAAAATACAAGCTCAAGCTCCTTCAATGGAGAAACTCCATGGCACCGAAATGGTTGTCTTGGACTTTGGAGAAGATAGAAATGAAGAGCTTGAGGAGAGGAAGAAGATGGTGGTGTTTGTTTTTGATTTGGACAAGTGAGCAAGGTTTTACAAGAGATCAAAGCTTGTGTTTTAATGGTGGTAGTGGTTTTATCGTGAGAGAACAAAGAAGGAAGGAAGAAGAGAGGTGGGAAACCGTGTGAGCAAGGAAAGGAAATGAGAGAATGAAGATTGGTTTAACTTTAGAAGATATTTGTAGTTTTAAAGCAAATAGTACTTTCATTAGTCATCATTATTTACTTAACAAAATAACAAGAGGGTGGTGAGTCACCAAACCTTAGAAAACCGGCCCCCTAAATATAATAAGGGTAATATAGTCTTTGTTTGTCAATTTAATTACTTATACAAACATATGTTACAAAATAGCTTATAAAAGTTACTATTCATAAAACAAGGCACATAGAAGTGAAAATTTTGATTTCCCACTAATATAGACACCCAAATGTGATATTATATAGTACACATATGTATTTAAGAGTAATGATGGACATCTAGCCACTCAAAACTCATTTACAAGACAATTTTTCAAAAATGTGCTTTAAGACTCCTTAAAGCACATTTTGTGTCTAAACTTGTTTTCAAGCTTGGTTTTCTTTGGTAATTGGTTTAATATGTTCATTAGAGTATAGATGAGGTCTTGGTAAGTTCATTAGGTCTTAACCAAGTTTATCCCAAGCTTAGAGCACATTTTGGCTCTTATTGACTTTAAAGCACATTTTGTGTTTCCTTTGTTTAAATTTGTTTACTAATGTTTCTAAGACTCTTTTTAGTCTTAATACACCATATTTAAGTGTTTAAACAATATATTAAGGTTTGGGGTATTTCAAAAAAACTAAAACGATTCTATGAAAAGATGATGGTCACCACTCGCTTAGAAGAGCGAGCAACCACCACTCACTTAGATGGGCCAGTGACTTGTGCCAGGTGCAAGGGGGTGACAGTCGCCTGGTCTTTAGTGTGGGCAGTCGTCACCTACCCTTGTACCTGGTGGCGGCCGCCTGCTCTTCTAAGCGAGTGGCTGTCACCAGTTTTCAAGTAAATAAATAGACTTTAAACTGTTAAAAATATCTATGAATGTGCTCATACGTTCACATCAGCATTATTTGATATGGATTTGATTGAAATGCCCCCAAATTGTCATCTTCATTATCTCTTTGTTTTCTATTCCTCTATCTAAACATTGTTCTGCTAAAACCTCTTCAACCCCCACCCCCATAACCATTATGCGAAAAGTGTGAGGATTTTAAGTTCTAAAATTGAATGCTATAATGAGTGAAGTGAATTGCATTCAATTATCTTATTATAGTGATGCTTAGGTACTGTCGATTATTTTCTATAAATTTTAGGCATAAATTGAAATTATTTTCTTTTTTTTATTGGTAAAATGATTGTTAAAGCACCCACAATAGAGTGGATTCCACTCTACAATATTAAAAAAAAAAGATAAATGATTATGTGGGGGAGAGAGACATGAGAGAGAGTTTCTTAGCTTATGATTGAGGAGAGGGGGTTTCTTAGCTAATATTGTGAGAGAAGAGAATAAAATAATAATACTTTATGGATGAATTTCACTCTCATTGTTGTGGTTGCTCTTAGGTCATCCACAATGGTGTCGATTCCACCCAGTAGGGGCGGCTCGGTAATTCGTGGGGCCCTGTGCTGAATATTTTAATTGGACCCTTTATAAATTAAAAATTAAATATAAAACATAGAATTATTAATTTAATTGTGTCACAATATAATTTTATATTAAGTTATGTAATGAGATAAAATGTCAAAAATGACAATTAAGACAAACTAGAAAAAAATTTACTTATTATTGAATAATCACTTAAAAATATTCATTATGCTAGCATTTTATAACTAAATCTTTGAAGAAATAACCGTTAGTACTTGATTGGATAGAAGAACGTAGTTGAAGAGATTGTGATTGACTACGTAGAAAAAAAATGTATCTTTAGAAAAAGAATGTATCTTTTTAAATAGATATTATTGAAATATAAACAATTTCATCGATAATTTTATACATTCGTCAGCTAAAAGACTTAATATTGTTAATTCAATCAATTGTTATTTATATGTTCTATTGAATAGGTTAGAAACCTTTGTAACCTTTTAATTATGTGTACTACAAGATAATTGACTCTACTTAAAAATAAAGGTTCCAAAAATTGGGGGCCCCTAAAATTGGGGACCCTGTTCCATGTCACCTCTTGGATATACCAAGATAAAAAAAAGAAAAAAATAATAAGGTGCGGGAGAAAAGATGTAAGAGCATCCACAATAGAGTGGAATCCACCGAATGTGTCATTAAGGAAAAAGAAAAAACCTCCACAATAGAGTAGATTCAAATCAGATTCTCTCTCCAAGGTTCTTAGTTAAGGATTGTACTTTTTTTAACTCTCATTGGTTGTTTACACTTTCCCATAACTTTTACAACTTTTTATTGGTTGCTTATTAGAAGAAATGAGTTAAGAGTTTTAGTTATTGTAGTGACAGGTAGGATGAAAAGTTTCTTACCAAATATAATATATTATTTTGATGTCATGGCATATAGGGAAATGTTTAGATCTCATATGCTATTGTGGATGCTCTAGGGATACTTGGGGAGAGAAGAACCTTACTAACAATATAGAAAGAATGTGAAAGAAGAAATAAAAATAATATTTTTAATAGGTAGAAGCAATTTTGTTGATGGAAAGCTGAGAGCATATATTCGCATCAATAAAAACACAACTTTATGACATGACGCAACTCAAATATTCCCCTTTTCTATACGCTGGTTTTAAACTCGGAACGCGCTCCAAGCCTCCAACGGTCGAATTGTATTTAGGGGAATCCCCATAACCTCCACTCTCATCCTTGGCAGCGAAGGGGGGGAGACCCGACTAATGTAACCGTTAACACCACAGCCCCCTTCTGCTGGGAGCATCATACCAATTTCTTTTTCACTGGTCTCCTTTCTTTTTACTCGCACTCTGTTTTTCTCCAACCACGCCATTCCCCCATTCAAATCAAGAAAACACTAACTTTTGTCCAATCCACTCTCAAAATATCAACGCGACTCTCCTACACCTAGATTACGTATTGCAAGGATGGTCTCTCGAGTCATCAAGAAAACGCCGAAAAGATCTGTTAAGCGATGTTTCCGAGGTAGATCCACATCGACCCCTGTCAAATACGCCTCCTCCGTCGACCCCGCGTCAGCCGGCCTCGCTGCCGCCATACACGACTCTTTCTTCACTTGCCGCCGTCGACTAGCCAAGATATTCTCCAAGCTAGCGCGAATCTCGACACCCACCTCCAAAATCCGCCGCACCACTCCTAAGTCCTACAACAAGAGAAGCGTCTCCCCCAGGCGAGGACTCAGATTCAAGTTCACCAAGCTAATTGAAACAAGAACAAAGACCGCTAACGGTAACGACGAATTTGAGGCTCTGATTTCAAACGAGTCGCTAGACAACATGCTTTCTGATTATAGAGACAGTGTACGAAAACCCCTCTTCTTTGGACTCCCACCGCTTCCCCAATCCGTAAAGGGTACAATATTCCTCGATCTAGACGAGACACTGATCCACTCCACCCCCGACCCAGCACCGGAGAGATATGATTTTATCGTTCGGCCAGTGATCGACGGGCAAGCGATGAACTTCTTTGTGCTGAAACGACCTGGCGTCGACGAGCTCCTGAGCTTTTTGTCGAAAAGGTATGAGATCGTGGTGTTCACGGCCGGGTTAAGGGAGTATGCCAAGCTTGTGGTGGATGAGTTGGATAAATATGGGGTTGTTTCCCACAGGTTTTACAGGGATTCGTGTAAGGAAATGGATGGGAAGTACGTGAAGGATTTGTCAGAGATGGGTAGGGATCTTGGGAAAGTGGTGATTGTGGATGATAATCCAGGGTCGTATATTTTTCAACCCGATAATGCGATTCAGGTCACGCCGTTTGTCGATGATGTTGAAGTGGATCGTGAGAGTTGGAGATTGATTGAGTTCTTTGAAGTTTGTAGCGAGTTTGAGGATTTCAGAGAGGCTATTAGGGTGTTTGCTCCTCAGGGTTGGCAGAATTTGGAATGGTGAGTGATTTGATTATCTCAATTGTTTCCTATTGTTGCGATTTTAGAACCTTGGCTTGGTTTTAGTCTTGTCCGAACCTTGCCTTTTTGTTGTTACCTATTGTTGCAAATTCAAACTTGATACAGTTGGTTGAATATATTATTAATGTTCAATTGGAAGTGTTGGGCGAATATAAAGAAGATTTATGAGTAATTAGACAAAAGTAATTCTCGATTGCACTTCCCAGCCGCTGGCTGCTTCTTCATTAATATTGATCTTTGAAAGCTTTGTGCGGGGGAGGGCCTTGATCCGGGATAGTTCTGCGAGTCTGTGTGATGAAATAAGAGAGCAGGGGCTCCATATTTCTGTTTGGTTCGAATGATTCCTCTCTTCGTGTGTATATATTACCAAACGACTTCCCAAAATCCCGCAAAAGGTGCAGTTGTTTTTCTTTCGAATTAAAGGTGGTTTGAAAATGATACAGGAGAGCTGGGTGTTTGCTCACCCTAATAATGTGTTTCAAGATGTACCTTTATTATCAGCTTCCCAATCAAAAAAAAAAAGATGTACCTTTAATTAAATAAAGAGAAAATTTTAAATGTGAGCATTGTTTTTTTGTTAATCGTGAAATGCCACTAATATAAAATTTTTAAGTATCCCCAGTATGTTCAAATTCATGAAATTTCACTCTAGTCACTGACCAACCAAAAAAAAAAAAAAATATAATACCTCTATAGTTAATATAACTAATACAAAAGTTCACAAAATCCCATTAGGGATAATAATAATAATTAATTAATATATTTTAAAAAATTATAAAAAATAAGGGAAATTCATCAAATCCCTAAGTTTTTGCTTAATTTTACACCACCTTGTTTAAAAATAACACAGATTACACTAAGTTTTACTTATTACAACAAATAACACTCTATCTCATATTTCGTTAACTGTTTCGTTAATATCCTCGGGAAAAATACTAACTAAACTACCGCCGTTAAAAGTTACATGAAAGTGGTATCTTATGTAATTTATTAATATGATAAATCAATGTTAGTCAATTAATTAATAACGTGGTAATTTTAGTGTTATTTAGTGAAATAAATAAAAACTCAGTGTTATGCTTTATAATTTTAAAAAACCACAGTGGTATATATGAATTAAGCAAAACTTAGTGGTATTTAGTCAATATTATTAACCCTAAATTGAGAGTACAAATCTATAATGACATAATATTTATATAGTATAAAAATAATCTATTATGATGAAATGATGTAAATTATTAGAAAATAGATTAAATTAAAAAAAAGCCTAATATAAAATAAATTCAACACCGTTAAATAGTTTTCAAGCATAAAAGACATAATTTAATTCACTTTTTTTTTTCCTTTTTTCCCTCTAGCTCTACATCATTCTTCTTCCTTAAAAATTAATAAATGAACAATTGATTGTAATTTTGTCTTAACATTAAATAAGTTATAAACAAAATGTAAATGTTAGTTTATTAAGGAAAATGTTACTACTTTTTTTACAAATTCATGGAGTTTTTATTTGTTTAAATAGGACAATTAAAATTTTGTTTAAACGTTATTTTTTTGGTAATTAATTAACTTCTTTTATTATTTATAACATTCGTTAGTACTTATCAATATTTAATGATGTTTCAATAATTTTAATTTATATTCTTTGAAATAGTTTTGAATTTATTTTATGAAAGTTTTAGAAAATTTACATATTTTCACCATTTATAATCATTTTATCAAGAAAATTAAATAAAATTTCAAAAGTACTATAATGACTTAAAAATTTATATTCTATTTTTGTGTACTTAATAAGTTTTTCCAAAAATGATTTTTAATTGTTATTATTTTTCTAAAATTATTATCTTCTAGAATTTTTAAAATGTTTTTATAGTTATCTATATATTTTACAGTGTTTGGATTTTTTAAAATTATTTAACAACTTTCAAAGTAGCTTTGTTTACTAGCGGGGTATTTTGTCTTTTTCCATGCTGGTCAACCTCAGAAGCGACATTTCATTAATATAGTGAAAAACTTAAAGGCATTTCATGAATTATTTTGTTAAGTGGCATTTCATTACATTTTTTTTCCAGTGGCATTTCATGAAGTCAAGTTTTTAGTGACATTAAACTTATTGGCATTTTATAAAATTTTCTCAACTAAAATGACCTGTTGTCACCCATCATATCGCTAAACTTTAAGTTTGGTTTAGAGCTACATGATAAAATCCACTTAATGGCTAGCATTCCACTTAATGTGCGTTGTAAGAAAATACTATAACAATATTAACCTAAGCAAATAATCGGGCAAGTGCACCCAAATCACTGTAGCATAACAAGGTCGTATCCACAAGAAAATTGGTTTCTAATCCCAAGCTTTGGAATCTAGTAAATGAAAGAAAAGGGCAGCATATGGGTTCAGCCGAAGGCAAGCTTGATGATTCGTGAAATATCCCAAATATTAATTACTTTATTTAATCATGAATTAATTAAATAAAAGTAATTAATGAGAGATTAAGGAATTAAATATCTTGAAATAAGTAAAGGGAATAATATAATATTTAATTAACCCTAAAAGTCTTAGGAAACATAAACGAAACCTAAAATGACATTGAGGAGGTTTAGGAAAAAGAAATATAAATGAAAAAAATTAATCATTTTTACCTTGAAAACGTCTCACGAATATTTTAGAAGTGAACGAGGTCTTATACACCTTATAAGATTATTTGAGTAATTTTAAGGCATTGGAAATTGGTAAAACAATCAGACTAAAAGATGTCGCGTTTTCGCCTAAATGGTGAAACACAAACCAATTAGAAATTAAATGCTAATTAATCAAATTTATAAATAACAATAATAATTATTGTTTGAACTTATAAATTTGAAGATATAAAAGGGCCCGTCTGTAACACCCCTACTTAATCAGCTTCTAAACGTCGTCCAAACTTCGTACTTAACATAGAATCGCAGCGGTAATCTTAACATTATCAAACTACTGGTGTTACCGTTCTCATTCACCCATACGAGTAGTAACGCATTTACTTAAACATTTATCATATGAAACAATTTCCCGCAGTGATAACAAGAGACAAATCTAACTTTTCATTCTAATCCAAAATACAATTATTAGTCAGCATTCTAAGTATTCAAGTCCTATACACGTTTCTACGTTCGTATCATAATATAACAGTACATAATTAAATAACTGTGACTAGCTACCCAGCTCGTCCCGCACTTGTCAGCGCCGGAAGCTGCATACCTGAAAGTGTTTGTTTGTATGTATGGAATCAGCCCCTGCTGAGTTTGCTACTACACATGACTATCATGCCCTCTCAGACCCCCAGTTAATTGGTCGAGAGCATGCAGTTCATTTTCATGCAATTCCGTTTTAATATAAACTGTAAAGCAATATTAATATTGCAGTAAATTTAAATAACAAACAAGCCCTCGGCTTCACATATCACACCAACAATAAACCAACCAAAATACATCACAATGCATATATGAGTACAACGACTCCACTAAACCAATCCATACATATATCACACAATCATGCTTTCACATAACATACAGCAGTAGAATATAAGCATACTAAAACAACGAGCGATAAAGTACGAGAGTTATGAATATTCGGTTTTATTCTCGTCTTGGCCTTAGGCCCCAAATGATTCTTGCCTATAATACGAGTTATCTACCTGTTCGTATATTGTTTAGTCTCATGCCTATGACGACGTCTTGTTAAAACGACACATCTCTACCATTACCCATATCTTATGACGGGTCACCCTCGGCAGTAGCCACTCTCCAACGTTAGAGTATACGACCAACGAACCATCTGTAGTTTGTTGGAATTTCCCTTGATACTTACGGATACGCACACGACATCCTAGTATCGTTAGTTGATCACAATTCGTACCAAGAGCCACATCATCTTGTTTTCATTTATACCATCGCAGCTAAATTTTATAAACACTGCAGACTATGGTCATTAATCCAATCCTAAGTATAACCACTCGGGATCTAGTGTAACATATCGAATGTGTGCCTTATCAAGGTCTTATACCTAGTGTCTCTAGGTGATTCATACCATTCGAATGTAAGATACGAGAGCGGCGTTAGATAGGCCGTTGCTCCGTATATAAGTCATCTCGTAGATGTCTTGGATAATATATGTTATTATCCTATGCTACAACGTTTTTCAGACGTTCTTATAATAATATATATGGCATTATTTACCGTTAGTTCGTTTTATATATATGTTCATATATACGAACAATACTATTATCACATAAAACAACGACAGTATAGCAAATAACATAATATACAATCCATGCATATTATTGCACATAACAGACATTCAATCTTATCACAGATTTTCACACAATGTCTGAACTGAGGAAGTCCTCAGAGACAATCAAGCCACATAATAACATACCGTATACCGGAAATACGCTAGCGTGAAGTCTCACGCTCGACCGACAATCCACGAAGTCCTACGGATCTGGAATATGCATCATACTATGTATTAGTATACTATGTTCGTAATACGGTCTGGTACTCCTGTATAAGCGCTAATCCCCCGGTTTCCATCCCCGTATTAATTAACCGTTGTTATTAACGGGTATTCGGTTGAGTTCAAGATTAGTTATATCAATATTTTAATTCACGTGTTTAATGACGTTGTCGCATGTTTTATAACTAAGGATATAATCCTAGCAACCTATCTCATTTGACTAGGTTCTTTGTCTTATATATATAAACATGTATATATTTATATATATGTATATGTACATAATATTACATTGTACATTTACATAGTTTATCACTATATTTGCTTATACAATTGACCTTATTTAATCCTCTTATAAGTCTCTTCTTAGTTAAGAGTTTGCCATGTTGACCTTCTTGGTCAATTGCGTTGATTAGGTCAATGCAGGTGACTTGAATAATAGTATTCAAGTCAATGTAGGTATATAATTCACATTTAATCCTAATTTTAATTATATAATTCACTCTTTAGTTAAATCCTCCTTATATTATGAAACACCCCTAAACAAATAAACACAAAAAATCATAAACGAGTGAGGACTGTCCGAGAATAACGTGTCACATAATTCGGGACACGTGATAATGCATGAACAATTAAATTAAGTACGGACATATATATGTCCGAGAACATGAGAACGTGACATATTAATACAGTCGCGTACATATATATACGTATATAAAAATACATATACGTAGCGTTACAACATTACAACGTCGTATATATAATTAATAATAATAACGTCGCATAGTTACACATAACTAAAACGCGACAAACTAAAAGGGGGCGTATATTTATATACGTGTACGTATAAATACCTAATAACGTAACAAAATAAGGTAGTCGTGTATAATTAATAACGTGACGGATTATATAGTCGCTCATACTTATAAATATGCTTTTATATAGCTTATACAAAAAAAAGAGCAGAAACGCTCCCGCTGAGGTTCGAACCCTATACCTCTCGTATACCCCTTGAACACTTTACCCGGATGAGCTGTGCTCGATTCAATAACTAACACACACGAATTTAAACTAGTATTGAATCTAATCGGTACTACAAAAAAACAAACAAACGCACCTCGGTATGGCATCGATCTTCTTCTCCCTCGATGCAGTAACTGATTGAACAAACAGGAAAACAGAAAGCGTGAAGATCCATTCCCCATGCACAGGAAAGTTTAATCGGAGAGTCAAGAAAAAAAATATAGAAGACAGTACACCCCCCTCCTTGTCCTGTGCGACAGCCTCCAAGGTGTAACACCCCATCCAACATCAAACACATAACAACATTCTGCAGCGAAAATATACCACTTCACATTACTTAACTCGTTGGTGTTACACGCCGTTAACCACCCACGTGGCTAACAAGGCTATTACATCAACATTGTACGGTCTGATGGACTAGATTCCCGAGCGACTACACATTACTATCCCTTTCATTACAACAAACATACACATACCTTCCAACTGTACCGAGTATTTACAAACTGATGCCGATAACAACTTCGGTCTTACTACACCTACTGTATATATACAAACTTAAATGATTACCCATGTACAACGACTACCCCGTCCTACTCTCGAACGGCTTCCTGCTCTTTGTACCTGAAATAGGAAAAGAAGAGAAAGGGTGGCCCCCAAGGGGCTCAGCACCTTTGCTGGTATGGTAATCCCGCAGCCCACATGCTACCGGGCCACGCACAACTAATTGTCGTCTTAGCATGCGGTTGATTATATTTAAATCATGCATGCAACTGTAAACACAAACACATAACATTTCGCCTCAATGGGCTCAACAAACGGATAATACATCCTTATTTGATAAGTCACTCATGGTATTCATTATCCCTAGAGTGTTTCTCCTCTAATGGAGCTACTTCCTTAATAGACGACAACTACCCATTAATCGGGTTATCCTTAAACGCCTCTTATCACAAACTGGGATTCATATCCATGATCCACATACTCCACATTTTACAACATATACATACACTACATAACAACACTAAAAACACTTTTCACGTTTCCACGTGCACATATAACACACCGCAATAGAAATTGCATTACAACACACACATAACATAACGGGAGCGGTTCTCTTAGGAACCGACCCAAACTTGATAATTCACTGGTGAGCCTAGAGAATGATGTCACCCTCATGATAAGCTCGTTATACAACAACAACACTCATTACCGTCCTAATAGTCGGACGAGTAACTTAAGTTAAGATGGTTCGGGTTTGGTGGCCCGAACACACCACACAAACACATGTTCCCCTAAACCGATCATAAGTCAGAATAGCTAAGCTTTGGAATAAGCTAATGGGAGATCATAACCCGTGAGGGAAACAACCATAACAGAGAGAAGGGTAAGGCTAAGAAGGATACCCCCTCCCAAACAACGCGTGACCGGCCAAACCGGATTCCTCACCACTGTTAGTACATACTTACTTTAGATATTAGTTAGAACCCCACTATGGAGTCTATCACATCTCCACCATATCAACATTACAACTGGGTTAAACACACAAGGGAGATCCCTACATTCACATACACGTATCACACAATTAACACACGCATAGCCGTGGTTAGAACGTCCCATGGTTCGGGTCGTTTAGTCCGAATACCGAACTCTCATGTGATCCTAGACTCAGTTAGCTAAGGTTAACACTTCCGAGGTTAATGGTATCGGAGTTGAACACGCCACATATATGAATTACTGTAAACTCATTTCATGTTTATCTTACAACGTGGCAAACATACAGAAAAACACATTGGCATACAAGCCGGTGTAATCCGGTAGGACACAGGTTGCAAGAAAACCATACCTGTCACCGGAGTCCACTTTATCGTGTCCACTTATGTTCCTCGAGCAATTCTCGAACAACTGATAACATTACATGTACTTTTATTAACATCGGGGTAACATGATTGTTTAAAGTCTAATGCTTATAACTTATCCCCGTTAATTTAGTTATATAACTTCCCATTTTAACTTGTTTTACTTCACATTTTAATACATTTTTTCCCCACTAAATTATCATTATAACTCACCTAACATGTCTTAAACAACCTTATACATCATTACTATCAATCCCCATCATTACACATCATTCTATAACCTTAAACAATGTTTTTGGTCCGACCGACCTTACCGACCGACCTTGCACAAGGTCGGTCCATTCCAGACCACTTTACCGTCAAAATTTCTACTCCGACCGACCTGTAAGTTCGGTCGCATGTTCGGTCCATTCCCGAGAGTTTCTTCCCTTTGAAAATTCAGGCCCGACCGAACTTGCCAAGTCCGGTCCCATGTTCGGTCGGTTCCAGAAACTTAATTCGTACACAAAATACAAGCCCGACCGACCTTGCAAGTCCGGTCTCCCAAGGTCGGTCGTTCCAGAAACTAATTCTCGCAAGGTAAACTGGGCTCGACCGACCTTGGCAAGTTCGGTCGCAAGGTCGGTCTGCTCCAGACCCTTATTTTCCATTGCCCATTTAACTCCAAACTTCACCTCATATCCCAATATGTCCTAACCTCATTTGGGCACTTCAAACACATCTTTACCATGTACTAAATTCCTTAAATCACCCACCAAAACTATCTTTATCATTCCACAAGCTCTTACAAAATCTCTTAATACTTATACATTTTTCATTTGGTTTTCTAAGTGGTATTTCACCTATAATGACCACTACTCAAGATATTTCCTCTACACCTTACATCATCTCTCACTCTTTTCTCACTACTAAATCTCCTTGTCCACACCTTACCTAAACATTAAACAAACTTCTCCAAGTTTAATACATTCCTCAAAACACTCATTGAATTCCTAGAACTTCCAAGATAATACCTAAACCCTTGTAGCACTTTAAAACACCTTAATACATGCTTTCTTCCCCTAGTAAAACACTTGTTCACCTTTAACACTTCCTAGTTCACCAAAACTTGTTTAATCACTTAGAACTTCTTACACATTTTCCAAATTTTTCCATAGCTTCTCTTGTATATACTCACATCCAAACACTTAGGTTTTTACCTTATTTCATTCAAGAACACCTAAAATCCATCAAGAGTATTCTCACACACAACATTCACCAAATTTTACACTACATCACAATATAGTGCATAAACTTAAATTGCTTGGCACTTAGGCCCTTAAATAACATGGCTCTTAGGCCCTTAAATAACATAAACCTTAAACACTGAATTTCCCACATAAATATTGCCTTTGACCTGCAATTACATACAACAACACATATGCCCTTTAATATCTCCTAAGAACATTTTACTAGGTCTTTCACCTTTGGCTCCTTAGGTATTTTATTAAGCAAATCAAGCTCATTTTCCTAAGGCATTTAAACTACATTGAGATAGTTTGTTTACCTCTTTTTCCTCACAAACTTCTTTCTTGTTTCCTTGTAAACCGGTAGGTGTTTGGTTGTTTGTCAACTTCTAAACAATGTACAAATAATAGAATGAGCATTCAAGCATTATGCTTCATCTCATTGTAAACCCTAGTTACATATATTGTTTTAAGGTATTAAAATGATTGTTTTACCTTGGAATGGAAAGAGAGCTTGAATAAGTATCAAGAGAGGACTCCTCCTAGCCCTTGGAAGATTCAAATGAGCTAAAACAAGCAAGGTGAAAACACCATTGTGAGGTGAATTTTCGGACAACACAAAACATGAAGGAAACATCATTTTTCTTTGAGTTTCTTACCTTGAAGCAAAGGAGAACACAATATGTGAAAAGATGAACTCAAGCTCCATCAATGGTGAATCTCCTTGGCACCGAAATGAGGCTTTTGAAGATTTGAAAAGATAGAAGTGTAGAGCTTGCTCCAACTAGAAGAATGGTGGTCTTGAAATTGAATTTGGACCATGGAGCTAGAGTTACAAGAGATCAAGCTTGAAGATGGTGCTTGAGCTGTAGCATCACCGAAGGAAAGGGGAAGAGAGTTGGAGACCGTGTGAAAAGAAGGGAAATGAGAGAATGAAGATAGGTTCTACTTTTGGAAGATATTATGTAATAAAGCAAATAGTAAGTTGCTTTAGTTTTGTTATTTGTTTTGTTAACTTACAAGGTGATGACTCACCTCATAAAAACCGGCCCCCATTAGTAGTATAGGGGTGTTTTGGTCTTTGTTGACCAATTAACTTACTTATAACAACCTATGTTACAAACTAGCTTATAAAAGTTACTATTCACTAAAACAAGGCACATAGGTGTGAATTTTTGATTTCCCATTGATATAGACTTCCAAATGTGATACTATATAGTACACATGTTAATTAAAGAGTAATGATGGACATCTAGCCATTCAAAAATCATTTACAAGACAATTTTTCAAAAACGTGCTTTAAGACTCCTTAAAGCACTTTTTGTGTTTTAACTTGTTTTCAAGCTTGGTTTTCTTTGGTAATTGATTTAATATGTTCATTAACTTATTTATAAGGTATAGATATGACCTTTAGGTCTTATACAAATTTATCCCAAGCTTAGAGCACATTTTTGCTCATATTGACTTTAAGGTATATTCTTGTGTTTTATTGGTTTAACTGTCTACCAAAGTTTCCTAAGGACTTAATTTGCCTTGTTAAATCATAATTGACTATTATTTATTCTTGGTAGGTTCTTTGGGTCCTAACCAAGTTCACTCCAAGCTTAAAGCATGTTTTTGCTCAAACTGTATCTTAGTGTTTTATTGCATTTTACTATGGTTTAAATTGTTCACTGATGTTTCTAAGGCACTTTTTAGCCTTTACATACCATAGTTTAATATTTAACCACATATCAAGGTTTGGGGTATTTCAATCTACCCCCCTTAAAAGAACTTCGTCCTCGAAGTTTACACTTCCCACACATCTTGGATTAGAATACGGGGATTACTTATAGAAATAAAACTTCCATAACCAAACACACTTTACATCACAACCTCGGACTTAATGGTCGGGTAACACATTCACATCCATACATAACATAACATATTCACATGATAACCTCGGACTCAATGGTCCGGGTATCTTAACAACATTTACACACACATAAAACAACCCTTAGACTCTATGGTCTTGGGTAACATAACAACATTTAGACACATAGGTCCCGATAACATAACAGCCTTTAGACACATAGGTCTATGTAACACAACACATTTAGACTCATAGGTCTTGATAGCATACACTTTAGGAAATCAAAGTCAAAATAACATTTATTACACATACCACACAACATGTCATAGCATGTATAGCAATCAAAAATATCTTTGATATACACTGTGATCCCGCAGAACCCGGTCGCGATGGACACCTTCCGTCCCCGTGCCTTTGGGAGATCAAAACAATCACTTAAATTTGAAATTTTTTCCTTGTGAGGTTAAGTAAGGAAACTTTAATTATGTAAAGTATTAATCGACGCTTTATAAATACCAATCCAAAATCCTTTTGAAAAACACATACAACTCCAAGTCCAACTTATGCTCTTTGCTTCCTTTCTTAGCATGGTTATTTGTGACCACTTATAGGGAGCTTCAAGAGTCATCCAACCCTGATGTGATCAGCATCAATGTTGAACTATCCTTCCACCCAATTTGTGTTCGGCTTCCCTTGATCACATGCAAACCAAGTTCCACTTCCCACTTCATTTTCAAGCATCAAGTAATACACTCATTTCCAATTTTATCTTTTAGTCTTCTAGTCATATCATAACATCTCCAAGGGATAGAACTTCATCTATCAGTTATTTCCATTCACTTTAATGTTGTTACCTAGGGAATCTTATTCTCACTAGGTTCAATGTCGGTTTCATACCCTTTTGTGAATCACTATATAGTATATATACACATATATTTTATCAAAACAACACACAGTTTCACATTTATACACTGTCGGGGTTTTTGTTCCCCGGGAGTTTCTCTACTCCCACACTTGTACCATCACACACAACTATTAATAAAAACACACATTATCACAATGGTATTCGCATCCTCTGTGCGCAATTACCAATTAAACCATGAATGAATGCGTATGTTTACGTAACACACACACCCATCATCAAAACACAATTATTTTGTGCTATGCACAACATAAGTCACGTACACTTGTACGGTAATACACACTAAGTGGTTTTGCGCTCTACCCCCCTTAAAAGGGATTACGCCCACGTAATCAATCACTAAACATTGGCTTAAAATGTTCTGCCGTCGTGAAGTGTTTTAACTTCCACGCGGTCTATTACACAATGGATTTTGATTAGAGGATCTTAACCATATTGGCGGTTTAGTTCCTAACCAAGAATTCTCATTGGAGTTTGTTTTGTTTAAACTCTTAACTGGTTTCGATTCTGGTCTGTTAGGCTTCTAGGCGTTAATAATTAGCCATTCACTCATGTTCACCATGTACATTCAACACTTGAATCACTGGTCACTAGTTTCTGCTGCGAAACTCTAATAACTGTAGAGCTTAATTGCCCCATTTGTTATTCTTACTGTATTGTACATCCCCAATTGTCACCTTCATCTTGGTAACAACGGTTTCTCAACCGACGCGTGGTATCTCTTACCGTTAGCGAATTCGGTGAGTTATAAACTTTCTATCCACTTCCATAATAATTGACTGTATATACTGTTACGTATTTCACAATGATTGACTTGTTTCCTTCCGACTTACTGTCGGTTGAGATTGAGCTACTACCTAGTGTGTAGTGCTCTCTCAGCTATTTACAACATTTGGGGTATATTCCATACCGATATTGGCAGTTAGTGCTACTGTAGTCACTTATTATTAATCATGTCTCCACATTTGGTTTTGTACAAGTACTCTTTTATTGGTGCGGCCTTGCATTTCCTATGCATCGGCCATTATAACATTATTCCTCTACAATTAACATGTTTCCAATTCCTAGCTATCCCACTCGATCATCACTGCGCAAGTGCAATACCAAACACTCAGTCATACAGAGTGCAGAGGCGTAAACTCTTGACAGTAAATCCTTATGCGATTCGCCATGGAATTCACACTGAGTTCCTCATCACATAGTACCTACCACTGGCTTATTGCCCAGTCTGTTTAACATCACTTACCTTGCATCTCCTCTGAGTTTATTCATAACTGGTCTCATCTGCCACATTATTATTCAATGATACTTATGCAACGGTCGCTTGGTGCGAACCGTGCTGTTACTCATTGCATAACACTAACTTACATGGTATTTACTGTCACATTAACTTCCACACATATACTTACATTATTCACATTATGGTTTGTCATTCTTTTGGATGACTACTGAATACTCTTTGAGCGTTGATCACTCGAGTCACAAACCGACGTTATTTAGCTCGGTGCTTCTCTTTATACACACATACTATAAGCTAACTGCTGCTCTCTTTCGATAATAATATCGTCCATCCTTAACATATTTCTTGGACTTGATTCACATAACCACCGCTCCTGCGGTCTCACAATATATTGAGAGGTATCCCCCCTCTTAATGCAGTGGTTCGTTTACCACTCTATTCACTTATACCACATAAACTTCTACAATCAATCTAATTTACATAACACATTTTATTTGTGGCTTATAAGCCTTACTGCCTTGAGCTGCGCTCATTGTAGGCTGTCCCACACATGTACTTCTTTGTACAACATTACATGGTTTGGATATTATATTGAGCTCCATGACAAGGTCGTTACATTCCGTTTCTTTCATGGGATGCCCCTTAGGTTTGTCAGTCCGTCTCCTGACAACTTATGTCTAAACTGGGTGTTAGTTTCAACCCTTGTGCTTCTGTCATGCCATTTCGTGCAACAATTATTGATGCGAACACCTTTAAGGATTGCTCCTTGGTGTTGCTAAGTCATGCCATTATATCTGGTTCACACTTATTGGTACATATTCCGTTAGCCACGCCGTTTGCGTTCTTAACTGGTTATTATCTTCTTCTGTGAAGATCAACATTTCCTGTAGTATGTAGGTACTCATTCTGGGAGTTTCATCCCGTTCATTGCACATTAATGTGTCCACATTAGGCATCTGCTTGCCATGTACAGGCTGGGTCACCATTCCAGCTAACATGTTTATCCTTGAGGATCCTTAAGACGTATACGATGTCTTTACATTACAGTTAGTGCACTTCGCACCTCCTGACTCTTAACATTTCCTTGAAAGGAATTCACTAATCCTTTAGTCTCGTTAACTTAACTGGGTTCCTTTACTTCAACCATTCATGGTAATCCTTAGCTGTTGTTTGACTTATACTGCTGACCGTAGAACGGAGTCGACTACTTCCCGTGTTTTGGACTCTACTCGTATACATATGTGGGGTACCATACTGATACATTACTACTTACCCAACTAACCCATAAGTAGGTCCGTCAGGCCCACAAGCTCCTATCGGAGTGCGGTCGTCCCACATTACAGTTGGTACACTCGTAGTGTCCGTCACACGCCTAGGTGAAGTATTCTGTTGTCAACTCCCTTATATTGTCCCGTGACAATATTCATTCCGTGCTTCCCGAACTTAATCGAGGGAAAGTTTATCCATTGTTGATTCTTATCAACTGCCCTTGGTTTTACTGGTTTGGTTTAGAAGAAGGTTAGAAAGAAGTATTGGTTTGAAAGAAAATCTGGTTTTGAAAAGGAAAGAGTTTGAGTAAATCTGAGTTGAAAGAAAATTTTCATGGTTTCACAACATCTTCTTACCTTAACCAAGTCTAGCTTCTTGCTGACTGGTGTACTTACAATTACAGGGGTTAGGCTAACAGGCCCTTCCACTGTTATGACGATCACATTTAACTTTATGGTACTTTACCAAGTACTTTGTAGTGGTTATAAATTCCCGAACAGCCCTGTATAGCAGCACTTGCTATGGCAAGTGCGCCATGCTAACTGGCTATCGGTTAACACACATAGTGGTTGCGGTATTGTTTTTACCCGCACTGTCATCAGTGGCCTTGTTGGCCCTCACTGATCTTACTGTCTTGATAATAACTCCTCTAGGTGACTTCTCACTGTCTTCACATGATAATCATTAACTAGGGTGTTTCCCATTCTGGGAGACCCCTTTTTCTTTTATTGTTTCCTCTTCGTAGCCCGTTCCACCATTTGTCGTGGTTACTGAGACTTGTCTCTTGTTTGGGCACTACGTTGTAGTTCCTTTGTCGGTCGATATACCGTTGGTGTGTCATTTAACAACTGTGGTCCGTAGACACTCGTCTCGGGTTTATTAATCCACTTCTTGCCTGTTGCACGGTCGGTGCGTTGCAAGCGTGGTTATTCTCGACTGCTCGGCATGTCGACCCAGGTTGCCGGAAATTCTATTCTCTTATACACAAAATTCTTCATTCTTCGCTATTAAATGCGGTTAACATGTTCAGATGGAACCGTCTCCGGGATTCCCAGTTTTCGGGATCTACCGTATGACAGGTTCTCCGTACCTTTAGAGGTATTTAATAACAGCCAGATCGGGTATTCCCGAGTCAGAGTGGACTTCCATCTCTCTGGCGTTCTTTCCAAGTTATAAAACAGGGATTGTGGAGGGCGGGAAGGACATAGTAGGTTTCCAGTACACACTGGTAATCCCACTAGCGTATCTCTCACGCTATCACTCAACCCTTAACCCAAAGTACTAAAATCCTAACTCGGTACTTCCTAAGCTCGGTAATTCAGTCATCAGAGCGATACTTCGCTCTGATACCACTTTTTGTAACACCCCATCCAACATCAAACACATAACAACATTCTGCAGCGGAAATATACTACTTCACATTACTTAACTCGTTGGTGTTACACGCCGTTAACCACCCACGTGGCTAACAAGGCTATTACATCAACATTGTACCGGTCTGATGGACTAGATTCCCGAGCGACTACACATTATTATCCTTTTCCATTAACAACAAACATACACATACCTTCCAACTGTACCGAGTATTCGAACTGATGCCGATAACAACTTCGGTCTTACTACACCTACGGTATATATACAACTTGCATGATTACCCATGTACAACGACTACCCCGTCCTACTCTCGAACGGCTTCCTGCTCTTTGTACCTGAAATAGGAAAAGAAGAGAAAGGGTGGCCCCCAGGGGCTCAGCACCTTTGCTGGTATGGTAATCCCGCAGCCCACATGCTACCGGGCCACGCACAACTAATTGTCGTCTTAGCATGCGGTTGATTATATTTAATCATGCATGCAACTGTAAACACACAACACATAACATTTCGCCTCAATGGGCTCAACAAACGGATAATACATCCTTATTGATAAGTCACTCATGGTATTCATTATCCCTAGAGTGTTCTCCTCTAATGGAGCTACTTCCTTAATAGACGACAACTACCCATTAATCGGGTTATCCTTAAACGCCTCTTATCACAAACTGGGATTCATATCCATGATCCACATACTCCACATTTCAACATATACATACACTACATAACACACTAAACAACACTTTTCACGTTTCCACGTGCACATAATAACACCGCAATAGAAATTGCATTATATCCACAACACATAACATAACGGGAGGTTCTCTTAGGAACCGACCCAAACATTGATAATTCACTGGTGAGCCTAGAGAATGATGTCACCCCATGATAAGCTCGTTATACAACAACAACAACACTCATTACCGTCCTAATAGTCGGACGAGTAACTTAAGTTAAGATGGTTCGGGTTTGGTGGCCCGACACACACCACACAAACATGTTCCCCCTAAACCGATCATAAGTCAGAATAGCTAAGCTTTGGAATAAGCTAATGGGAGATCATAACCCGTGAGGGAAACAACCATAACAGAGAGAAGGGTAAGGCTAAGAAGGATACCCACTCCCAAACAACGCGCGGCCGGCCAAACCGGATTCCTCACCACTGTTAGTACATACTTACTTTAGATATTAGTTAGAACCCCACTATGGAGTCTATCACATTACCACATTATACAGTATTACAACTACTGGGTTAAACACACAAGGGAGATCCCTACATTCACACACACTATCACACACAATTAACACACGCATAGCCGTGGTTAGAACGTCCCATGGTTCGGGTCGTTTAATCCGAATACCGAACTCTCATGTGATCCTAGACTCAGTTAGCTAAGGTTAACACTTCCGAGGTTAAATGGTATCGGAGTTGAACACGCCACATATATGAATTACTGTAAACTCATTACATGTTTTATCTTACAACGTGGCAAACATACAGAAAAACACATTGGCATACAAGCCGGTGTAATCCGGTAGGACACAGGTTGCAAGAAAACCATACCTGTCACCGGAGTCCACTTTATCGTGTCCACTTATGTTCCTCGAGCAATTCTCGAACAACTGATAACATTACATGTACTTTTATTAACATCGGGGTAACATGATTGTTTAAAGTCTAATGCTTATAACTTTCCCCGTTAATTTAGTTATATAACTTCACATTTTAACTTGTTTTACTTTCACATTTTATACATTTTTTTTTTCCCCACTAAATTATCATTATAACTCACCTAACATGTCTTAAACAACCTTATAACATCATTACTATAGTCAATCCCCATCATTACACATCATTTCTATAACCTTAAACAATGTTTTTGGTCCGACCGACTTACCGACCGACCTTGCACAAGGTCGGTCCATTCCAGACCACTTTACCGTCAAAATTTCTGCTCCGACCGACCTTGTAAGTTCGGTCGCATGTTCGGTCCATTCCCGAGAGTTTCTTCCCTTTGAAATTCAGGCCCGACCGAACTTGCCAAGTCCGGTCCCATGTTCGGTCGATTCCAGAAAACTTAATTCGTACACAAAATACAAGCCCGACCGACCTTGCAAGTCCGGTCCCCAAGGTCGGTCCATTCCAGAAACTAATTCTCGCAAGGTAAACTGGGCTCGACCGACCTTGGCAAGTTCGGTCGCAAGGTCGGTCTGCTCCAGACCCTTATTTTCCATTGCCATTTAACTCCAAACTTCACCTCATTATCCCAATATGTCCTAACCTCATTTGGGCACTTCAAACACATCTTTAGCCATGTACTAACTCCTTAAATCACCCACCAAACTATCTTTATCATTCCACAAGCTTCTTACAAAATCTGTTAATACTTATACATTTTCATTTGGTTTTCTAAGTGGTATTTCACCTATAATGACCACTACACCAAGATGTTTCCCTTACCCTTAGCATCATCTCTCAACATCTTTTCTCACTACTAAATCTCCTTGTCCACACCTTACCTAAACATTAAACAAACTTCTCCAAGACTTTAATACATTCCTCAAAACACTCATTGAATTCCTAGAACTTCCAAGATAATACCTAAACCCTTGTAGCACTTTAAAACACCTTAATACATGTTTCTTCCCTAGTAAAACACTTGTTCACCTTTAACACTTCCTAGTTCACCAAAACTGTTTAAATCACTTAGAACTTCTTACACATTTTCCAAATTTTGCCATAGCTTCTCTTGTATATACTCACATCCAAACACTTAGGTTTTTACCTTATTTCATTCAAGAACACCTAAAATCCATCAAGAGTATTCTCATACACAACATTCATTCACCAAATTTACACTACATCACAATATAGTGCATAAACTTAATTGCTTGGCACTTAGGCCCTTAAATAACATGGCTCTTAGGCCCTTAATAACATAAATAAACCTTAAACACTGAATTTCCCACATAAATATTGCCTTTGACCTGCAATTACATACAACAACACATATGCCCTTTATAATCTCCTTGAGAGCATTTTACTAGGTCTTTCACTTGGCTCCTTAGGTATTTTATTAAGCAAATCAAGCTCATTTTCCTAAGGCATTTAAACTACATTGAGATAGTTTGTTTACCTCTTTTTCCTCACAAACTTCTTTCTTGTTTCCTTGTAAAACCGTAGGGTGTTTGGTTGTTTGTCAACTTCTAAACATGTACAAATAATAGAATGAGCATTCAAGCATTATGCTTCATCTCATTGTAAACCCTAGTTACATATATTGTTTTTAAGTATTAAAATGGTTGTTTTTACCTTGGAATGGAAGAGAGCTTGAATAAGTATCAAGAGAAGACTCCTCCTAGCCCTTGGAAGATTCAAATGGAGCTAAAACAGCAAGGTGAAAACACCATTGTGAGGTGAATTTTCGGACAACACAAAACATGAGGAAACATCATTTTTCTTTGAGTTTCCTTACCTTGAAGCAAAGGAGAACAACAATATGTGAAAAGATGAACTCAAGCTCCATCAATGGTGAATCTCCTTGGCACCGAAATGAGGCTTTTGAAGATTTGAAAGGATAGAAGTGTAGAGCTTGCTCCAACTAGAAGAATGGTGGTCTTGAAATTGAATTTGGACCATGGAGCTAAAGTTACAAGAGATCAAAGCTTGAAGATGGGCTTGAGCTGTAGCATCACCGAAGGAAAGGGAGAAGAGTGGTTGGAGACCGTGTGAAAAGAAGGGAAATGAGAGAATGAAGATAGGTTCTACTTTTGAAGATATTATGTAATAAAGCAAATAGTACTTGCTTTAGTATTTTTATTTGTTTTGTAACTTACAAGGTGATGACTCACCTCATAAAACCGGCCCCCATTAGTAGTCTAGGGGTTTTTTGGTCTTTGTTGACCAATTAACTTACTTATAACAACATATGTTACAAACTAGCTTATTAAAGTTACTATTCACTAAAACAAGGCACATAGATGTGAAATTTTTGATTTCCCATTGATATAGACTTCCAAATGTGATACTATATAGTACACATGTTAATTAAAGAGTAATGATGGACATTTAGCCATTCAAAACTCATTTACAAGACAATTTTTCAAAAACGTGCTTTAAGACTCCTTAAAGCACTTTTTGTGTTTTAACTTGTTTTCAAGCTTGGTTTTCTTTGGTAATTGATTTAATATGTTCATTAACATATTTATAAGGTATAGGTATGACCATTAGGTCTTATACAAATTTATCCCAAGCTTAGAGCACATTTTTGCTCATATTGACTTTAAGGTATATTCTTGTGTTTTATTTGGTTTAACTGTCTACCAAAGTTTCCTAAGGACTTAATTTGCCTTGTTAAATCATAATTGACTATTATTTAGTCTTGGTAGGTTCTTTGGGTCCTAACCAAGTTCACTCCAAGCTTAAAGCATGTTTTTGCTCAAACTGTATCTTAGTGCTTTATTGCATTTTACTATGGTTTAAATTGTTCACTGATGTTTCTAAGGCACTTTTTAGCCTTTACATACCATAGTTAATATTTAAACCACATATCAAGTTTGGGGTATTTCAAAATCACTGGCTTGGAAACCTCCCTGTATGGGCTATAGCAGTTAAAAACCATGCCTCGTGCCCCGTCTGTGCTTCCTGAGTTTATGAAAAAACCAATCAGAGGACAAGAGATGGGCACCTTCTGTCTGTCTCAAAAAAAAACCCACGTCTCAGATTTTAGCATCCTAGCTTCCACAAATTCCTTTTGAATTTACAACCTGTAGCGATTGTCTACTCTCCTAAGCCTGACCTTCCTGCCTTGTCATCCGATTAATACACCACCTCTCTTTCTTCTCTTCACAACTGCATGCCCATGTTATTTTACTTCTGCGATGGTAGTCAAGTCGACTATACTTCTGTTCTCCTGTCTTCTCCTGTTTTTCTGATTATTAACTGTCCGAGAACCCTGCTTAAACTTTTTGATTCTTTTGCATCCCATACACATAACCGGGCATGAAGACTTGCTAGTACAGCTCTGGAAATCTTGAAACCAGATTTCACTCCAAGAACTCCCAGAGGTGAGACCATGAAACCCGGAAAGCAATCTGCTGTTACAGTCCCTTGCTTCTTCTGCTTTGTGTTTTGAAACAAATACCCACTGCTCACCCAAATCTCTCCTCTTGCTTTGCCTGAAAGTGTTGCGCAAGTGTTCCAGCAAGGTCGTGAATCCTGGAGCAACAACCACCTAAACTGATTTAGGAAATTGGCCAAGGTAATCTCATTAAACACCTGCGCAAGTCCTAGGAGTATAATCTTTGTTTAGTTTTCAGCAAAAAAAAAATATAAGTACTAACCGGTGGATTCTCTCTTATTCCTGGTCTGTCATGGAAGACCTTGATGTTGGTGAACTTACCCTTCAAAACCTGAAAGGAAATCCAAGAAGGAACTAGCTTCTAACCAAGGTAAGAAAGAAAAACCATAGAAAAGGAAATGCATCAGTTTCCAGTTTCCTTTTTTTTTCCCGTTAGTGTTGTGCTCTGTATATTTATTTTTCAGGAGAAACGGAGAAGGTGGTAATGGTTAGATAACAACACTTAAAAACCTAGCTAAAACTCTCACTTAATTAGTAACTAATCTAGTAGAGGGTGGGAAGATCAGTCAACATCTTAAAACAAAAGCAAGAACAGTAGTTCAAGGTTAACATATCAGTCTCTGAAATGTTAATGCTTTTGCGTATTAACCTCCTGAAGAAATCCAGATACTATATTGGGCTTAGTGACCAACCTAAAAGCTTACTAAAATGTAAGGGCTAAGTGTTAAAAAAGACCGGGAGAAACTGAAAAGCAAATTCAAGAACAAACAGAAACCTAGAAGAGAAAGAAATCAGTTATGTCTTTTAGTGTTGCAGTTTTTTTCAGCTCTGATGACCTTACTTTAGAAGGGTTATAAGGAATGAATTGAGTGGTTAACGAACCTAACACGCTTAAGCAAGCTCTGGGTGTTTACAGGAAGAAAAAAAAAAAGGAAATTAAGGGTCAGGTTAAGCAACAGAAAATAAAGATAGCAGTAAAGCCATCAGTGTAGTTTTCAGATCCCTTATCAGTTTTGTTCAGTTCAGTTCTTGAATGTACCAGTGAGGCTAACCAAATTGCCTTGGGCTTTGTTTAGGGTTTAGAAGCTTTATAGGACACTAAGTAACAAGGTTAGAAACTTGGGAAGAAAGGAAAAGCAAACCGTGAACAAAGAACATAAATAAGATAGAGGAGGAACATCAGCCTAGCGTTTCAGTGTCATAGGTTTGTTTTCTGTAAAGAATATTCAGAGGTGTTACCCATGAGATCTTAGATCTGTGTTAAGTTTAAAAATACTGATAAGATACTTAGCCAAGTGGGAAAGCAGATGGAGGGGAGATTAAGAAACAGAATCGAATAACAGAAAGAAATTAGAGAAGAGTTATCAGTTCCTTATTTCAGTTTTCTGAAACTTATGTCCCTGTATAACTTAATTCAGGTGGAATAAGATTATTTTACTGGCTACCAAATAACGTGAGGCACTCTAATACACTTAAGCAGAGGCGAGAAAACTTTGAGGAAGAGTAGAAATCAGGTTGTTAAACTGACATAGGAAGAAGAAAGGGATACACCCACTCGGGTTTTTCCAGATTATCATTAGTATGATTGTTTCTGTGTAACTAGGTACAGAAACTATATTGGTATGTATTGGGTTGAGCAAGAACTTAAAGATCTTTCTAAAAGACCTAACTAAGAGTGTAAACACTGGGGGAGGGGAATAATACAAACCAAAGTGAATAAAACAGAAAGACAAAAAGAAATATACCTTTAACTTCAGTTTCTGAAAGTTTATGTTTCTGTTATAAATTCAGTGGTAAGGTGTGTGTCTGGGGTTTGTTTGGATTAGCTCTGAGAGAGTGTAAACTGGGTTAAGATTTTAATTAAGCAAATCGAGAACTTGGAAAAAAAAACTAGAAAAGAAAACAGAAGTAAAACAGAAGAAGAAATAAAACAACATAGTTGTACTCGTTGTTCTGTGTTGTCTGAAGTTTAAAGAAAAAAACAAATATACTGAGATGTTTAACTGAATGGCTAAATTGAGTTTGGGAGAAATGGAGGTCAATCGGTGAATCCAGGAAGATAAAAACAGCAGAGGTGTCAAGTTTTAGTTTCAGTGATGATGACTGGTTCTGTTTCTGTACAGAAGTTTGAGTGAGGGTTCATTTGTGAAGTTCTGAGTCTAACTTGGAAATAAAGCTTTACGGAGTAAGAAACACACAGGAGTAAGATGGAGAGACAGGAAACTAGTTGTTGGTCAAACAGAAAGAAAAGAAAGACAAAACAGAACTAAACTAGGCCTCAGTTTTATCAATTATGAAATAACTCCTGGTTTCAGATCTGTGTGAAACTCCTGTTTCAGAGGAACTGCCCATATGCTCCTGAGGTATGAGGGTCAAAATAAGAGATGAAACCTAGACTAAGCAAGTAACTGCTCACAGTTAAAATGGTAGACAGATTCATAGTGACATAGAATAAAACCACTAGTTTCGGATTTCGTAATTCTGGTTTTCAGCTTTCCAGATATATGTGCGTTGGTGTACCCCTGCTCCTTGGGTTAGTCTGGGTTTAGGAGCTTAGTTGAAATACTTAATTAAATAAGTGGGCAAGTTGAGTAAACAGAAAACAAGTTTGGAACACAGGCAGTGAACAAACAGAAGGAAATAAGAGCAAGGTTATCAGATTGTGAGAGTTTCAGTTTTAAGGTTTCTGAAATCTGGTACTTTCTGTATATCCACCTCCCAAGAGTATAGCCAAGGCTGTTGGAGTTATTTTTGAGTTAAAATTATGCTAGAACACTTAACTAAAAAGGTGAGCACTTGGGGAGAGTTTGAAGGACAAATACGTAACTGAACAGAAAAGAAAGAAAGATAGAAAAGAAAATACCCACCTGGTGATCCAGTTTTTCTGTTGCTGTGTAACAGGTTTCCTGAGGCATTAGAAGTGTTATGGTGTCTTAGGTATGAACAAGGAATATTACTAAAGAGATAAACTAGGTTGGCAAACTCATTTGGGAATTTAGGAAGCAATTAACTACCGACACAAGGAGAGAGTAGAGGAGTATTGCACTGTTTTCGGTTTCAGTTTCTCCAATAGTTGTTGTTCTGTATGATTGAGTACAGAGGTTAGTGAGTGCCTTGCTGATTTAATCTTGAGTTTAAAACCTTGGTAATACCCATATCTAGTGGGGTAAAAACCATGGGCAAGTCTTAAACCTCAGCTGAGTTAACTGAAAACAAGAAACACAAGGAAACATGGGTTGGATTGTCTCGGTTTCCTAGTAACATTGCTGTCCTGTATAGCTAGATTACAGAAACATTAGGAGTGAGATGTTAGGTTATCGATGAACCCAAAACAGACCAAATCCACCTGATTGTGTGTGAAGAAACGTTAGGGCAAAAATAAACATGGTTTGATATACTAAAGGAGAGGTTAAGTAAGAATAAACACTAAGCTTATGTTGCGGTTTTATAAACTTGAGATTTCTGTATAAGTGGGTTTTAGGGGTATTCTATAATCAATATTATCATTAGACAAGGGTTTAAAATATTACTCACTTAATTATCTGAGGAAAGAATACCCATTAGATAAGTCATATCTATGTTATACAAACTTGTTACATGATTACCTCTTGAAACGCCCTAAAACATTAACTAAAGAAAAGGGCTTAGTTAACATGTAAACTAAAAAGATGTGAATATCCTAGGAGTAAGTTGAGCCTAGGATTAATGCATGTGAAGTTCTAAGAGTCAATATGAACTAGGCATGTGACAACATACCTAGGGAATGACATACGATATAAAGTGTCGTCACATGAAATAATAAACTGACACACTGTTTTAATTACCTCTAGGACCGTAGCAAGCTCCGACGGGATTTCAAGTGTAAGACAACTCGTGCCTTCGAAAAAGGTATGGACATGTGTGGTTCGTATGTTGCCGTGTTACACGGTGTGTGCTGTGTGCTTGTTTGATAATGACTCTAAGACTATAGCATGAATGAAATTGGTTTGCTTTTGTGGGCTTGCTTATATGCTTGTATATATCTTGTGGCCTATTGCTTGCGCGCACACAGTAGTTTAGTCCCTTTCTTGTTTATGGATCTTGAGACGAACTACTACGAATTATGAAAACAAAGAAAACTCTATAAGGGGAACTCCTCTCTAAACCATTGAGGACTACCATGACACCCACTATGGTGTCTATTCATTAATCATAATGAAGAGCAAGTCTCCTTTGGTGAGACATGACGAACCACGTAGACAAAACAAAAGAACTATACAAAGAGACAAATCCTCTCTAACTTTAGAGGACCGCTAATGACACCCACTATGGTGTCGAGATTATAATGATAATGAAATGAAAAGTACAAACTGATGAAAACACGAGAACAACCCGGGAAGATAACAGCTCGGGCCGCGCGGTATGGATGATCGGGAGTTGGTATCTGCATCAGATCCTTCGACCGTCTATGGTGGAATATGTTTGGGGATCCCTGGGTGACCCCACTTTCTCAGCATATCCCGGAGTCCAGAGGTGACTTCCGCTTTTCGACCCGGGGTGTCGGGAATGGGGGAGTGACAAATTGGTGAAGCACATCCCGGAGTCCAGAGGTGACTTCCGCTTTCTCGACCCTGGGTGTCGGGAATGGGGGAGTGACAAATTGGTGGAGCTATCCTGGAGTCTAGAGGTGACTCCGCTTTCTCGACCCTGGGTGTCGGGAATGGGGGACTAGCTATGGAGGAGACGTCCTCCAACGTGCGGTGATAAAAGAATTCACAAATAATCCTTAAAGAAACAAGGAACGATTAGCACCTACATAATGAAGTCTCGGGATCCAATCTATATCCCTGACTCAGTGCCAGAGAATAAAGGAAAACTTGTGTAATGAGACCAAGCAAACAAGAGAAAGTCACAAATGTGATCCTTTAAGAAACAAGGT
Organism: Limonium bicolor; assembly: GCA_023374045.1. Taxonomy (NCBI): domain Eukaryota; kingdom Viridiplantae; phylum Streptophyta; class Magnoliopsida; order Caryophyllales; family Plumbaginaceae; genus Limonium; species Limonium bicolor. The sequence continues at coordinate 372,532,269 of CM041776.1, read as the reverse complement.
ATGAATAGCACCTACATAGCAAGTCTCGGGATCTAACCTATATCCCCTGACTCGGTGCAAGAGAAGAAAGGAAACATATGTAATGAGAACAAGAAAAACAATACGCAATCTCTTGAATGATCCATAGCGAGGATCGACGGTATAATGTACCTACGCACACGTCCTATAATTACCTGACTGTTGTTGCTACACTAGCAGCTTATTATGCTGGACTGCGTGTTGACATTGTTATGCTACTGGCAAAATGTGCTTGGTTGCTTATTGATATGCTGTGCTACTTGCAAGATGTGTTTGGTTGCTTACTGATATTGCTATGCTACCGATGAGTGTGTATGATATCATGATTGTACTGATGTGTGCTTTACTGCTTTATCATAGCATGTAAAATTGACTTAATAATATTCGACCAATTAGTCGTGTGGCCCGGTAACATACGGGCTTCACACGTTCATACTCGGCATAGTTTTGCTGAGTCCTTTATTTTTTACAGGTATGGAACTGGACGATGGCGGAGAGTAGGCAAGTGACTACCATGGGGGTAGTCCATCTGGGCAAGACTGTTAAGTAGTATGATTTCTTATGTATGGGTGGGACTATGTGTCACTAGACCCTAGTTGTAAGTTTCGGGTTGTGTTATTTAAGTTATTAGCTATACTGTAGATGCTCGGTACTTGGGTTGTACTTTATGTTGTATTTGGACTTCGTTAAGGTTGGACTTCCAGTCATACAGGCCGTAACTTGGAGTTGGTATTGTGTCTGTCAACCACATGGGTGGTGGCATCTGTGACAACCGGGTGAAGTTGGAAACCGCTGCGTAGACATCTCGTATTACCGTTAGGCTCATCGTTTAATTATTGATTGTTATTCGGGGGTGTTACATATTAACTTAGACGTTTAATGTCTAATGTCAAATAACATACACATTTCATATATTAAGTTCCACTCTTAATATATTAACTCCTCTTCCAACATGTATTAAATTACAAACATATATATATATCATTGTAACATTTCACATACTCCTTATAGTTCAAAAATCAATCTAATGTTCCTTTAAACTTGTACTAATTTTTCCTAGCTAGTATTCACCTTATTAGTATTGTCACACCATGACACTCACACCGTATTATAAAATTTACCCAAAGATTACATCTCGCATAAACCCACCATTTCCATAAATCACATACATCTATGTTCTCATATGATTAATGTTATCCTCAATACTTACAATAAATATTGAATTTATTTAAACAATTCCTAATTGTATGAAGCCATAAGTTGTCTCTTACTCAAATTGTCGAACCCATTTACAAGTATTAATTTAACATTTGATTAGAGTTGATCCAGCTAACATCCTTATTTATTCAGCCCATTCATTTTAATTGGGCAAGATTCTTAGTTGGCCCAGATTCTTAGCCCAACCCATCTGAGTGCCCTTATCCATAATCTCCATTAACTTTCAATTACAATTTGACTTGGCCCAATTCCAAATTCAATTTTGACTTGTCCAAAAATCCTTAATTGATTTTGACTTCCCAATTCCAATTTTGACCAGTCAAGATCCCCAATTTAATTTTGACCAACTCATTCAATTCTAAACATTTCCTAACCCTATTTTCGGGTTGACTAGAATCTCAATATTGACCAACTCCTTATTCCAGTTCTGACCCTAATTTTCTTCTAAATTCCAATTCTTACCCAATTTTCCAGATTCACAATTTTCCCTTAACTTCGAAATGTAAATTTCACCCATTTTCTAGTAATTAGAGTTTTGGCGCCCAATTTCTCTTATATTTACAGTTTAGCCCCATTTTTTTATTCAAGAAACCCTAAATTGATTTTTCCCCAAATCAATTTCAAACCCTAATTTTTATAAATCCTAATCCCAATTCGAAATTCCCAAATTCAATTACCAACCTTAATTTCGACTTCAATTTCAGATTTATCCCTAATCCATTTTCGAAACCCTAATTCCCAATTGAAAAGCCCCAAGTCGTATTCAATTACTGAAAACACTAATAATTTTTGGGAACTCTAAATTGTCCAATTGAAACCCTATTTTGATTTTAACTGTAAAAACCCTAGATTTGTATCTCATTTTTATCAATTCGATTTCTAAACAAAATGATTACCATTTGAAATTTTGAAACCCTAATTCGGTTTCCAAAATCAAACACTCACAACGTTCATTTTCGAAACCCTAATTCGATTTTCAGGGTTCCATTTCGCAACTGATAACACCACCATTTTCAGATTTAATATCCAAGTACAACAATGTTCACGGTAGACATAAATTCGTAAGGAAAACTATACAAGATTCGTACCAGATATTCAAAAATTGTTCAACATTTTGTAAGGGAAATCGGCTCCAATTCGCCGAAGGAAACAGAGGGGAAAGGGGTTGATTTTCTACCCTAAATTTTGGCTTAACTACAACTAAACATAAACGAAAATCAACAGGACACGAAATACTTATGAAATTGTACAAATGTACACCTTGAAGAACGGGGCTCTAAATTCTTCTCTTTGCTCAATCTCGATTCAGGGCCACGTCTGCCTTCCCCGGAGGTTGCCGGCGCCTTCTTGTTCGTTGGAGGTGTGGTCGTGCGCCTTCGCGAGTTAGGGTTTGGGAGATTACCGTGAGCAAGGATGGAGAATGAAGAGGGGCAAGACTTGTTCTTGAGGCGCGAGATTTGTCCTCGATCGCCAGTTAGGTTGTAAATTAGGGTGGTTGGTAGAGAGGCAAGATGTTCTTGAGGCGCAAGTTAGGGTTTGGTAGGGAGGCGTGATCAGGGTTACAAATCAATGGAGGAAGAGAATGGTAGTAGAGAGGCGGAAGATTTGTCCATGATCGCCAGTTAGGGTTGCAAAATGTAGAAGAAGAAAGGAGCAGAGTAGAGAGGCGAGGTCTCGATCGAGAGTTAGGGTTGAGAAGTTACCGTGAGAGTTAGGGAGTAACGAAAGAATTGTGTAACACCCCTACTCTAATCGGCTCCTAATCATTTTACTTAACATTGAATTCACAGCGGTAATCTCAATACTCGAACTACTGGTGTCACCGTTCTCACTCGCCCATACGAGTAATAACGTGCTTACTGATATATTCATAACTACGAAACAATTTCCCACAGTGACAACAAGAGATAGATCTAGCCTTCTCAAACCAATATAAAATACATTCACAGTGAGCATTCTAAGTATCCCAATCCTATACACATTTCTAAGTTCGTATCAAAATGCAATAGTGCATATTTAAACAACTGTAATTAAACTACCCAGCGCGTCCCTCTCTTTGCCGACACCGGAAGCTGCATACCTGCAAAATGTTTGTTTGTGGTATGGAATCAGCCCCTGCTGAGTATGCTACTACATGACCGTCATGCCCCCTCAGACCCTCAGTTAATTGGTCGAGAGCATGCAATTCATTTTCATGCAAGTAGTTTAATAAAAACTGTAAAGCAACAATATATATTGTAGTAAACTCAATTAACAAACAAGCCCCGGCTTCACACATCGCATCGTAACAAACCATTGAAAGCGTTACAATGCTTATACGAGTACAAAGACCCTATTTCAACAAACACTTGATAGTTCATAACTGAGTACGGTGTGACTCACTCGACCAAACGATCCACCATAGTCCACTCACGAGCACAGCGACTCGACTCAAGCAGTTCACCAAACAGACAAGAGTTCAACGACTCAATCAAACCAATTCACAACGCACAATATGAGCACAATGACTCGCCTCAACAAACATCATCATACCCCACATAACCACAAAGCATAACCAATGAACAACAAGGCGAAATAACGAGAATTATAAACGAGTATAAACTCTCGTCTTTGGCGTGCAAGCCCAAATAATGTTCGCCTAATGTACGAGCTAATATAGTCGTTCGTAATTGTTCAGTCATGTCTAATGACAACGTCTCGTTAGAACGACGTGTCTCTAAGTTACCCATCACCTATGGCGGGTCACCCACGGCAGTAGCGAGTCCAGCAGTAGAGTCTCCGACCGACGAACCATCTGTAGTTCGTTGGAAATTTATCCAGATACTTACGGCTACCACACGGTATCCTAGTATCGTTAATGGATCACAGTTCACAGCAAGAGCCACATCCTCTTGATAAACTTATTTATTCCATCGCATCGTTTTACTATTCTTCTTAACACAGCTGTGAGCCTCGATTTTAAACCCTATCCTATGTGGATTAACTTGATTGGGATCTAATCGGGTTTTAGATCCACTTATAGCCTAAGATTAATAACTATGTCATATAACAATATTTATTAAAACCTAAGCTAGCTCACTGGAACCTATTATGAGTCACACCTAATTTTAACCTAGATCAAATTAGGAAAGGAGAGTTCGGGTTCGGGGGCTTGATATTCGACTTAATTAGGGTTCAAATTACTTTCATTACCCTTCCTAGGTCGTTTTTCCTCTACTTGGTTCAATCACGGCTTTCTACAAAGTGTTTTAACCTAGGTGCGCGCTTCTGTTTTTTTTATTTTTTAACGTTTTTTGACAGAAAATTAAAGTGGAAATTAAAATTACCTAAACTAGGGTTTCGGAGGCAGAATTAGGTCAAATTTCATTTCCGTCCGTAGCCACGGACCTAATGTCCGAGACCACGGACCCCAGTTAACCTATATGAAAATAAAAGTCGAATTAAACAGAACAGAAAACAGAAAATTGTAAAGTCCGGGGCCACGGACGGGCTGTCCGTGGGCCCGGACATTATTAGAAAACCTAAATTTTAAAATTTAAAAATCCCGCCGCCGTCCGTGGCCGTCCGAGCTTACAGACAGGGAGTCCGGGACCCCGGACATGACGTCTGTGGGTGCGGACCGCCCTCGGACGGCGGCGTTGAGGCTGTTCCCGAAGGTGTTTTGGCTCAAATTATGGGTGTGTAGCCTGAAAGATGTACAAGACGTTAGTGATTGAAAGTTTCAATTTGAATTCGAATTAAGCACGAAACTTGGTAAACAAGTTATGGACAGAAGCTTAAACAAACAGCAATACAGAAGCGTACGAAGGTTAGTTTGAACCCAAAATTTGACAGAGAGCTAATAAGGTCGTGGGGAATTAGAAAAGTAGAGTTGTAACCTGTTCTACCTTCGAATTCAAGATGATTCTTCACACCGGGATTCGTCGAGTGCTTCGTTGATGGCAGACCCGAAAGGATTTCGAACCAAGCTTCTGGTTGTTGGTTGTGTTCCTGCTGTTCTTCACGTTTTGGGGGTTTTTGTGGGGTTTTGATGACTATTGGTGCTTTGGGGATTGGAAAACGTGTTTAGATGGTGATTTCGGGGGATTTTCAGTATGATTTGGGTGGCCGTGTTGAAAAAGTGAAACGTGAGAGAGAGAGAGAGGAGGCTGTGTTTCTGACTCTCTAGGGTTCTTGAGCATATGAGGTTCTGATTTTATCCAAAAACCTATCCCTTATATAGACTTTCTAAAAGATAAAGAAAATCTAGTAAAAGTAAGATTTTTTGATGTTTTAATTAAAAGACTTCCCAAAGGAATTTTGCTGTGAAATTTTACCCACATGTCAAGGATGGATATTATGATTTTCTGAGGTGGAACCGAATTTTTTTAAATGTTGGAATATTTTTAAATTGAATTCTTGTCAGATTCAGTCAGAAATTGCTAGAAAATTATTGGAAACTCGAAAAATAAAAATTTCAATGCCATTATGCTTAGAATGTCATCCTCTATCATGGGTTAAAATATCAAAGCATTTCAAGCTGATTTGGGCATCCTTTGGAGGAGAGAGAAAGCTTATAGGAGGTTTCAGGAGCCTTTAAAGATTATCAAAACGCCCCTGAAAATGACGAAGCTGCTCCCCATGCCATGGAACGCGCCGATCGAGCCGGAATCCTCACTACTTGATTAAAATGCCTCTCACAACACCAGCACCCCGTAGACCCTAACCAGGGGGTCAAAATTTTGGGTATAATAGATTGCCCCCCGTCAACTAGACTTTGTAGTGGATGTGAAAAGTCTGGTTGATGCTTGAGTGATGCCCCAAAAATTTGGACCTCAACGAAATTCTCCATGTTGTGCGAAAACCGCGTTGATTGCGTGCAGCTATTCGGAGGCGCTGACTACCTAAGCCAACAAAAAACGCTGTCGAGCTATTCTAAGGTGCTGACTACCTATAAGTGAAAATGCGTCAAGCTATTCTAAGGCGCTGACTACCTAGGTGACGAAAACGGAATAATGTCAAGCGGTTCTAAGGCGTTGACTACCTATAATACATGAAATGATGCGATGCCAAGCGATTCTAAGGCGTTGGCTACCTATAAGTAAAATGAAGTAATGTCAAGCAATTCTAAGGCGTTGACTACCTATAATGATGATATGATGTCAAACTATTCTAAGTGTTAACTGCCTGTGACGAAATGAGATGATGTCAAGCTATTCTAAGGCGTTGACTACCTATAAGTAAAGTGAAATGAAGTAATGTAAGCGATTCTAAGGCGTTGACAACCTAAAATGTGGAAATGAGATAATGTCAAGCGATTCTAAGGCGTTGACTACCTATAATGATGAACTGGGTGGTATGCAAATGCAAGAATGCTGAAATGTTGATGATGCTAATGATGCTGATGATGTTGATGATGTTGATGATGTTGATGATGTTGATGATAATGCTGATGATGCTGATGATGCTCGGATGCTTCTGGGGACCGAAACCCGTGCCAATGCTCCTGACTGGACCAATGTGGACTTATTGCCATCGCCCCCCAAGCCGGTGTGCAGGGATAACTCCTGGTAAAAACCTTGGGGACTTATTGCCTTTGCCCACCATTCGTTGATCCCGAAAATAAGTTGACATCGCAAAAGGAGGATTTATTGCCATCACCTCGCCAACTCTGTCGCCAGGTCTTGTGACGCGCCTGGATAATGCAACTAGGTCTTATGACGAGCCTATATGAATGAGATGAATGCAATGTATTTGATGAGAGTGGGTAAGCTAGAGGGTAACGCTAGGTCTTACTACGAGCCTAAGGGAATGCAACTAGGTCTTATGACGAGCCTAAGGGTTGGATCTAGGTCTTATGACGAGCCTAAGGGTATGCAACTAGGTCTTTATGGCGAGCCTAAAGGTTGGATCTAGGTCTTATGACGAGCCTAAAGGATGGTTCTAAGTGAAAGTGAGTAAAATGTATGATGGGTCTAAATGGATGTAGAAGGATTAGGGTTTACGTCAAGTCTGGAGATAATAGGGCTCAAGATGGGCCTACGGATTTTTGGGTGTGAAGGTAGGGCTTAAGATGGGCCTGTGGGAATTGATGTGGAGGAAGGGCTTAGGACGGGCCTGTGAATGTTTGGATGTGGAGATAGGGCTTAGGACGGGCCTGTATGATGTTTGGATGTGGAGGTAGGGCTTAGGACGGGCCTGTGAATGTTGGATGTGAGAATGGTTTGAACCTTTGGGTTTTGGACTTTTGGGCCTCAATCGGTGTTGTTGTTGCAATTGTTGGAACCAACAATTGCCCCCAGTATTCTTTCTTAAGGCAATCTGAGTTAGAGTTCATGGCGATCGATCGGAACAATCGATTTCCCCCAGTATTTTCTTTGGCTAAACGTGCGAACAAGTCTCGTCCTCACAGGGTCAGGGCTTATGTTTGATGTGGTGCTTCTTAACCTACACTCGACGTGTTTGGTGTTTGCACTCGTTTCTCACTTACGAGCACAACTTCTCAACCATTGAATTTGACATTTGTTAGATTTACGTGTTCAACCTGTTACTTTCACTCAATTGGATACACAACTACTAAGTCGGAAGTCTTTTAAGCTTATAACGTGGCTATGGGGTGTGATGAATGATAACAGGACAATGGAGGAATGTTTAGGATATATGGAGCTATAAGGGTGACCAAATCTGCAACTTGCACCGTCTCTCGGACTTGTCTTCTTTGCCTTGAAGTCGTTTGGCTACTTCGTGATGACTTCGCTTATGAACTTGGGACTTGGAACTTTTGACTGTTCCTTGCATCCTTTTCCTTTTTCCGATTTCGGATTTCTTCGAGGCTTTTCAAGTTTGCCTTCCTTGATTCTCCTTTCCTTCGGGGTTCTTGTGTTTCCCGGTTTTGAACTTTGAGAGCTGTTCTTGATGTTAGCTCGTTTGGATCCTGTGTCACTTTGGGACCATTTGCGGATCGCTTCGTCATGCTTGGTAGCAATTTCGCTTCTTTGGACTTGTGAAGTTGTTGTTCGGAAGTCAGGCTCCTTGCTTCCTTTGGTCACCGGGTCGGTTATTCATCACTGGCTGGCTTATTTGTGGAGCTTGTAGTGTTGTAAAAGAGGTCATATATGAAAAGCTCAGCGGGGGTGCCTAGGGTGTAATGTCAGGGTTCACAAGCTTTTTGGCTGTGTGGTGCTATACCTAGGTGCTTCGTCATCCCTAATAGTTGTGTATCTGTTCTTTGCTACTTTTCATAGGTTTAAGCTTAAATTTACAATATATCTCCTTCGGTTGGAGTCATGCCGTTTACCTCACCTTTGAATGTAGCCTCTCTGGAGTCGTGTAAAATGACACGCTCTTCCGCTCTTGGTTTTACCGCTCAAGGCACTCTCGCGAAACGTTCACTCAGAGACTTGCTTGCACGAAATAAACGTTATCGTTCCTTAACTCAGATTGCCCCCAGTATTGTTGTGGGGTTTACTTGACGAACCTTAGAATGCCCAAATTACTTGTGGAGGGTGGTGGCTATATGTGTATTGGTGTGAGTGGTGATGGGGTACTCTTGTGAAGAGGTGACAGATGATTCTTTTTCTTTTTGTGGCCACAATTTTGTTTTTATGTGTCTGGTGAAATGGCAAAAATGGTGTATGGATGGGAAGGTGGCTTTGTACAAGGGGCTTTGTGAAAGACAAAGGTTTTGCTTTTTGATGCCTACAAACATGCTTCATGAGTGAGAGATCTTTCTTACTTTTCCGATTTTCAGTTTTTTTTTCATTTTTTTGGCACGAGAACGAATGTACAAACATTAATCCAAGCATATAGAATAACATGTGCAAAGAAGGAATTTTATTAATAACCGAAAGGGAAAACATTGACATTAAGTACTAACCAAATGGAAAAGACAAATGAACTAACTAAAGAAAGAAAAGTAACTGAAAAGAAAGAAAGAAAAAAGGAAGAAGCTACGCAGAACAACTGAAGAGAAAAGAAAAATAACAAAGATTCCTAGTGGTGTTCTGGCATAGGATTCCCGAAGATATTCCCGCGCTCTGAGAACTGAAGTCCCTGGTCAATCAGGTCTTGGATCTTATGCTGTAGGGCCCTGCAATGATCGGTGTCGTGACCTGGTAACTGATGATAGAGACAGAACTGATTTGGGCTCCTGCCCAAACGGGTAACTCTGGTCGGGGCGGAAGAGGCTGTAAGATGTTCTGCTCCTGGAGCTTTTTCAGAGCATGACTCAAAGGCCGACCGATATCTGTGAATTCTCGCTGATTGAAATCCGGTCTTGGAGGTGGTACCGCTCGATAGTTCCTCCCCTGTTCCCTTGGCTGCTGGACTGCATTCACCTCGTACTGTCCCGTGTACCTCTGCGGTGCGCTCTGTGCGTAAGCTGCGGTCGGGTAGGAGGCTTTGCTGGTTCAGATTTCGGGAACTTTGAATTACTTCCGGATCCTCGGGGATATCCAAGCTTTAAGTCCCCCTTGTGGATCTTCTCCTCCAAAACTCCTACCTGACCCATGAGCATATCAAAACTTGGAAAGTACATATACTTAATTCATCATTGTACTATTTTTGCATGTTCTCAACAATCATGCGAATTTGCTCCTGCTCTTCCATCCTTGTGGGCATGCCTGCTGCCTTCCTTCTCCACTGCTTTATAAAGTCGGACATGGACTCACTTCCTGTTGGCGCGTGCTGGCAAGGTCAGACCGGGTGATTTCCAAGTTTTTAGCATACTCAAAGTGAGTCAGGAAGGCTTCGCATATTTCCTCGTATGTCTTGGTGTTCATTCTTTGAGTTAGGTACCATCGTTGAGGAATCTCATCTAGGTACCGGGCAAAAACCTTGGCCTTTTGCATATCATTGAGCCTCAGGATAGACATCTCTCGATCAAACATCGCCAAATGGATCTGGGGATCGGTCGAGCCCTTGTAGAGAGCCAAAGTGGGGGCAGCTTTAGCTTCGCGGGTAGCTCAACGTCTGGATAGGATGCCGTGGAGAGGTAGTCGAAGCCAGCAGGTTTACCAGCCCTTTCCATGCGCTCAATGCGCCTCAGAGCCCTTTGAACTTCAGCAGCTAACTGGTTCCCGGGAGCACCACCTCCGTAGCCAACATGGGTGTCCTGTCCCTCCAAGGAGATATTGTCCATGCCGTATAAAGGGTTGACAAATCCTTGCAGTGGTCCTTCTCGTCTTGCTGCCTCCAAGGATCCTATTTTCTCATGGAGCTCAACTGTTGCCGCCGTATGCCGTGCCTTCAGGGCTTCAATGGCAGCTTGATGTTTCTGTACCAGGCTGGCTATTTGATCCTGCTCCCCCGTTGGACCCCCAGTGGTCCTGCTTAGGGCTGCCGTTTCCAATGCGGCCAACTTATCTTCTAGCTTGGCGATTGTGTCCACATACTTATCCTCGAGTGCCTGGATTGCTTCCCGGTGTTTCAAATCAAAGTTTTTCATGAGCTCTTCAACAGAAGTGTTCTGGTTTTCCCCCCTGCTGGCTGATCCTCCTGAGAGATATCGTCATACGCCTGGACCGACATGTCAGATGAGCTGGAGTCTACTTCGGGCCGGAATGGTGGAAGTGGAGGAGTAGGCAGTCGGGTCAAACGTCCGGAACTTCTGTCCCAGCGCCTTTCTGAAATCTTGCCTTCTTTCTGTTTCAGAACATAGGGTGAAAAAAAAACCCATCAGGCACAGGCTTTCAATGACATGGAAAGATTTTTCCTCTGAGGACCCTTATGTTCTAATTACAGGACTCTTTTTTTGGACCTCTCAAGCCCAGCGGGCTGGAGATTTTTGGCACGCGAAATGGGCCAGCAATCCTAATGGGAGCCTTTGAGCTTATTCTGAGAGGGTGATTTCGTGGAGGTAAAGGCATCTGGGCAACTGAAATCCTCAAGTGTTTCATTTGGGCTGGGGGAGATTGATGGATCGATATAGACATTGGGCCTGAGGCCCGGGAGAAAAGAACGCATGCACAAATGTCCTCACAAAATGACTCAGTCCAACGGGTACGGGTCAATCCGGAGAGGTGCTTGGGGCGCTAGCCCAGGTCACCACAAAGGAATAGGGCTTGCACGCTATTCTCTTTGGGCTTCCCCACTTTTTTCACATCACCTAAAGGCGTGCGTCTACGGTCGGGTCTTTGACTGACCAAACAATGGGCTAGGTAAGGGTACTGCCAGGAAAATGCTTGGGGCTAAGGCCCAGGTATTAAGGGGGTGTGGTTAGACGACACCCTCCTCTTTTCCCCCATTTATTCACATCACCTAAAAGGTGTGAGTCCCTGACAGGGGACCCCCAAACGGGTCCCGGGGTGAAATTGGTTTGCGTGGACCCTCGCTCTCATATGATGCAGGGGTGCAAAAATTAAAGTGCGCACGAAAGTAAACAAACAGAGTAAATAAAGCCATAAATAAACATTATCAAGTTAAGCCCTCTTTCCTAAAATTAAACAAGTTAATATTAAGAAGTTGTCCCCAGCAGAGTCGCCAGTCTGTGAGCCTCGATTTTAAACCCTATCCTATGTGGATTAACTTGATTGGGATCTAATCGGGTTTTAGGTCCACTTATAGCCTAAGATTAATAACTATGTCATCTGGTATCTGTGAGTGGGGATCAGTAACTACTTATTATCTCTCCCATTCACTCCTAGGCTGTTAACGCCTTCAGATATGAGTTTTCAGTTCTAGAACTCCACCCAATCCATTGGGTTACACCCCATGGTGTAGTCCGGACTCCATAATAGAGGTTGACACCTCGTGTTTCCCCTGTCTTATGGCAGTCCCGTTAGTCTGATACTAATCAGTACTCGTGATTCATCACCTTTGTTTTCCTAGTTTTGGGTCACTTTGGTGGTTCTAAGGGTATCCTTCCGTAGGCCTATGCCATACGATATTCAGGCTCAGTACTTATTGTGATAGCTAGATGATTGTTGGTCTTGTTATTTAATTTATTCCTAGTTGGTTCTAATACGTTCTCCTAAGGTTACAATTAGATACCCATAACTTAATGGTTTCCGCCAATCATTGCTCTTCATTGTGTAATCCTTACTCTTATTCAACTCATATTTCCTCCATCCTCTTTGAGGTAACGGTATCTTCCGTCATCAGGCAATTTTCACTTTTTAGTTTATATCCGCTGCCCTCCAAACGGGAGTCTAGCAGTATAATGGATCACAACACCTCCGGTGTGTGTGGTGCGGGCATAACATCGACCCTTTTATTGCACGTTCACATCTGCCTATTAATTATATTTTTTTTAAGTCCTGACTCGTATAGCTCACTTCTTTCCCTCTGGCAATGTTTAATGGTAGTGGTTTAACCACGAGTGTCGCACACTCTATAAATATGGTTATGCTGGTCCTGAAGACTCGTCACTCCCTACCGGTAATGATTGATGTTTAATGTCCATACCGGCACTAGGGTTAGGCTTGTAGGCACTAATTATTGTTATTCTCATTTACTCCCTTTTAATATTCTACTAATTGGTGTATTATTTTCAGGTTTAATGGTCAGACCGGTTAGGTCTTCCCGAGGTTTTATCGACCTCCAACCAGAGGGTTTCGTACCCCTGCCCTTAAGAAGGCTCTGTCCTGCTTTATTGCATTACGGACTCACATAAAATTTAGTGTTTATTGGTAACCACCTGGACCACTCGGTCCTTCAGGGTTAGTTTACCGTTGCTGCACTTGCTGTAGCAAGTGCGCAAGGCCGGTTGAAATTTAGTTCTTTGGTTAGTGTGGCACTTGTAGTGGCAAGTGCACCATGCAGACTGCGCCACCGGTACGGTGTGTCAGTGTAGTGCTATTCCCTAATCGGGTTTCTGTTCTAGCCAAAAGTTCTTACTCAAATTAATGCAGTCTCACTCCCACACTCGTTCCCACAAGTTTACCGTGGTAGTAAGGTCTTACTTTCCTCACGAGGCGTTGCATGATAGCAACTTAGCGAGTTCTTGTTTCTACAGTTCCCATGATCTCTCCTCATGCACGTCGGGCCATCTTGAACCTTCAGTGTTGCATGGTTTTAGAGTTACTCGCTTCGGGTGAGACTTCTAAAGGTAATTCCTTCCGTATGTTACATATCTCATAAACTAATCATTACTCGCCGTTTCTACCTCTTTTCCCCCAAGCGCACCATCGGTGCTTTCCTGGATGTAAGACAGGGTCGCCTTGCTTATAGCAAGCTAGCCCCATTAGTCCTACAGGAATTTTCTCCTCAAACTCGGTCTATTACTTATCTCATCCTCGTATGGTAGACATTACATCATTACCAGGACCCCCGATCCTAAACATTACATCATAACACAAAGTCTTATTTTCTACATTTAACATAATCCTCTTAGCATCCACATCGGGTCTTTCTTATCAGGAGAGTTATCTCCGTGGTGTTTCTCATTTCATTGTCTCACTAGATAGTACCCGAGATATGGGCTGCGGCGGGTGGGGTACCATTGCAAATTTCCCGGGATGCTCTCCCATCGAGTGCGAGCGGTTCATACCATCTTCGCGTTACTTGGGGTTGCTGGACCTTCACCACCTTCCGCTGCTCCGTGTTCTTCCTTAGTACTGTTACCCAGACCTCTCCCTGACATAAGTCAAGAGGACGGGTTAGACCTTTACTCGGTCTAATACCGTAGTCTTGGTCGTTTAATATTGAAGTGCCTCTACGGCTATGGTGTGCAAGCTTTAAGCATTGCATCAACCCCGCAAGGTCACGTATCCTCACAACGTTTCCCGTATTCCCAAAACCTATGCTCACTGTACAAATCCTACTATCTCTTGTCATCAGAGCGGTACTCCGCTCTGATACCACTTTTGTAACACCCCTACTCTAATCAGCTCCTAATCATTTTACTTAACATTGTATTCGCAGCGGTAATCTCAATACTTGAACTACTGGTGTCACCGTTCTCACTCGCCCATACGAGTAATAGCGTGCGTACTGATATATTCATAAATACGAAACAATTTCCCACAGTGACAACAAGAGATAGATCTAGCCTTCTCAAACCAATATAAAATACATTCACAGTGGGCATTCTAAGTATCCCAATCCTATACACGTTTCTAAGTTCGTATCAAAAAGCAACAGTGCATATTTAAACAATTGTAATTAAACTACCCAGCGCGTCCCTCTCTTTGCCGACACCGGAAGCTGCATACCTGCAAAATGTTTGTTTGTGGTATGGAATCAGCCCCTGCTGAGTATGCTACTACATGACCGTCATGCCCCCTCAGACCCTCAGTTAATTGGTCGAGAGCATGCAATTCATTTTCATGCAAGTAGTTTAATATAAAACTGTAAAGCAACAATATATATTGCAGTAAAGTCAATTAACAAACAAGCCCCCGGCTTCACACATCGTATCGTAACAAACCACTGAAAGCGTTACAACGCTTATACGAGTACAAAGACCCTATTTCAACAAACACATGATAGTTCATAACTGAGTACGGCGATCACTCGAGTACGAGCATAGTCCACTCGACCCAAACGATCCACCATAGTCCACTCACGAGAGACGACTCAAGCAGTTCACCAAACAGACAAGAGTTCAACGACTCAATCAAACCAATCTCACAACGCACAATATGAGCACAATGACTCGCCTCAACAAATCCATCATCATACCACACATAACCACAACGCATAACCAATGAACAACAAGGCGAAATAACGAGAATTATAAACGAGTATAAACTCTCGTCTTTGGCGTGCAAGCCCAAATAATGTTTGCCTAATGTACGAGCTAAAATAGTCGTTCGTAATTGTTCAGTCATGTCTAATGACAACGTCTCATTAGAACGACGTGTCTCTAAGTTACCCATCACCTATGGCGGGTCACCCACGGCAGTAGCCACTCCAGTGGAAGAGTCTCCACGACGAACCATCTGTAGTTCATTGGAAATTTATCCAGATACTTACGGCTACCACACGGTATCCTAGTATCGTTAATGATCACAGTTCACAGCAAGAGCCACATCCTCTTGATAAACTTATTTATTCCATCGCATCGTTTTACTATTCTTCTTAACACATCAGACTAAGGTCATTAGTCCAATCCTGAGTATGTCGACTCGGGATCCAGTGTTAGATACGAGAGCGGCGTTAAACAGGCCAGTGCTCCGTATATAAGTCTGGATAATATATATATATCTTATTATCCTAATGCTACAACGTTTTTACTTACGTTCCTTATATTACACATATAAGATAGCATCATTGCCGCTAGTTCGTTTTATAATATGTTCATATATACGAACGGTACTGTTATCGTGCAACAGTAATAATAAAGCAGCATTAATACACAACTCAAGCATATTAATTCACACAAGCAGACATTCAATCTTATCACAGATTTTCACACAATGTCTGAACTGAGGAAATCCTCAGAGACAATCAAGCCACATAAATAACATACCGTGCACCGGGATTATAAGACCGTGGAGTATGAATCAGCTAGATCCTCTGGCGATCCTCGAGACGCCTCTAACAATCTATCAATATGCATCACACTGTGCATCAGCAGCTCATACTAACAATACACTACGGCACCCCGTACCGTTACTAATCCATCCCGGTTTATTCCCCGTTGCTAACTGATAACGTTTGTCAGGTTTTCGGTTTAACTCGGGATTAGGAAAGACGTTATACTTCATGCGTGGTTACGTCGAGTATATTAATATACTTAACTTTAAACTTTTATTATCGCATGTAATTTAATACACATTTGTATATTATATAGCTTGTCACTATATTGCATGTATAATCTTAGTCGTTTATTATACATCTCACCTTAGTATTTATTTTCCTAAGGTTTGTTTTTCCAAGTTAAATGTGGTATAATTCATATGTAAAAATACTTTGAATTATATAAATCCTCATTTTCCATGTATACTCCTAACATTAGAATTTCCATATCTAATGTTTGTAATTCTTCTCTCCTTATCTTATATCATTTTAATTATGATAATATATGGTTATTGAACCACATTATATTTTTCCACATCATAACATATATTTATTTATATACATGTATTATGAGACCATTTATTATATGGTAAATCTTTATAATATATTCATTCTCTTTTAATGAATATTTCTTATATTAAATGTTGTAACCTTTAACATTGAAAACCATATTATAAATTTTTGTTCTAAAATTCCCATTATTTCCGAACAGCACTCTTGTTCTCTTGAATATTTACAAAACCCACCACATAATTTATATAATGTTATATTATAGTTATATAACATATATTATGACATTCATGTCATTAAAACAATTATAACCTATAGTTATTATTTGTTATAAAATACCAAATACACCATAGTATTCTCGGTTTGATTTAATTCCACCATATTTTCGGATTTTACAAATTAACCCCAATTATATTCCATTGTCACACTTATAATATATACCATGTAATATAACATTTTTAACTTATAAAAGGGTATAACCTATGGTTATATTTTGTAAATTCCGAACAGACCTTATTCTGTTTTATAATTGTCATTGGCCCTATTTATAACATATAGTTTTATAATAACATTAAAACTATATATTATACACATATCTTATTAAATACCCTTATATAATTCTAAAAATACCAAACTTCACCAAAGGGTTAAAAATATCCTTATAATCCATATACTTTCGGTATTTGCTATACCACCACATATATTCTCCAAAGTGTCATAATGACATAATAACTATATTATACATATATAGTTTATTTTAATTCCAAAATCAACCCAATAAATTCCTAAAAATTCCTAATAGCCCATGGGTGTTTATAATACCATTATACACCCTTTATTTTCGGTAATAACATATATACCACATATGTTATAAAGTTGTTACAATTAAATACATAACTTATTATAAAACCTTAAATAAGTTATTTAACTTATTTAATTTGGTCAAAACCTACCATATGGTCAAGGTTGACCACCTTAATATTTCCTTGACCATCAATTTCCATTTAATACGGTTTATATCCTTATCTTTTAGAAATTACCATTTAACCCCAAAACTCTACATAATCTTATAATTTTCATATAAACTCATTTAAACTTCTAAATTTCGGTTATATCCTTTTATAGCCCACAAATTTAATTTAATTACACTATAACCCCAATAATATGCGGTAATGCATATTTAGCACCTAAACTTAATTAAAAGCTTATAAATGCATAAATAAAATGGCCTAGAGTACATGGGCTTATTACAAACATTGGCTTATAAAATAAATTACACATAAATGCCCAAAAATGCTATAAACTCTCGGCCCTTACCATATATTTTGTTAATTACCAATCTTCCACATAATGTCTTAATTTGACAATTATGCTAATTAATTAGTTATAAAATTTATTAGACCATTCTTTAATCACCTAAGGTCAAAATAAGACCTACAACCCTTGTTCACTCACGGCACAATATGTATACATATGTATAAACGCATATTAATATACCAAGTGAAGGTTTAAGTGATTTATACCTTGTTTTTGCCTAGTTTAGGCCTTGTTTGGTTTCGGCCAGTTTAGGATTATTTTTCCCCAGCTTCTTTACATGTTTTCCAACAGCAATTAAGGTATAGTTAGTCTCCAAGCAAGATCTAACCATAAGAAGTGTTTAATGTCGATTTTCAAGGTAAAATTTACCTTAAAATACCAAGGTTACCAAGGCTGACTTCGGCCTAAATTTATACAAGAGTAAGAGCATCAAAAGAGCTATTAAAACCAAGCTTTAAACTGGTATAACTCAGATTAGAAGGTGGCTAATCTTTACCTTGTTTAAAATGCCTAAAATGGTGTTTTTGGCTTGGATCTGGTTATACTTCGAAGCTCTTGATGTACAAACTAAATAAGTATGTTAAGATGAAGATTATAAGCTTAGAAACAAAGTTTCACAGCCGAATTTGAAGGGAATCAAAAGATATGTGCTTAAAGCACATTTTTATACCTTAAGAACAAGATTAGCTTTCTCCACCTTCTTCTCTTAGTAAGGCCGAGATACACCCTCCATTTAACCTCCAAAAACAACCTAAGAACATTGATGGAAGTGGTTGATGCTTTGCACCATTGAAAGAGGAAAGAATTGTGAAGAAAATGAACATTTAAAGGCTTAATTAGCTTACCAAGATTAATTGATGTTCTCTTCTGTTCTTGGTGAGTTATCCATGACTTGGAGAAGTCAAAGGGAGTTTTGGAGAGGCTGCTGTCGGCTGGGGTTGAAGACAAATGAGAAAGGTAAGCTTAATTTGCTTATAAGTCAATTTATGTTATTTTAATCTTACTTTAGGAATAGTAATTGATAACTTATGACATTAGCTGTCTAATTGATTGAAGTTTGATAATTGAGTGGCCATGACAGCTGGTTGAGGTCGGAAGCCCTTGGTCAGGCAATGGGTGAGCTTTGACCATGGTTTAAGTTAAGTTAAGTAATTAGGTGTTATTTTTGGGTACTATTCATACTAAATTGCCCATTTTGTTTTTTATTTTTATATTTGATTTAGACTTTATAATATAGTCTATCATGTCACATTAATTTTATAAAGAACTTAATATAGTCTTTACAGTGACAAAAAGTCATTATCTTAGAGCTCATACACAAAAAACGTGCTTTAAGGAATTTTAGTGCACATTTTGAGTCGCAAGGTGTTTCTGAGCTCTGTTTTCTTTGAGAACGGTTTTGTTGTGTTCCTTACATGATATTTGATCATGGTATCCAATTTTATATCATTTAGAGGTCGTTAGACCTTTAAGGTATTCTTAGAGCACATTTTTGCCCTACTTGACCTTGAAGCATGTAAATGTCTGCTCTTTGTGTTGGAGTGTTGTCCAACAATTGTAACATGTTTAGTAATGTGTTAATAAGCTTAGGACAAAATATTAGGTCCTAAGAAGTTCATTTGGGTATTTATTTACCCTAAACAGTCAAAGGGTGCAACCTCTTGCTTTGTGTTGACCACTGTTGTTCTTAGTTGACTTTTAAGGCATGTTTAGGCCTTAATCAATGTGATTAAATATTTAATCCATATTTTATTAGTTTGGGGTATTTCAGTCTACCCCCCTTAAAAAGACTTCGTCCCGAAGTCCTTACCCATCTACAGTTCACCTAAGGAATCAAGTTCCACTAAGTAATCACAGACAGATCATCACTAGGGAGTACATTCCACTACGTTCAGACTTAGTCCTTATGTATCACATTTGATACAGCATCCATCTCATTCCATATGGTCAATAATCATGACACATTCATTCATAAACAGCACTAAACAAGGTGCAAAACTCATAGTACACAGCACTAGACAAGGTGCAAAACTCATGGTACACAGCACTAGACAAGGTGCAAAACTCATAAAGTACTCAAAGGTGTTTGCAAAGGGATACTCCACGCATCCCTATCTACATGTTAGTATCTCGCGAGGATACTCACACATCATTCCACATGTATGTGTGCACATATATTTAACGATGGCAAATCACAGGGAAGCAGTCTTAAAGACCAGGACTTGACGATCCCCAACCCTATGCTAACCAACGTCTCTTACCACCCGTGGACACACCGGTTTAATAACGAAGGACACTGCGGTCCATGGCTCCTCGGACAGTATCACCTTATTTCCTTAGTCACCCACAGACACACCGTCTAATGACAAAGGGCTCTGCGGTCCACGGCTCTCTGGGTGATGTCACTCGCAGAACACCGGTCTAATGACGAAGGACTCCACGGTCCACGGCTCTTCGAGTGACGCCCTAAATTCCAATTTCTATTCATATCTATGTCCACTTGTAGGAAGTTTCGAGAGTCATTCAACCCCGACGTGGTCGGCGTCAGTGTTGAACTATCTCTCACCTCAATTTGTGTTCGGTTTCCCTTGATCGGACCAGGATCAAGTTCAACTTCCCACGTCAATTTCAATCAATAAATTGTTTATTCACTTCTAATCTTGTTTCCTCTTGATATTTGCCACCTTGTGTTCTATAGATACACAAGTCAACTAGTGTAATTAATCTAATCACTAGCATATAGGATCATGTATCCTAACCAGGTACCAAGTTCTTTCAACTTATATTATTCTGAAATACCCCAAACTTAGATATGGTGTTTAAAGGATAAATAAGATATAAGGAGGCTAAATAATGCCTTAGAAACATTAAGAAACATTTCTAATCAAAGAAAATATAAGGAAACACCAAAAGAGCAGTTTAAGCAAAAACGTGCTCTAAGCTTGGAGAGACTTGGGAGAGTACCCAAATATTGTTCTAAGACCTTAGTAATATCCTAATGGTCATTTTAAATCAATTACCAAAGAAAACAAGCTTGAAAACAAGTTAAAACACAAAATGTGCTTTAAGGAGTCTTAAAGCACATTTTTGAAAAATTGTCTTGTAAATGAGTTTGAATGGCTAAATGTCCATCATTACTCTTTAAATAACATGTGTACCATATAGTATCACATTTGGAAGTTTATATCAATGGGAAATAAAAAATTTCACAACAATGTGCCTTGTTTTATGAATAGTAAATTAATTAAGCTAGTTCATAACATAAGTCAATATAAGTGAGATATTTGGTCAACAAAGACTTAAGTACCCCTTTTTACTAATGGGGGCCATTTTTATAAGGTGAGTCACCACCTTTATTAGTCATTAAGCAAATAAGAAAGGAAATTAAAGGATAAAGTAGAAACTACTATTCACTTTATACATAAATATCTCATTTTACTCACCTCTCTCCTCACCTCTTCATTCTCTCTTGTTCCCATGATTTTCTCAAGCTCTCTCCCTTCTCCATTAACGTGAAGCACAACTCCATGCTAGCTCCATCTTCTCTTGCACACAACTTACTCATTTTAGCTCCAAAACCAAAACCAATTACATATTCCTCTTAGTTAGCTCAAGCTCTCTCTTTCTATCTTTTCAAAACTTCAAGAGCTTTGATTGGGGCCAGCCAAACCACCATTAGAGGAGGGAATTCAAGTTTGGAGACTCCATTGGCTTCTCCATTCTCTTAAGTAAAGAAAGAAAGTGTAAGAAAATCTAGGTTTCCATCACTTTTCTTCTTGACCGAAAATGTATGCTCATGAGGCTTCATTTTAATGCCTTTTCCTAGCTTGTTTTCTACTCTTCAAAGGATTGAGGAGGTCCTTCTTGCTTCATATCCAAGCTTGTCTTGAGAAACCAAGGTGAAACAATCACCTTAATACCTTAAAGCACATTTTTTTAACCTAGGGTTTGTTCCTTAGGGTTAATGCATTATCTAGTACTCATTGGAGTCATTGGATATTGGTTAGAACATTGGCAAGGATATATATATTGGTGACCGAGATTGAGGAAGGAAAAACCTAAGGAAGAAAGCTTTTAAAGCTTGTAAAAGAACAAGGTAAATTACTTACCTTAAGGTGTTTTATTGTTTAAGGGAATGGGATTTAGATATGTGATGAGTTTAGTGTAGAGTTTACATTGGAAAAGGGTTATATATAACCTAGGAGAAACAATGACTATGTTTGAGAACTTGTGACTAAGGAGCTAATGAGAAAGAGATAGTCAAACAATGTTGAAATGAAGTACAAGAAGCATTTTATTTCAATGGAGCCTTGTTGTGTGTATTCGCAGGTTAAAGGCAAATATATGTGGAAATTCAGTGGTTAAGATTATTGTCATTTAAGGGCCTAAGTGCCAAGCATTTAAGTTTATGCACTATAAGATGATGTGGTGTGGTTTTGATGTAAAATGTGTGTTAAGGTGTTGTGATGAGAAATTGAGTGATATTGGTTGTTTGATGGAGAAAAACCAAGTGTTAGGATGTGCTATATACTATAGAACCCATGGCAAAATTTAAAGGAGAACTTAAGTGTTTAAGATGTTCTAAGGGGATTTAATGACTAAGGAAGTACTAGGAAGTTTTAGGGGTTGTCTGATGAAAAAGGGGTGAGATAAAGTGTTTTAATGAGTTATAATGACTTAGGCATTGCTATGAAGGATTTAGGAATCAAAAGAATATACTTGAGTATTTAGGACTTAGGCAAATGTTGATAGACAACTAGGAAGGAAATGATGTGTAGATAGATGGAAGCATAAGCTTGTGAAGAAGAAACTATGAGTAGTTGTGTAAAGGAGTTTTAGATGGTGAAAGATGCTTGGGAGATGATGTTATAGTGGTGAGAAAGCATTTGGCATAGTGGTTATACTAGGTATGAACCACCACCTAGAAACCTAGTGAAAAACATTACAAGTGTTGGCATTATTACAAGGAAAATGCATAATGACTAAGGTGGATCTTGGTGAATGATTTAATGTGTTTAGTGGAGGGTTTAAGGTGTATTTGAGGTGCCCAAATGAGGTTAGAACATACTAGGATATATGAGGTGAAGTTTGGAGTTGAATGGGAATTTAGAAACAAGGTTCTGGAGCCGACCGACCTTAGGGACCGGACCTGCAAGGTCGGTCGGGCTCAGTTTACACTACAGAAAGAGCTTCTGGAACCGACCGAACTTGGGGACCGGACTTACAAGTTCGGTCGGGCTTGTGTTTGGTGTACGAATTGAGTTTCTGGAATCGACCGAACATGGGACCGGACTTGGCAAGTTCGGTCGAGCTTAAATTTCCCCGGGGGAAACTCTCGGGAATGGACCGACCTGGGACCGGACTTGCAAGGTCGGCCGGGGTAGAATTTTCAAACGGTAATGTGTTCTGGAATGGACCGACCTTGGGTAAGGTCGGTCGGAAGTTCGGTCGAGCCTAAAAAAAAAAAGAAATTTTGAATTCTAAGGATGGTAATAGGTAATAAGGTATACCTTTGGTAGGGTGGTAATGATTAGGACCCTAAGAACTTAAGGGATTAAGTTAAGTTAAGTATAAATTTTAATGTTTTAAAGTTAAGTTTGCAAGTTAAGTGGCAAAGACCTGAGAGGGTATTGAATGGGAATCTTTAGGGACTAAGTGAGTTAAGTAAGGTGCAAATAACTAATGACCTAAAAATGAATGAATGTTTTAGGTTTGTGAATTGGGACCCCGAAGAAGGTTAAACAAACAACGATCGACGGTGAACGGTACCTTCTTGTGACCTGCTTGCTAACGAGGTGTCCCTCGGCTTGTGTGCTATCTGTTTAATTGCTATGACTAAAACAAGACAAAGCATGCAACGGTTATATTTGTTCTCGTTGTGTATGTGTTATCTTTGCACTAACCCACGAGACCTGAGATTGCTACTAACCAAGTTTAGTACTTACCGAGTTAAGAATAAGAGTTAAGTTTGGTGATTGTTGGTTAATGCCCGTTAAGGCTTAGCTAGCACATGGTGATTAAGATTTCTACTAACTGGAACTTGAGTGAGGAAACCCGGGACCGAACTCCGGTCATGCATGCTAAGGAAAGGGGGACGGTATCTGAATCAGATCCGCCCTCCGCTTAAGGACTTGTCTTCGGACTTGTAGCCTAGGGCCGGTTGCCGGCTCAGCTGCGTTGGACTCCCGTCCAGGGTAGGTGGCATTAAGATGGTGCGGTGGGATCACCTAAATCCCAGGTTCGAATTAAGCTACAACCATTCCCTTCCAGGAATGGTTTGTATACTGAGATTAAGATTAAGGTAAGGTAAGGAACTGAGATTAAGGAAATCAGGACCGAGGAGGGGGTTACTAACCCACTTGATAAGGGAACGCTTGAGTCGTTCATTGTTTGTGAACTATATATGTTCATCTGTGGTTATTGTTATTGCACTTCATATCATGCTTGTGTATGTAATCAATTTCCATGCTATCGACAATTAGTCGTCGTAGCCCCGTTAGCTTGGGGGCCATGAGAGGGTGTACCAGCATTCGTGCTGACCCCCTTTGGGGGCTGTTTTTACACTTGCAGGTAAGAGACCCATGAGGATGCACTACGAGAGTAGGAGCGGTTAGACTTAGGATGGGATGTTTATTTTGAGTACGGGTTGCGCTTGTGCATCCGTCTGTATATATTTAAACTGATGTAAGGTTGTGATTATAACTTAGCTACTCGTACTCGGTTGGTTGTGGTATTTTGGATGGTGATGTTTTGGGTTGGTCATTTATTTGGATAAGTATTGTGATTGATAAGGCCGGTATATTCTAACGATCAGACCATGGCAAGGTCCAGGTGTTTATTATTTCCGCTGCGACGAATTCGATTAAGTGTTCAGTTTTGCGACAACCACGATTGCTTTGGATGGGGTGTTACATATTCATACAACTCCTAGAGGTTTTACCTCCACTAGGTTACACATCGGTCTCATGCCGATTCACCCATCGCATTCCAATAATCGGTTTCATATCGAGTCATGAATCATATAGTATGGAGCTTTCTACTCCTTCTATTTGACATCTCCCACCGAAGCTACCAGATAGACCTACTTGAATTCTCAACCGGAGTTAACAAGTTAGGCGTTTATGTGTTTAATGTTGCAACGTTTGCATAAATAATCGGAAATAGAATAAGAACACTCTATTTGTTCTCCCTTTCCTATTCGCCACAACAATGCGAACTAAAATATATATATTCATACACATAATACCTCATAATATTACCTCAAGTAATTTAACACAGTCATAATACTTGTACTCTACGTACAATAATAGTTTGCAGCATGTGTACCATGCGCTACGTACTCCTACGTACGGTATATTTTTAAGCGTGCGAAATCGCTCTACCCCCCTTAAAAATGATTACGCCCACGTAATCTACGAATATATCATCGTGAAGTAATAAGTTCAAGATGTTCCATTCCAGTGGAATTATTCGTGCACTAATGTGCTACATATTTCATTACCCCTTTTCTATAGGGTTGGGCTTTAGCCCCTCAGGCTATACTGTCTATCTCGGTTAGGTGTATGTATATTCATATACGGTTTGATCGGAGATGTAAACACATCATTTGTTTAAAACCCGCTAGGTACGTCAAATCTAAGCATATGGGCCCACTCGCTCCGCAAGCAGTATGCCCAACTACTTTATGGTTAGTTTACCCCCTTTTAGGTAGTAGTTTCATGTCGGTTTCAACTCCATGTGACGGTTGTTTTCTACACGGTCTTCCATAATTATGGGAATGGAGTAATTCATTTTGCTGTGTGGTATCGTTTGTCTCACACGCTCATTATTTCAACTAGTTATTTTATTCAGTCCTCCTGAATTCTATACATGCTCATGGTATACTCCCAAGAGTTCATGCCACCCTACCGAATTAACCTTCAGTATAAGGGTTGTCGAGTTATGCTCTAGCACCTAGTGCTTGCAATAGTTGTCTCTAAAATATCAAGACGAGTCTGATATGCGCATCTAACTGGTGCCGAATGACTCCAAGTTATTTCCCTCGGGAATGAGTTCGTTCTTTGGGTACCTTGTAGGTCCGCTTTTGGTAGTGTGAACTCGTATCCCTCGTGTGTTGGTATTTTAGTATCCACGTATATGGTTCATCCCTCCTCTCGATTAGGGGAATCCATTTGTTTATCTGATCTTCCACCTTCTGATTCTCACTAGCATACTTCGGTTAACAGTTATTATAATGGTCGCTTGTTGCGCACCATGTACCGGTCGATTGGGCGGTTATCCGCTATTGCGGTTTGCATGGAGTATCTAATCTCCAGCTTAGTAGTATCTCTTGTAATGCTCGCTTTTGCCCTTTGTCTGTTGTAAACATACAATACGATTGTGGGTTTTAGCTTGGCATTCTTTTTCTGTTCAACCCTAATTGGTACTAACATACTAACGTTTTATGGCTTCAGCATGTGGTTATTATTATTTAATGCGACATCATCGTAGCGCCCTCAGCGCGTGGTATAACTCTCTCTGTGCCCCCCCTTTTGGGTAGCATCTATTATCACAAAGGTTTCTCTAATATAACTTCCTTAGATACCGCAATTTCTCTTCTCATTCATGGCTTCAACTTGCCATTACCATTAAATTGGGCTTGGTTTCCTCGTTTACTAAAATCCCCAAAACTTGTGTTATAACTCCTCCACTGTGGAGTGTGACCTTATGTCTTTTTATTATCAAGCTATCCTTGATTTTTTTCTAACCTTGTTAGTTTGACTGATATCTCTCTCGTCAATATATCGTTTACCTAGTCAGTGTTCCATTCACTGACTTAGAAACAGAGTTGATTACCTCCTGGGTCCTTACACTACTCGTTTACATACATGGGGTACCATACTGATACATTACTACTTACCCAACTAACTTAATGTGAGTTTTGTCAGGCCCACAAGCTCCTAGGAGTGCGGTCGTCCATGTCTCGTTTAGTGCACTCGTAGCGTTCGTACCCGGTGGTTATCGTACTCTTAGTCCTGGTAATTTATGTTTAAGTAACTATGCTGCCAATTCTTAACCTTTGATGTCAGAATGGCCCTAATATTAGGTTCTATGGTTTCCTTGATTAATGTGTAATTCCTTTACCTTCACTAAGATAGGTGTTTGCGACTTATCGCCCTAATTCTGGTTTCCACATGCTCGTCGTCTGGTATCTGTGAGTGGGGATCAGTAACTACTTATTATATCTCTCCCATTCACTCCTAGGCTGTTAACGCCTTCAGATATGAGTTTTCAGTTCTAGAACTCCACCCAATCCATTGGGTTACACCCCATGGTGTAGTCCGGACTCCATAATAGAGGTTGACACCTCGTGTTTCCCCTGTCTTATGGCAGTCCCGTTAGTCTGATACTAATCAGTACTCGTGATTCATCACCTTTGTTTTCCTAGTTTTGGGTCACTTTGGTGGTTCTAAGGGTATCCTTCCGTAGGCCTATGCCATACGATATTCAGGCTCAGTACTTATTCTGATAGCTAGATGATTGTTGGTCTTGTTATTTAATTTATTCCTAGTAGGTTCTAATACGTTCTCCTAAGGTTACAATTGGATACCCATAACTTAAAGGTTTCCGCCAATCATTGCTCTTCATTGTGTAATCCTTACTCTTATTCAACTCATATTTCCTCCATCCTCTTTGACATAACGGTATCTTCCGTCATCAGGCAATTTTCACTTTTAGTTTATATCCGCTGCCCTCCAAACGGGAGTCTACCAGTATAATGGATCAACAACACCTCCGGTGTGTGTGGTGCGGGCATAACATCGACCCTTTTATTGCACGTTCACATCTGCCTATTAATTATATTTTTTTTTAAGTCCTGACTCGTAGCTCACTTCTTTCCCTCTGGCAATGTTTAATGGTAGTGGTTTAACCACGAGTGTCGCGCACTCTCTAAATATGGCTATGCTGGTCCTGAAGACTCGTCACTCCCCACCGCTAATGATTGATGTTTAATGTCCATACCGGCACTAGGGTTAGGCTTGTAGGCACTAATTTTGTTATTCTCATTTACTCCCCTTTTAATATTCTACTAATTTGTGTATTATTTTCAGGTTTAATGGTCAGACCGGTTAGGTCTTCCCGAGGTTTATCGACCTCCAACCCGAGGGTTTCGTACCCCTGCCCTTAAGAAGGCTCTGTCCTGCTTTATTGCATTACGGACTCACATAAAATTAGTGTTTATTGGTAACCACTGGACCACTCGGTCCTTCAGGGTTAGTTTACCGTTGCTGCACTTGCTGTAGCAAGTGCGCAAGGCCGGTTGAAATTTAGTTCTTTGGTTAGTGTGGCACTTGTAGTGGCAAGTGCACCATGCAGACTGCGCCACCGGTACGGTGTGTCAGTGTAGTGCTATTCCCTAATCGGGTTCCTGTTCTAGCCAAAAGTTCTTACTCAAATTAATGCAGTCTCACTCCCACACTCGTTCCCACAAGTTTACCGTGGTAGTAAGGTCTTACTTTCCTCACGAGGCGTTGCATGATAGTAACTTAGCAAGTTCTTGTTTCTACAGTTCCCATGATCTCTCCTCATGCACGTCGGGCCATCTTGAACCTTCAATGTTGCATGGTTTTAGAGTTACTCGCTTCGGGTGAGACTTCTAAAGGTAATTCCTTCCGTATGTTACATATCTCATAAACTAATCATTGCTCGCCGATTCTACCTTTTTCCCCCAAGTGCACCATCGGTGCTTTCCTGGATGTAAGACAGGGTCGCCTGCTTATAGCAAGCTAGCCCATAGTCCTACAGGAATTTTCTCCTCAAACTCGGTCTATTACTTATCTCATCCTCGTATGGTAGACATTACGTCATTACCAGGACCCCGGTCCTAACATTACATCATAACACAAAGTCTTATTTTCTACATTTAAATATCCTCTAGCATCCACATCGGGTCTTTCTGATAGGAGAATGTCGTTACATTCTACAGTTGGTCACTTCTTTCCTGACTGCACTCACAGAAGCTTGAACCTACCTTTTGCTACCATTTCAGAAGTTCCTCGATAGTCACTCACCATCGCAGGTCTCATTCTAACTGCATCGTCATGGTTATACTCACTCTCAGTGATCTCCTTATTTCACTTGTCTCAGCCTCATAGCACCATACATCACACAGCGGTTTTCATGCCTTTACACCGGCGCACAATGCTTATCTTATCGGCTGTCGGTTTCCTGTGATCGTATCATTGCTAGATTAAGTTCTGTATCCTGAGACTCCGTACCCACATCAGCGCACCCATCTCTGTAGTCATCACTCAACTACACCCTTTCGTTCACTACCCAGACCTCACCTTGTATCCTATGCTAACTCATCGTACGCCTAATATAGTCCTGCTGCCCAGCCAAGCCTCCCGTCTGTTCTTCGATTCTTATACGTTATCTCCGTGGTGTTTCATTTCATTGTCTCACTAGATAGTACCAGATACTGCTGCGGCGGGTGGGTACCATTGCAAATTTCCCGGATGCTCTCCCATCGAGTGCGAGCGGTTTACATCTTCGCGTTACTTGGGGTGCTGGACCTTCACCACCTTCCGCTGCTCCGTGTTCTTCCTTAGTACTGTTACCCAGACCTCTCCCTGACATAAGTCAAGAGGACGGGTTAGACCTTTACTCGGTCTAATACCGTAGTCTTGGTCGTTTAATATTGAAGTGCCTATACGGCTATGGTGTGCAAGCTTTAAGCATTGCATCAACCCCGCAAGGTCATGTATCCTCACAACGTTCCCCGTATTCCCAAAACTATGCTCACTGTACAAATCCTACTATCTGTCATCAGAGCGGTTACTCCGCTCTGATACCACTTTTGTAACACCCCTACTCTAATCAGCTCCTAATCATTTTACTTAACATTGTATTCGCAGCGGTAATCTCAATACTTGAACTACTGGTGTCACCGTTCTCACTCGCCATACGAGTAATAGCGTGCGTACTGATATATTCATAAATACGAAACAATTTCCCACAGTGACAACAAGAGATAGATCTAGCCTTCTCAAACCAATATAAAATACATTCACAGTGAGCATTCTAAGTATCCCAATCCTATACACGTTTCTAAGTTTGTATCAAAATGCAACAGTGCATATTTAAACAACTGTAATTAAACTACCCAGCGCGTCCCTCTCTTTGCCGACACCGGAAGCTGCATACCTGCAAAATGTTTGTTTGTGGTATGGAATCAGCCCCTGCTGAGTATGCTACTACATGACCGTCATGCCCCCTCAGACCCTCAGTTAATTGGTCGAGAGCATGCAATTCATTTTCATGCAAGTAGTTTAATATAAAACTGTAAATCAACAATATATATTGCAGTAAACTCAATTAACAAACAAGCCCCCTGCTTCACACATCGCATCGTAACAAACCACTGAAAGCGTTACAACGCTTATACGAGTACAAAGACCCTATTTCAACAAACACATGATAGTTCATAACTGAGTACGGCGACTCACTCGACCAAACGATCCACCATAGTCCACTCACGAGCACAGCGACTCGACTCAAGCAGTTCACCAAACAGACAAGAGTTCAACGACTCAATCAAACCAATTCACAACGCACAATATGAGCACAATGACTCGCCTCAACAAATCCATCATCATACCACACATAACCACAACGCATAACCAATGAACAACAAGGCAAAATAACGAGAATTATAAACGAGTATAAACTCGTCGTCTTTGGCGTGCAAGCCCAAATAATGTTCGCCTAATGTACGAGCTAAAATAGTCGTTCGTAATTGTTCAGTCATGTCTAATGACAACGTCTCATTAGAACGACGTGTCTCTAAGTTACCCATCACCTATGGCGGGTCACCCACGGCAGTAGCCACCCAGCGGTAGAGTCTCCGACCGACGAACCATCTGTAGTTCATTGGAAATTTATCCAGATACTTACGGCTACCACACGGTATCCTAGTATCGTTAATGGATCACAGTTCACAGCAAGAGCCACATCCTCTTGATAAACTTATTTATTCCATCGCATCGTTTTACTATTCTTTTAACACAGCAGACTAAGGCCATTAGTCCAATCCTGAGTATGTCGACTCGGGATCCAGTGTTAGATACGAGAGCGGCGTTAAAAAGGCCAGTGCTCCGTATATAAGTCTCGGATAATATATATATATATATATATATATATATTATCCATGCTACAAAGTTTTTACTTACGTTCCTTATATTACACATATAAGATAGCATCATTGCCGCTAGTTCGTTTTATAATATGTTCATATATACGAACGGTACTGTTATCGTGCAACAGTAATAATAAAGCAGCATTAATACACAACTCAAGCATATTAATTCACACAAGCAGACATTCAATCTTATCACAGATTTTCACACAATGTCTGAACTGAGGAAATCCTCAGAGACAATCAAGCCACATAAATAACATACCGTGCACCGGGATTATAAGACCGTGGAGTATGAATCAGCTAGATCCTCTGGCGATCCTCGAGACGCCTCTAACAATCTATCAATATGCATCACACTATGCATCAGCAGCTCATACTAACAATACACTACGGCACCCCGTACCGTTACTAATCCATCCCGGTTTATTCCCCGTTGCTAACTGATAACGTTTGTCGGGTTTTCGGTTTAACTCGGATTAGGAAAGACGTTATACTTCATGCGTGGTTACGTCGAGTATATTAATATACTTAACTTTAAACTTTTATTATCGCATGTAATTTAATACACATTTGTATATTATATAGCTTGTCACTATATTGCATGTATAATCTTAGTCGTTTATTATACATCTCACCTTAGTATTTATTTTCCTAAGGTTTGTTTTTCCAAGTTAAATGTGGTATAATTCATATGTAAAAATACTTTGAATTATATAAATCCTCATTTTCCATGTATACTCCTAACATTAGAATTTCCATATCTAATGTTTGTAATTCTTCTCTCCTTATCTTATATCATTTTAATTATGATAATATATGGTTATTGAACCACATTATATTTTTCCACATCATAACATATATTTATTTATATACATGTATTATGAGACCATTTATTATATGGTAAATCTTTATATATATTCATTCTCTTTTAATGAATATTTCTTATATTATAAATGTTGTAACCTTTATAACATTGAAAACCATATTATAAATTTTTGTTCTAAAATTCCCATTATTTCCGAACAGCACTCTTGTTCTCTTGAATATTTACAAAACCCACCACATAATTTATATAAGTTATATTATAGTTATATAACATATATTATGACATTCATGTCATTAAAACAATTATAACCTATAGTTATAATTTGTTATAAAATACCAAATACACCATAGTATTCTCGTTTTATTTAATTCCACCATATTTTTTGGATTTTACAAATTAACCCCAATTATATTCCATTGTCACACTTATAATATATACCATGTAATATAACATTTTTAACTTATAAAAGGGTATAACCTATGGTTATATTTTGTAAATTCTGAACAGACCTTATTCTGTTTTATAATTGTCATTTGGCCCTATTTATAACATATAGTTTTATAATATCATTAAAACTATATATTATACACATATCTTATTAAATACCCTTATATAATTCTAAAAATCACCAAACTTCACTAAAGGGTTATAAATATCCTTATTAACCTATATACTTTCGGTATTTGCTATACCACCACATATATTTCTCCAAAGTGTCATAATGACATAATAACTATATATTATACATATATAGTTTATTTTAATTCCAAAATCAACCCAATAAATTCCTGAAAATTTCTAATAGCCCATGGGTGTTTATAATACCATTATACACCCTTATTTTCGGTATATCATAACATATACCACATATGTTATAAAGTTGTTACAATTAAATACATAACTTATTATAAAACCTTAAATAAGTTATTTAACTTATTTAATTTGGTCAAAACCTACCATATGGTCAAGGTTGACCACCTTAATATTTCCTTGACCATCAATTTCCATTTAAACGGTTTATACCTTATCTTTTAGAAATTACCATTTAACCCCAAAACTCTACATAATCTTATAATTTTCATATAAACTCATTTAAACTTCTAAATTTCGGCTATATCCTTTTATAGCCCCCAAATTTAATTTAATTACACTATAACCCAATAATATGCGGTAATGCGTATTTAGCACCTAAACTTAATTAAAAGCTTATAAATGCATAAATAAAATAGCCTAAAGTACATGGCCTTATTACAAACATTGGCTTATAAAATAAATTACACATAAATGCCCAAAAATGCTGTAAACTCTGGCCCTTACCATATATTTTCGTTAATTACCAATCTTCCACATAATGTCTTAAATTTGACAATTATGCAAATTAATTAGTTGTAAAATTATTAAACCATTCTTAATCACCTAAGGTCAAAATAAGACCTACAACCCTTGTTCACTCATGGCACAATATGTATACATATGTAAACACATATTAATATACCTAGTGAAGGTTTAAGTGATTTATACCTTGTTTTTGCCTAGTTTAGGCCTTGTTTGGTTTCGGCCAGCTTAGGATTATTTTTCCCCAGCTGCTTTTACATGTTTTCCAACAGCAATTAAGGTATAGTTAGTCTCCAAGCAAGATCTAACCATAAGAAGTGTTTAATGTTGATTTTCAAGGTAAAATTTACCTTAAAATACCAAGGTTACCAAGGCTGACTTCGGCCTAAATTTACACAAGAGTAAGAGCATCAAAAGAGCTATTAAAACCAAGCTTGAAACTGGTATAACTCAGATTAGAAGGTGGCTAATCTTTACCTTGTTTAAAATGCCTAAAATGGTGTTTTTGGCTTGGATCTGGTTATAATTCGAAGCTCTTGATGTACAAACTGAATAAGTATGTTAAGATGAAGATTATAAGCTTAGAAACAAAGTTTCACAGCCGAATTTGAAGGGAATCAAAAGATATGTGCTTAAAGCACATTTTTATACCTTAAGAACAAGATTAGCTTTCTCCACCTTCTTCTCTTAGTAAGGCCGAGATACACCCTCCATTTAACCTCCAAAACAACCTAAGAACATTGATGGAAGTGGTTGATGCTTTACTCCATTGAAAGGAAAGAATTGTGAAGAAAATGAACATTTAAAGGCTTAATTAGCTTACCAAGATTAATTGATGTTCTCTTCTGTTCTTGGTGAGTTAGCCACGACTTGGAGAAGCCAAATGGAGGTTTGGAGAGGCTGCTGTCGGCTGGGGTTGCAAGACAAATGAGAAAGGGAAGCTTAAGGGCTTATAAGTCAATTTATGTTATTTTAACCTTACGTTAGGAATAGTATGGATGACTGATGTGTTATGACATTAGCTGTCTAATTGATTGAAGTTTGATAATTGAGTGGCCATGACAGCTGGTTGAGGCGGCAGCCCTTGGTCAAGGCAATGGGTGAGCTTTGACCATGGTTAAGTTAAGTAAGTAGGTGTTATTTTTGGGTACTATTCATACTAAATTGCCCTTTTTGATTTTTATTTTTAATATTTGATTTAGACTTTATAATATAGTCTATCATGTCACATTAATTTTATAAAGAACTTAATATAGTCTTTACAGTGACAAAAAGTCATTATCTTAGAGCTCATACACAAAAACGTGCTTTAAGGAATTTTAGTGCACATTTTGAGTCGCAGGGTGTTTCTGAGCTATGTTTTCTTTGAGAACGGTTTTGTTGTGTTCCTTACATGATATTTGATCATGGTATCCAATTTTATATCATTTAGAGGTCGTTAGACCTTAAGGTATTCTTAGAGCACATTTTGCCCTGCTTGACCTTGAAGCATGTAAATGTCTGCTCTTTGTGTTGGAGTGTTGTCCAACAATTGTAACATGTTTAGTAATGTGTTAATAAGCTTAGGACAAATCTTAGGTCCTAAGAAGTTCATTTGGGTATTTATTTACCCTAACAGTCAAAGGGTGCAACCTCTTGCTTTGTGTTGACCACTGTTGTTCTCAGTTAACTTTTAAGGTATGTTTAGGCCTTAATCAATGTGATTAAATATTTAATCCATATTTTATTAGTTTGGGGTATTTCAAATGGGCTTTTTTTTTGTTTGGTTTAGGTTGCTGGGTTACCGAGAGATAGAAGTGATGGGCCGGCCCTGTCACATTGGGCGGTCGGCCCACTCGCATTTTTTTTGCTTTGGAAAACGTTACACATATAATATTGTTTTTAGCTCGTTTCTAGCCCGTTTTAGTGCCGTTCGTGACATGATGTGTTATGCCCCAGATTTTTTTATTTTTTTTATTTTCTTTCTGGTTCGCAAAGGGAGTCTATATTAATTTGATCTTATATTAGAGAGTCTATGACATTCTTCTTATGTTAATATGTTAGCTTGAGGAAGGAGGGTTACAATTGTCTTCTTCCTTGTTGTTATTTATTAATTCCTTAAGAGAGAGAGTTATTAAACTATTTTATTTCCTCATTCTCTCTTATTCTAATTCACGTTCAATTATTCCCCTTCCTTCATCTCTCTCATTGACGGTTCTCTCGACATTCTCTACGCGTTCAAGTTCTCCTCCCTTTGCTCATTATCTTCTTTAATTTTCTCTCAATTATTAATCGCTGGAGATCTGCCAGTGGAATTCTGTTCATTTGTCAGTCGTCAATCAGTGGTTCAATTCGATGGATTATCGTTCGAGTGGAGATTCGAGGAGGGCGTTTTGTAGAGTCCTCAGAGATAGCATTGCTTCGGATGTGAGGTAGGTGGTGAATGGATTCGGGTGTGTGTGTTCAGCCTTGGGGAGTTTCGATCTGCAAATTAAATCGTTTGATTGACTTCGTGTTGTGTTTGATTTATGTCTGATTTAATGCCTTTTCAATGGATTAAACGCCCAAGGTTGTTTTCTGAAAGTGTGTGTCGATTGGGTTTGTTTTGGTGTTTTCTGTTCAGTTCTGAAATTGCATTTTTTTGGGCTGTCCGAACTTCATTCCGAGCTTTGAAGTTCGGACAGACCTCTGTTGCGTTTTTATTTTTCAAGTTCTGCAGGTGTCCGAACTTCAGTCCGAACTTTGAAGTTCGGACACCCTCTGTTTTCTGAGATAAACCGAACTTGATGTTCGGACTTCACCACGGGGTTTTTTTTCCGGAAACTGTCCGAACTTCAGTCCGAACATTGAAGTTCGGACGTCTCACTGTTTTGACCATAACTTTTCGTTTGAGCTCCGTTTTGAGTGCCGTTTGCGCGTTGGATTCCTCTTTCGAGTACTATCTGTTTTTATGTGTTTTAGCATGTGCTTAAGTGTTTTCTGATTTGAATGTCTCCAATAAGCCTTTGACCTCTGATATGCTCTGAATGTGATTCAACCTCTGACTTCGGTTTTGATTTTTGTATTTACTAGTCGGGTTACGACTTCTGTTTTGCTAAGGCTTTCCGTTATAAAGCTTCTGCTTTGATTTCGTTAAGCTTCTGCTTTCTGCTCTGCTCTGACAAGGACTTATGTCCTGTTCTGTATAGAGCTTTGATCTGTTCTGAGAGCTTCTGTTTTGGGACCTAGTCTTCTCTGTATCTGAACTGTGGATGACTGGTTTAGCTATCTCGTAGCGCGCTATGTAGGACGTCCTTCTGTTTTATGGGTGGTATCCCCGTTCTGTTCACAGGTTCCCACCTGTTCTGTTTACGAGTAAGGTTTTCCTCGTTCTGTTCACGAGTTGTTTACCCGTTCTGTCTGTATGCTTTGAATGCTAGTGTCCCACTTCTGTTCGGATTATGTTCTGCTGTTTTGACAGACTACTGTGTGTTTTTTGTCCTTTGAACGCCTCTGTTTGTTTTGATCTGCTTCCGTCTGCTCTGTTTTGTTTTCAAACACCGACAGACTGTTGTGTGCTTTCTGTTTGATGTGAATTTCTGATTTGTAAGTGCTCTGCCTCGTCTACTCCGTCTGTATTTGTTTTGAGACGGTCTGCTGTGTGCTTACCGTATTAAGCTAAGTCTTTGATTTTGCTAAGCCTCTGATTTCGCTAAGATTCTTGTTATATTAAGCTTTCGCTTTCGGTTTCTTCGCTGCTTTTGAGTATCTGTTTTGACCACTGCTTAGCCCTTCTGTTTAGACTTCTATCTCTTTGAAAGACTTCCGTTTGTCTCTGATTTTGTTCTGGCTAAGCACCTTTACGTACATTTATATTAGTATGTTCAGTATCTGTTTTGAGCATGCTCAGCTGATGAAGTTTATCACCTGCTGAGCA
Organism: Limonium bicolor; assembly: GCA_023374045.1. Lineage (NCBI taxonomy): Eukaryota > Viridiplantae > Streptophyta > Magnoliopsida > Caryophyllales > Plumbaginaceae > Limonium > Limonium bicolor. The sequence continues at coordinate 372,495,531 of CM041776.1, read as the reverse complement.
ATAGTTTTGCTCACCCATCTCTGTCTGATTTACAGGTTTTAGTTCGTGCTTGGAGATTCAGCTTCCCTTTTCATTTGGGCATTTGAGTTTTGTATTCAGTTTGTTTGGCCATGGTGCCCAGTTTTAATTAGATTGTGCTTTGTATTTCAGTTTTGCTTCCGCCTGTGTATTGTAAAGACATGATGTAATCGTTTATTGGGTAATATATGAGCATTGGTTCTGTTTTGGGGTTTCGATTGTGTAGCCTGCGTGTCTTAGGTAATAAGCGCGTGGCGTGTAACGGTCTCTCAACCAGGGTGGTTTTGGGGTCGTTACATTTAGTGGTATCAGAGCCAGGTTTGGCTTTCGTTGGGATTTGTTGGGTGTCTGCATGTCTGCGCTTCCGTGTCATTGCTTGTGATGTGCTATGTGTTATCTACTGCGTGAATTGTCTGCTATCTGCTGCTTGATTTGATTGATGCCTGGAGTCTTTTGAGTGTGTCTGCTCTGTGGTTGTCCACTATCAGAGTAGCGCAGCGGAAGCGTAGTGTTTGTCTGTGTATTTTCTGTGTTCGAGTCTGAGAATGGGTCTGAGGGAGTCGGGTCCTTTGGGAAAGGATGACCGAATGTGAGTTCTGGTTTGCCAATGATGTGTGCTTCAGTTGGGAGCTTGGTTTATGTGCTTGGCTTGTATGTCCTATGTTGTCTTCTGGTGTGAGCTTGCAAGTGTGTTTTGGTCCTTGGGTAAGGACGACTTCTGAGAGTTCCTGGGCTTTTGGGCTGAGAGTTACTGATCTTCTGTTCCGCCTCTTTTGTCAGTAAGTCAACCAGTAAACTTGAGTGTTAGCTCTTCGAGGTTAGAGCTTATGAAATGAGTGAGTGTTCTTTCTGTGCCTTTGTGTTGAGCCTTCAGTGATCATCTGCTTTGTTTCCTCTGTCAGCGAATAAGCTAGTGTATTCTAAGTGTTAGCTTTGTGAGTGTTCCCTTCTGTGCCTTAGAGCTATATGTTAGTAATTTTCTATTCATGCTTCAATCAATCAATCAAACAGTGGGTTCTGTTCTGGGTGTTAGTTCCTTGTGAGTTTTGGAGTATTCTGGCACTGGAAGTGCATTTATTCATATTCCGGGTTTCGTCGAATTTCGAGGACGAAATTCTTTTTAAGGGGGGTATGTTGTTATGCCCCAGATTATTTTTTTTTATTTTCTTTCTGGTTCGCAAAGGGAGTCTATATTAATTTGATCTTATATTAGAGAGTCTATGACATTCTTCTAATGCTAATGTTAGCTTGAGGAAGGAGGGTTACAATTGTCTTCTTCCTTGTTGTTATTTATTAATTCCTTAAGAGAGAGAGTTATTAAACTATTTTATTTCCTCCTTCTCTCTTATTCTAATTCACGTTCAATTATTCCCCTTCCTTCATCTCTCTCATTGACGGTTCTCTCGACATTCTCTACGCGTTCAAGTTCTCATCCCTTTGCTCATTCTCTTCTTTAATTTTCTCTCAATTATTAATCGCTGGAGATCCGCTAGTGGAATTCTGTTCATCTGTCAGCCGTCAATCAGTGGTTCAATTCGATGGATTGTCGTTCGAGTGGAGATTCGAGGAGGGCGTTTTGTAGAGTCCTCAGAGATAGCATTGCTTCGGATGTGAGGTAGGTGGTGAATGGATTCAGGTGTGTGTGTTCAGCCTTGGAGTTTCGATTCTGCAAATTAAATCGTTTGATTGACTTCGTGTTGTGTTTGATTTAAGTCTGATTTAATGCCTTTTCAATGGATTAAACCCCCAAGGTTGTTTTCTGAAAGTGTGTGTCGATTTGGGTTTGTTTTGGTGTTTCTGTTCAGTTCTGAAAACTGCATTTTTCGGGCTGTCCGAACTTCAGTCCGAGCTTTGAAGTTCAGACAGACCTCTGTTGCGTTTTTATTTTTCGAGTTCTGCAGGTGTCCGAACTTCAGTCCGAACTTTGAAGTTCGAACACCCTCTGTTTTCTGAGATAAACCGAACTTCGACGTTCGGACTTCACCACGGGTTTTTTTTTTCCGGAAACTGTCTGAACTTCAGTCCGAACATTGAAGTTCGGACGTCTCACTGTTTTGACCATAACTTCTTCGTTTGAGCTCCGTTTTGAGTGCCATTTGCGGCGTTGGATTCCTCTTTCCGAGTACTATCTGCTTTTATATTTTTTAGCATGTGCTTAAGTGTTTTCTGATTGAAGGTCTTCGATAAGCCTTTGACCTCTGATATGCTCTGAAAATGTGATTCAACCTCTGACTTCGGTTTTGCTTTTGTATTTACTAGTCGGGTTATGACTTTTGTTTTGCTAAGGCTTTCCGTTAGTATGCTTCAGCTCTGATTTCGTTAAGCTTCTGCTTTCTGCTCTGCTTTGACAAGGACTTATGTCCTGTTCTGTATAAAGCTTTGATTTGTTCCGAGAGCTTCTGTTTTGGGACCTAGTCTTCTCTGTATCTGAACTGTGGATGGCTGGTTAGCTATCTCGTAGCGCGCTATGTAGGACGTCCTTCTGTTTCACGGGTGGTATCCCTGTTCTGTTCACAGGTTCCCACCTGTTCTGTTTACGAGTGAGGTTTCCTCGTTCTGTTCACGAGTTGTTTACCCGTTCTGTCTGTATGCTTTGAATGCTAGTGTCCCACTTCTGTTCGGATTCTATTCTACTGTTTTGACAGACTACTGTGTGCTTTCTGTCCTTTGAACGTCTCTGTTTGTTTTGCTCTACTTCCGTCTACTCTGTCTGTTTTCAAACACCGACAGACTGCTGTGTGCTTTCTGTTTGATGTGGATTTTTGATTTGTAAGTGCTCTGCCTCGTCTGCTCCGTCTGTATTTGTTTTGAGACGGTCTGCTGTGTGCTTACCGTATTAAGCTAAGTCTTCGATTTTGCTAAGCCTCTGATTTCGCTAAGATTCTGGTTATATTAAGCTTTCACTTTCGGTTTACTCGTTACTTTTGAGTATCTGTTTTGACCACTGCTTAGCCCTTCTGTTTAGGCTTCTATCTCTTTGAAATACTTCTGTTTGTCTCTGATTTTGTTCTGGCTAAGCACCTTTACGTACGTTTATATTGGTATGTTCAGTATCTGTTTTGAGCATGCTTAGCTGATGAAGTTTATCACCTGCTGAGCAATAGTTTTGCTCACCCCTATCTCCGTCTGATTTGTAGGTTTTAGTTCGTGCTTGGAGATTCAGCTTTCCCTTTTCATTTGGGCATTTGAGTTTTGTATTCAGTTTGTTTGGCCATGGTGCCCAGTTGTAATTAGATTGTGCTTTGTATTTCAGTTTGGCTTCCGCCTGTGTATTGTAAAGACATGATGTAATCGTTTATTTGGTAATATATGAGCATTGGTTCTGTTTTGGGGTTTCGATTGTGTAGCCTTGCGTGTCTTAGGTAATAAGCGTGTGGCATGTAATGGTCTCTCAACCAGGGTGGTTTTGGGGTCGTTACATGATGTCCCGTTTGACAAGACGAACATTTCCACGTCTCCAAATTTATACTTTCAAACAGTAATTATTATTGTTTATTTATAAATTTGATTAATTTGTATTTAATTCCTAATCGGTTTGTGTTTCACCATTTTAGGCGAAAACGCCACATTTTTTATTCCGATTTGTTTAACCAATTTTCCAATGCCTTTAAAATGACCCAAATAACCTTGAAAGGTATCTAGGACCTCGTTTCCACTCCTAAAATATTTTTGGCACATTTTCCAATGTAAAAACCATTAATTGTATTCTCGTTTACATTTTTTTTCTAAGCCACCCAATGTCGATTTAGGTTTCGTTAATGGCTCCTAATGACTTCTTAGGGTTTATTCCAGTATTATATTATTCATTTTTACTCATTTAAGGACATTCAACTCCTCAACCTCTGATTAATTACTTTTATTTAATTAATTCATTTATAATTAAGTAATTAATATTTGGGGTATTTCAATCTACCCCCTTAAAAGGGCTTCGTCACAAAGTCCTTACTCACAATCGGTTTTCCTAAGGAATCAACTTCCACTAGGTACCCAAGTAGTCTCCCTACTAGGGACTGTAACACCCTGGATTTTACCTTAAATAAAACTTTACGAAAACACGATTCTAACGGCGCAAATGGATTTGAAAATGGACTTCAAATGAGTCCTAAAACAGCAAAACAACACTTGTCCGAACATTGGTCCGAACATGTAAGTTCGGACATATGTCGAGACTTACAGTCGGACCCGTCCTCGCATGCTGTCCGAACATGTAAGTTCGGGCATATGTTCGGACACTACTGAAATTGCAAAATAAAAAAAACTTTCGGGGCCTATCCGAACATGGATGTCCGGACGGACGTTCGGACAGGTCCAATTTTGTAAAAATATATCGAAAACATCCTTATGAATACACTATAATAATGTTATTGTAATTGCAACTGATGAAGAAATTTTAGAAGCAAAGGTGTCAATTGTTTAACATCAAAAACCACAGTGGAAATACAAAACAATCCAGAGTGCTACCGCCACACTCAATCCTTGAGTGCTCAGGCTTTATTCAATAAAATATAATTCCAAAACATTGCAACTCAGAATATTGTATCTCAAAACATTGTAACTCAACTTAAGGTGTCAGAAACAATTCCAGATTTCCTAATCTATGTGATAGCGCGTTTCCCAGTCCCTAACTTCAGCAACCATTACCTGCGGTCAGAAAACAATAGACAAAAACACGAAGGGATCGCGCAAATCAGAAAACTGAGTAAATCCTACCTCATTGTGTAAAATACATTTTGAAATATTTTTTAATCAATTTATCAACCAGACGAGAGAGACTTTAGCCATGAAGCCACTTTTCCAGAAACAATAGTAATCAGCAAAACCATAGGGAGCTTTCAACGGGGTCCACGTACGAGACCCCAAACAATAATTCCAGGACAATCACCTATGGGACCGTCAAACAACCACCTCACCTTAAGTCCTTAAGTGTGCACACCCCCTATGAAACAGCAGTAACATAGAGTAGATCATAGAGCTTAACTGCAACATTGTGTGCAGCGCAAATAGTAATAATGGGGAGCACCTATGGGCTCCCAGACATAATAGTAAATCCTGTGAAAGACTCCCAAAAACAAACCTCGATCAAATCACCACCAAAATTTATTCCAATCCAATATCTCAAATCGCGGGAATTAATCCCAATTTGTAAAACATTAATCTAGGAATAAATCCTCTTCCAGTAGAAATCACATTTGAGTCACAAAACATTTTTCCTCAATCGCAAATCACGAAACCAGACAAACATGAGCATAGAGATTTACCTGATTAGACAAACAACTTCAAGAGATCAACTCTACAGGACTACTGGTAACACCCGTCGACAAAATCGGAGTCTAAATATATATAATCAACAATTAGAATCTACCAAACACAACAGAATAATTTAATCGACTATCTAGATAGAATACTTTACCCAACGTAATCCTAACTGGCACCAGAGAGGCGATCTGACAACAGCAGGATGGAGAACATGAATTTGCAAAGGTTCAAAGGTGAAGAAGCGAGAAGATTTTAGTGGAAGTAAGAATGTATAAGAGTTGCATGAATTTTTGAGAGTTTGGAAGAGCGTAATGGCAATACGTTGAGGAAGAAGAGAAGTGAAGAAAGTCGATGTTTTAAAAAGAAGTAATTTACTAAACAAAGAGAGATGTTATTAAATTAATAAATAATAATCTATTTTAAAGAAAAAAAGTTATTAAATAATTTTTAGAAGAGTTCTAGTAACTAGTATGATAGATATTTGAAAGATATAAAAATCATTAACGTTAAGAAAAGCCAATAAATGATCGAGATTGTTAACAATATCAACTTAGAAATAAATAATTTAATAAATCTACAATTCAAAATAATAGGAGAAAGTGGTTTAACCGTTGTAACAAGATAAGGATGAGAGTAAAATATCTAGGAAATAATTAATAAACACTTATTTGAAATAGGAAAGAGATTGAAATAAATTAAATAGAGTAAAACAATAATTCTAGCAAGAGGATTATAATTACGTTAGAAAGAGTTCTAGAATACTAATAACAAAAATATCGAGAGAAGGATATATTATTAATTTGAAGAAGTCAAATGGGATTTGAACTCTTATAATTAGAGATAATTTATTTATAAGAAGTAAAATCGAATTCGAACTCTAGGAATTAAAACAATTTCGAAAAAGAATTCTAGGATTGAATTTAAGAGGCATAGGATCGACGATGGAAGGTTGAAGTAATACTTGGATAATAATAATAACAATATTAAATTGGGTAAGGAAATGGTAGATAATCATAAACGTTTATGTAGATATTTATAACCATTTTAGGAAGGGAAAGGAAAAAAACATATAAGGAATTAGCTTAACTTCCCTAGGCCACTAATATTATTTAACACGGACTACCCATTCCTACCATATATTATATTATTCCTAACTCGAAATTTTGTGGGTGTTTCAGGGACCATGTCCCACTAGGTTCAAACCTAGTATGCATACATCGAGTCCCACTAGGTTCAATACCTAGTATGCATACATCGTGTCCCACTAGGTTCAATACCTAGTATGCATACATTGAACTACCCCCAAACTTAAATATAGGGATTAAATTAATCTAATGTTATTTAAGGGCCTAATGACGCCTAAGTAATATTGGTAAGGAAAAATAAATCCAAAAAATAAAGAAACACTAAAAAGCGTAAAACGCAAATAAGTGTTAAATAACCATAGGAGGTGTGAGACCTCAGTTATCGTAATATATGGATTCTAAAGGCTTAATTAAGTCTAAATAAATATTAGGGAACAAATCCCGAAGAAAACGGATCCTTAAAATGGATTAAAAACACTAATGAGCATTAAAGCGCGTTTTTCGAGGTAACCGGGAAAACGTGACTTTAAGCGGGTCAAATAGACTCGTGACAATTTTGGTCAACTAATAATCATTAATAAATTTTAGTGAAGCTTTAGAACCAATAAAATCAATAAACGAGAAAATAGTAGAAACTGTCAAAAACGGGAAGTTGTGGGTAGAAACATAAATAACTCAAACTTATGTGTCCACTTTTAAATAAAATGTAGAGTTTGTGGTGTGGGCTGTGTCATCCGATGACTATCCCCTCTCTCACACACTTTTAACTTCCTTTTCATTTACAAAAGGAAAGAATTTAAAAAAGCAATAAAGTAAACATTACTTTACTACCTCACTCACTTACTCTCTCTCCTATTCCCTCACTTTCTTCACTCACGTACAGAGCACCCCCCTCCACTCTCTCTGGCTCCTTCTTCTTCTTCCCAAGCGACAACCATGGAGAAAATGAGGAACCACACACAAACTCAACTTCTCTCCTTTTGTTAGGTGACCAAACCTTCTCCAAAATTACACCATTGTCTTCCTCTCTCCAAGGGGAACATTTCCCTCTTTTCAAAATCCGAAAAGGAGCATTTTCGTTTCATGGGTATGGAGCATTTGGAGTTTCAAGACTACCACTAGAACCACCTTCTTCTCTTGTTATTTTAAGGTAAAAATCTTCTTGAAACCTCATGGTTTTTCTAGCCTTATGGGCAAAACAAATTTAGACTAAACTCTTGTTTGGTTCCTTTGTACTCTAGCCGATTTTGGCACTCTTGGAGGGTGAGAATATTGTTCTTGAGCTATTCCAAGCATTACCTACACCCTTGCAAGGTAATGAAATTTCTAAACCCTAAAACTTACATTAAGCTTTAAAGGTTGAAAAGGTTAGTAGTTTAAGTGCATTTGTTTTGTGTGTATTGGGTGATGGGAATGGAGTTTGGCAGCTCCATTCCCCACATAACCGATTTTGAGGCAAGAAAGGAAGAAGGATGAAAAATGAGGAAGAAAGAAGGAAGTATAAGCTCAAGGTAAGGGCTCCTTCCTAATGTTAAATTCTATTACAATGGAGTAATGGGAATGGGAAAAATATTTAAAGAACCAAAACCTTGTACTAGTATTGAGGATTGTGAAGTTTGAGTATTTAAGAGCAAGTATTTGAATTGTGGGCTTTGGAGCCAAATGCGATGTATATGCGTATCGGAATTGTGGATTGAGAAAGTATTGAGGAATTTATATTTGAATGTGTGCTGGTAGGACCCTTGTATGGGTGTGGCTAGAATAGGAATGATTTTGGTGATAATGGGAATGTGTGGATAAGTGAGAATTGTAGGTGAACTATGGCAAAATTTTGGTAGGAAATGTACATTTATGGGTGACTTGGTGAATGGGAGAACCAAGGTGAGTATTGGAGCTAGTAGGTATGTTTAGTAGTGATGAAAGGTTTAGTAGTATGAGAAATAAGACTGCAAAATCTGTAGCAAAGTGTATTAACATGCATTGGAGAAGTTAGGAAAAAAATTAATGCGCAAGAATGGTAAAAGAGAGTGTTGGACTTGGGTATAGATATTGTAGATGCTTGGAGATGAATGGGAATGGTAAAATGAAGTTAGAGCAAAGTGCTAAATGCAAAGAGAGGTGTAGGAATGCACAAGTGTGCAAAGTAGGAAAATGTGAATGGAAATTGTGGAATTTGAGCAAGAAGTTGAGTAGGTATTGGACCATGGATTTAAGGAGTTTTAGTGAGTGTTTAAGTGTGTTTAATTATGTACAAAACATGTGGGAAGATTATGGAAGAATGATTGGAGGTGGATTAAGGTATTAAGGGTTGATTAGGGGTGAAAAATCATCCTAGTACATTTTTAGCAGGATCCGGGACTAGTTTGATACCACGTCCGGACCGCACCTAATTAATTCGAGAGTCACACCTCAGGTGGCCGGGACCTTAGTCAGGACCAAGTCCCGGACCAATACAAAATTCAGTCGAGAGTGTTTCATTTTGCATTCCGGGACCTTGGGTCAGGACCAAGTCCCGGACCACTTATAAAACTTGTAAATGTGATTTTTTAGGTTATAACCATGGGGCATTGATTATGGTAATGGTTTTAGATGTTTTAAGGCCTTGTTTGGTGACCTTTAGAGCCCTACGAAGTGTAAACAAGTTGAGGAATAATTAAGAAAGTTGTAAGATATGAATATTAAGTTAAACCGAAACACGGGACAACGGGGTAAGTACGGGAGTAGTAACTATGTATGTATTGTAATGCTTAGTATTAATTGAACCATTTGGCATGTAGTCATTGGTTCAAGAATAAGACTCAAGGGACAAGTAAGGACTAAGGAACGAGGAGACACCGGTAAAGTAGATTTCGGGGAAAAGGTATGATTTCTTCATGCCCTGTATCCTAATCTGGTTACCCCGATTTGTGTGCTTATTTGACCACCTAAATAAGATAAATGCATGAATCGGACTATATTGCACTTACTTGTGCTTGACTTATGTTGTCTTGATATTTGTTGTCTTGAGCACTAGTTTGTATAATTCATGAAATACATGAATGATGATGAATGGTATTCGAACCTCGTATTGTACTTGTTAATGTATTGTACCTCGTTGTATGTGTATATGTGCATTGTATTATTGTGGCTTGGATGTTGACTTGTACTAATTCCTAACTACCTAACTCCTATTAAGTGAGTAATTGGAATGAGTACAAGTCCGATATAGCTTCGGCCACGCGGAGGATGAGGAGACACAGAGGTTGGATCCGATTCCTGGTTCGTAAGCTGGTCCACGGCCCAAATCCCTTAGTGGGTAGGCATCCTGGATTAGTGCACCAAGTAAAGCCTGGTGGTGGACGGTGTAGTCCCTGCCCAGAGGCCATACCGTCTTAACATGAGTAAGAGTAAGAAGTAAGTATGTATGAGTATGAGTATGGTATGAGTATGTATGCGTATGTATGGAATAATAGTAAAGAGTAATCTCCACCGATTAACCCGGTTGGACCAATGAAGCTAACAAGAACTGTACTTTGTATGTACTGAGTATGGTGTATTTAAAAAAGAGGTAGTATGTATTGGATAGCTACATTGTATTCCCTGTTGCAATGAAGTGTATGTATGTATGCTTCTTGCGTAAGTATTCTTGTATTGTGTATAAGAGCATGTATGCATGTATGTTTGAATGAAATCAACCGCATGTATTCGACCAAGTGGTCGGCGTACCCTCACTAGTACGCGGGGTATGCGGTTATCATGCTCGGCGAAAGCTGACCCCTTCGGGGGACATTTTTTAGTGTGCAGGTACCCGAAGCGAATGTGGTCAAGGCACGAGACCCGGCGACTACATTGGATAGTAGTAGTAGAATGTAGAGGTGTATCAACTAGCACACCCCTTGCAGTTAGAAAGTAATGTAGAGTGAGGAATGGGTAGACATAGACTCATAATGAGTACCTATGAACTTGAGGAAACATTGTATTTGTATTGAAACCTAGTAAACTCGGTTATGTATATTGCATGGTATGGTATTGTAAAGGATAACGTGTTGAACGGAATATAGTAGTATTGAACGGAGAATGGAGTATGTATTGTAGATGTGTAATACTCGGATTCCGGTCCATCAGACCGATGCTGTATGTAGAAGTCGTAGCCTTGTTAGTCACGTGGGTGACTAACGGCATTGTATCACCCATTGTATGTAAGTAAATTCCGCTGCGTGTATCTGATATGTAAGGAGATTGGACGGTAAGCACTGTATTAATGGTAGGGGTGTTACAAAAAGTGGTATCAGAGCGAAGTATCGCTCTGATGACTGTAAATCCCGAGTTTAGTAATACGAGTTAGGAAATTAGAAGCTTAGGGCTATAAGGTTGAGTTGTTAGCATTAGAGAGATGCTAGTTAGGAACTACCGTGAGTACCCGATACCTACAATACCAGACCCGCCCTCCACTAACCCTATTGTATAACTTGGGAAAGTCGCCAGAGAGAAGAAAGGCCTCTCATACTCGGGAAAACCGATCTGGCAGTGGTGATGCGATCACACAGTAAACAAGAAACCGACACGTAGTAGATTCCAAGAAATGGAAGACCCGGAGATGAATCCTGTTGAACAATAATGCCCGCACTTAATAGCAGGGGAATAAGCACTCCAACCACAGGAGGCTACAACTTACAACAGCATGGGGCGACATGCTTAGCAGTCGCAGAACCTAGCTAAACAACCAGCAGCAGGAAAAGAAGCGCTAAACGTACAACGAAAGTGGAAAAGGGGCAGTATGGGACCCGAGACTCAAGTCTGCGGGACAACAGTAATAGCCAAGCGGCAACCACCGCGGCATGCTAGCTGCTAAGACATAGTCAGAAGCGATTAACTCCAATTACAACGCCAAAAGGCTGCAACACCTGGCCCATAGGCTCAGACAACTACAAGGACAACCATGAGATATAATTCAATAGGACTACAAGAGTAGTGCCTAAACAAGGAAGGCTCAGTAACCACCACAGATGAGTGGAACGAGCCACAAGGAACGACACTAAACCAAATAGAGTGGGGATCTCCAAGATTGGAGAAGTACCCAGATCTACGACAGCCATGTCTAGACCACCAAGAAGCTACCTAAAGGAGCGAGTATACCAATTATAGATCAATAAGATCGAGGGAAGCGTCAACGAGACTAACAAACACAATGGAAACCATACCGAGATTGGCATTGGATTATCCAAAAACACCGATACACGCACTTGCCAAGGCAAGTGCAGTAAGGACAGCGATATGTAAAGGAACACTAACACTCACAAGTACATAGTAATGTACGGTGACTGTAACGAAACAACCACAGGATCACACATCCTAACCCAGACGTATGGAACCCTGGAAAGGCCTAACGGCCCGACCGCTGTACTTAGTACATACCAGTCAGCGAGAAGCTAGACTTGGTCAAGACCTCAAACATGGCTATGCCATGGGAGATTCCTTTTAACACCGAACCATTGTTTTAAAAACCCAAAATTTACCTTTCAAAACCACAACCCTCTTTTAAAAAACCTTGGATTTTAAAACCAGATCAACAGCATTATGGTGAGTATCATAGGATGATACAAGAGGAGTTGGCAACAGAATACTTCACCTAGGCGTGTGACGAACACTACGAGTATACCCGTTACGGGATTGTGGGACAACGCACTCCGAAGGAGCTTGTGGGCCCGACATATAGTTGGGTAAGTGGTAACGTATCAACATGGTACCCCACGTATGTATACATGTAGTGTACGACACACGGGAAGTAGTCAACTCCGTTCTACGGACCATCAGTAAGTTCAAACCAAGACAGCTGGACACCTCAGAGGATCAAGCATAAAGAACTCAGAGAATCCATCTGAAATGAGGATAAGAACTAGGAGTGCAAAGAGCACATGCTAGTAAGTATAGACATTGGATATGTCTCAAATAATCCAAGCAATTACCTGACCGCTGGATGGGATGCCCGCCTAAACACATTAAGGCGAATCCTAACGTGAACCTAACAATACTCAACAAACGGGGCGGAACTCCCAAGAGCAATCACAAGGTTACCACGAAGCACAATCCATCATCGGAGAGGATATATAACCCTAACGCAAGCACTAGGAGCAAGTGTAAACAGTCTAACCGAGAACGGAGACGTTATAACCCAAAAGGGACGACCCAAGTACATACCATAAGACCTGTTAAGAGGACACACACGTTGTAACCATTAGCCGGACGTAACGGCACAACTACCAACACCCAGAGCGATCCGTGAAGGGTGTCTGCGTTAACAACAGTTTGAACAAGCGTAATGATATGAGCACGGGAGCTAAAACGAACACTGGTTAGGACACCGAAGGGATTTCACTTGACAGGGAATGCCCTAAATACTGAGAGGCACCTATTAACTCCAGATTGCCTAAAGGGTCTCCTATGAACGGAAGCGTGATGTCACGACTTACCATGGAGCCAATAATACCTCCAACCTATGACGGTATACATGAGTGGAAACGTGTATAAGCAGCTTGCAAAGAGCATAGCTTGCAGCAATATGGCTCTAAAGCCATAAACCTGATGTGTTGTGTACCTTAAAACGGTTGCAAAACCCACACCATTACTAACAACTAGAGCAAGAAATATTGCCTCACACGACAAGAAATCAACAACTGGACCATCAATTCCAACCCAACATCCTGAGTGGCTTGGAGTAATGGCCAACTCAATGTCACTGTCACTAGGGCACCAGCCTAGCATACAGTTGACAAGCTTTTAATTACCCTTCATGCCTACTGTAGCAACAATAACACGGAGGCATAAGAATCAGGATAATGCCAAATTGGCCTAGTCCACATTTGGACACTACAAGAAACCCAAGGGAAGGTACCCCTCGTTAGCCAAAGACCACCAATGTGGTGAAGATGTGAACCCTTGGAAAGGCTTCCATCTATTATAACAATAAGCCTACGCTTATAATATTGTCAAGGGCGATGGAAAAGGAAATGAGATTTTCCAAACCATTACGACTTAAGGAGTAAGCATACTCCATATGCACTCAAGCATGTGATGAACCGTTGTATAAACACCAATATGATAACCTTGTCATTAGACCTATGAGTGGAGACAAACCCCTCAACAAGAACCTTCACTTGTCAGTGATAGAATACCCTCCAATTGGAGAATGGGACCAGAAACCCTTGAAGTTTCATGAGATGTCCTGGTCATATACATACAAGCAAAACTACACAGCCAGAGCCTAAACCAATGCTCAGCACTGAAAGGCAATGATTATCAAAGCAATTAATGTGAACACACATTGAACACCATGAATGACTAACGCTCAAGAGAGCTTATAACCCGATGAGTTATCTCATCCTTGGTTAACTAAGATACTTGGTGAATTGTATCATAAATGATGATCGAATGTGAGGTAAGCTAACCTACACATGAAACCTAAACTGAAATAAACACCCCCACAATGGAAAGATAATAGCATTGCGGTATGCCACAACAACCGTCATACACACGAACATTGGAAACCCCAGGGTATTCATACCATAAGGGAATGGTGCCAATGACAATGGCAATGAGTAAGAGAAACTATCACAGTAACAGAATCAGTAAGAGCGATGTTGTAAAATGAGTAAGAATACGGTGCGCAACAAGCGACCGCTATGAGGAAGTAGCAGATGATGACACGGAGTATAAGTACGAGATGACAGGCATAAATATTCCTTCCTATCACATAAGTGACTTACTGCCAAGCGTTTACGCCTCTGCACTCTGTATGACTGAGTGTTTTGGTATTGCACTTGTGCAGCTAACGATCTAATGTGATGGCTAGGATATGGAGAATGTAAACCGTAGTAACCCTTCTTTTCACCAACAAACATGGCATAAGCCAGTTAAACACACTTAGCAACAAACCGTGCGGCCTAAGGCCAGAGGAGCACGAGGAGTGGTAAAACACACTATCAATCACAAGATGTGAATTTCATGGGAACAAGAAGGTGAAAGGAGACTTGAGAAAGTCACTAGGACCGACGCATAGAAATGCAAGGTCATACAAATAAAGAACACTTGTACTGAACCAGGAGAACTGGTATGATTCAGAAGCTATTGACAACAGAGGAAGTGCTACAACTAAGTAGTGACTTAACCTCACCCGACAATAAGTCGGAGGAACTTAGTAAGCAATCGTGAGAATACGGATAGTATGTATAATAGATTACCAGGAAGCTGGCTATAATCTAAACTCATTGAGTTCGAACACGGTAAAAGAATACCGAATTTGTTTAGTAAACCTTATTCCCATAATAGATGGATAAAAGGTTATGTATAGCACATTAAGGATAACAAGAAGGGTAATAACCCAAGTTATTAGGGTCGCGCAGCAGAAGCTAGTGGGCCTAGCTAGGAGATTAATGTACCTAGTGAGCATAATACAATGGCTATTAATGTCTTGAAGCCGATTAGGCCAGAATCGAATTAAATATGAGTTAAATAAACTCATATAGGAACTCTTGATGCAAAGACTAAACCATTGGTATGGTTAAGACCCTTTGACCAGAGCATAGTATATTGTATACAGTAGTGAAGCTAAACGCTTCAGTTTGCCCAAACTGATTAAACCAATGTTTAACAATAATACATGGTAGATTACGTGCGTAATCCCTTTTAAGGGGGGTAGAGCGAAAACCGCTTAACGTAAGTTTTATGAATAAAACACTTAAACCATAATGTGCATAGCACAAATGAGAACCAAATTGATGATTGATACTATGTTAAACAAACATAAGTACTCATTCACACTGTAATTATGGTAATTAGGCATTAGACATGCAAATACCATATGAGGAGTATACCCATCTTGTAACATCAATGTAAGAGTATTAGTAAAAGAAAAGTAATGAGTAGTGGACGGAGCTCCACAAGTATCGTAACCTTTGAAGAAGTAGTACAAATGAATGAGGATAGTAGATGAATGAAGTTTATGAGTAGTGGAATCGTAAGTAAAATATGTGAAACAATTGAAGCCAACTAAATCTTATAAGTGTAGTGTTTCGTAGTGAATATAGGATATGATGGTGAGTAATGAATGGAAGTAGTGAAGGTTGAGGAAATGAGCATTAGGATTGAACCATGGAGTAAAGCGATTGGGGAAATAGAGTGAGGATGATTGATGGACTGATTCCATCCTTTGGAGATGTATGAACGACTAGGAAGAGTAAAAAGATAAAACATGAAATAACTGAATTAATTGCTTGTTTGAAACTGATGTGGGAAGTCGAACTTGATCCTGATCAGATCAAGGGAAACCGAACACAAATTGGGGTAGAAAGATAGTTCAACACTGATGCTGATCACATCAGGGTCGAATGATTCTTGAAGCTCCCCTTAAGTGGTCACAAAATCACACATAGGATATAAGTAGGTATATATATTGGACTTTGGAGTTATGTGTTTTAGAAAATTTTTAATTGGTAGTAGTGAAGTATTTCTCTTAGACTGAAGGTCAAGAATTTGTGAGAAGCTTGCACCGGAGAAGATAGTAGTGTAGTATGTTGTATTATTCCAAAGGCAACAGGACATAGAGGAGTCCTGTGTCGAGATGACCCGAGTGCCTACGGGATTGTATGTGTATTGCATTGCTTTGGGGATAGCTTTGCACTGTATGTACGTATGAACTTTGTAATGAGGAACCAGATAGTTTAGTAGCACGGATTGGAGTAATTATAGTACATTTGTAGGGTATGGAATGTAGAGACTGTGAGTAGTGGATTTGGGAACTGTAAGGAGGAAGAATGTGTGACTTTTGGTATTAGACATGTAAGGATGAGTAAGCATTGTAAACCTATAACCTCGAACAACTTTGAGGACAAAGTTCTTAAGGGGGGTAGATTGAAATACCCCGAACTTAAATATAGGGATTAAATTAATCTAATGTGTATTTAAGGGCCTAATGACGCCTAAGTAATATTGGTAAGGAAAAATAAATCCAAAGAAATAAAGAAACACTTAAAAAGCGTAAAACGCTAAATAAGTGTTAAATAACCATAGGAGGTGTGAGACCTCAGTTATCGTAATATATGGATTCTAAAGGCTTAATTAAGTCTAATAAATATTAGGGAACAAATCCCAAAGAAAACGGATCCTTAAATGGATTAAAAACACTAATGAGCATTAAAGCGCGTTTTTCGAGGTAACCGGGAAAACGTGACTTTAAGCGGGTCAAATAGACTCGTACAATTTTGGTCAACTAAATAATCATTAATAAATTTTAGTGAAGCTTTAGAACCAATAAAATCAATAAAACGAGAAAATAGTAGAAAACTGTCAAAACGGGAAGTTGTGGGGTAGAAACATAAATAACTCAAACTTATGTGTCCACTTTTAAAATAAAATGTAGAGTTTGTGTGTGTGGGCTGTGTCATCCGATGACTATCCCCCTCTCTCACACACTTTTAACTTCCTTTTCATTTACAAAGGCAAAGAATTTAAAAAAGCAATAAAGTAACATTACTTTACTACCTCACTCACTTACTCTCTCTCCTATTCCCTCACTTTCTTCACTCACGTACAGAGCCCCCCCCTCCACTCTCTCTGGCTCCTTCTTCTTCTTCCCAAGCGACAACCATGGAGAAAATGAGGAACCACACACAAACTCAACTTCTCTCCTTTTGTTAGGTGACCAAACCTTCTCCAAAAATTACAAAAATTACACCATTGTCTTCCTCTCTCCAAGGGGAACATTTCCCTCTTTTCAAAATCCGAAAAGGAGCATTTTCGTTTTCATGGGTATGGAGCATTTGGAGTTTCAAGACTACCACTAGAACCACCTTCTTCTCCTTGTTATTTTGAGGTAAAAATCTTCTTGAAACCTCATGGTTTTTCTAGCCTTATGGGCAAAACGAAATTTAGACTAAACTCTTGTTTGGTTCCTTTGTACTCTAGCCGATTTTGGCACTCTTGGAGGGTGAGAAATATTGTTCTTGAGCTATTCCAAGCATTACCTACACCCTTGCAAGGTAATGAAATTTCTAAACCCTAAAACTTACATTAAGCTTTAAAGGTTGAAAAGGGTTAGTAGTTTAAGTGCATTTGTTTTGTGTGTATTGGGTGATGGGAATGGAGTTTGGCAGCTCCATTCCCCACATAACCGATTTTGAGGCAAGAAAGGAAGAAGGATGAAAAATGAGGAAGAAAAAGGAAGTATAGCTCAAGGTAAGGCTCCTTCCTAATGTTAAATTCTATTACAATGGAGTAATGGAATGGGAAAAATATTTAAAGAACCAAAACCTTGTACTAGTATTGAGGATTGTGAAGTTTGAGTATTTAAGAGCAAGTATTTGAATTGTGGGCTTTGGAGCCAAATGCGATGTATATGCGTATCGGAATTGTGGATTGAGAAAGTATTGAGGAATTTATATTTGAATGTGTGCTGTAGGACCCTTGTATGGGTGTGGCTAGAATAGGAATGATTTTGGTGATAATGGGAATGTGTGGATAAGTGAGAATTGTAGGTGAACTATGGCAAAATTTTGGTAGGAAATGTACATTTATGGGTGACTTGGTGAATGGGAGAACCAAGGTGAGTATTGGAGCTAGTAGGTATGTTTAGTAGTGATGAAGAGGTAGTAGTAGTATGAGAAATAAGAACTGCAAAATCTGTAGCAAAGTGTATTAACATGCATTGGAGAAGTTAGGAAAAAAATTAATGCGCAAGAATGGTAAAAGAGAGTGTTGGACTTGGGTATAGATATTGTAGATGCTTGGAGATGAATGGGAATGGTAAAATGAAGTTAGAGCAAAGTGCTAAATGCAAAGAGAGGTGTAGGAATGCACAAGTGTGCAAAGTAGGAAAATGTGAATGGAAATTTGTGGAATTTGAGCAAGAAGTTGAGTAGGTATTGGACCATGGATTTAAGGAGTTTTAGTGAGTGTTTAAGTGTGTTTAATTATGTACAAAACATGTGGAAGATTATGGAATGATTGGAGGTGGATTAAGGGTTGATTAGGGGTTGAAAAATCATCCTAGTAGCAGTTTTTAGCAGGGTCCGGGACCTAGGTTATGTACCAAGTCCCGGACCGCACCTAAAATTAATTCGAGAGTCACACCAGCAGGTGGTCCGGGACCTTAGTCCAGGACCAAGTCCCGGACCAATAACAAATTCAGTCGAGAGTGTTTTCAGTGCATGGTCCGGGACCTTGGGTCAGGACCAAGTCCCGGACCACTTATAAAAACTTGTAAAATGTGATTTTTAGGGTTCTAACCATGGGGCATTGATGGGTAATGGTTTTAGATGTTGTTAAGGCCTTGTTTGGTGACCTTTAGAGGCCCTACGAAGTGTAAACAGTTGAGGAATAATTAAGAAAGTTGTAAGTATATGAATATTAAGTTAAACCGAAACAACGGGACAACGGGGTAAGTACGGGAGTAGTAACTATGTATGTATTGTAATGCTTAGTATTAATTGAACCATTTGGCATGTAGTCATTGGTTCAAGAATAAGACTCAAGGGACAAGTAAGGACTAAGGAACGAGGAGACACCGGTAAAGTAGATCTCGGGGAAAGGTATGATTTCTTCATGCCCTGTATCCTAATCTGGTTACCCCGATTTGTGTGCTTATTTGACCACCTAAATAAGATAAATGCATGAATCGGACTATATTGCACTTACTTGTGCTTGACATATGTTGTGCTTGATATTTGTTGTCTTGAGCACTATTTGTATAATTCATGAAATACATGAATGATGATGAATGGTATTCGAACCTCGTATTGTACTTGTGTAATGTATTGTACCTCGTATGTATGTGTATATGTGCATTGTATTATTGTGGCTTGGATGTTGACTTGTGCTAATTCCTAACTATCTAACTCCTAACTTAAGTGAGTAAATTGGAATGAGTACAAGTCCGATATAGCTTCGGCCACGCGTGAGGATGAGGAGACACGAGAGGTTGGATCCGATTCCTGGTTCGTAAGCTGGTCCACGGCCCAAATCCCTTAAGTGGGTGGCATCCTGGATTAGTGAACCAAGTAAAGCCTGGTGGTGGGACGGTGTAGTCCCTGCCCAGAGGCCATACCGGCTTAACATGAGTAAGAGTAAGAAGTAAGTATGTATGAGTATGAGTATGGGTATGAGTATGTATGCGTATGTATGGAATAATGAGTAAAAGAGTAATCTCCACCCGATTAACCCGGGTGGACCAATGAAGCTAACAAGAACTGTACTTGTGTATGTACTGAGTACGTGTATTCGGAAGAAGGTAAGTATGTATTGGATAGCTACATTGTATTCCCTGTATGCAATGAAGTGTATGTATGTATGCTTGCGTAAGTATTCTTGTATTGTGTATAAGAGCATGTATGCATGTATGTTTGAATGAAATCAACCGCATGTATTCGACCAAGTGGTCGGCGTACCCTCACTAGTACGCGGGGTATGCGGTTATCATGCTCGGCGAAAGCTGACCCCTTCGGGGGACATTTTTTAGTGTGCAGGTACCCGAAGCGAATGTGGTCAAGGCACGAGACCGGCAACTACATTGGATAGTAGTAGTAGAATGTAGAGGTGTATCAACTAGCACACCCCTTGCAGTTAGAAAGTAATGTAGTAGTGAGGAATGGGTAGACATAGACTCATAATGAGTACCTATGAACTTGGAGGAAACATTGTATTTGTATTGAGAACCTAGTAAACTCGGTTATGTATATTGCATGGTATGGTATTGTAAAGGAGTAACGTGTTGAACGGAATATAGTAGTATTGAACTGGAGAATGGAGTATGTATTGTAGATGTGTAATACTCGGGATTCCGGTCCATCAGACCGATGCTGTATGTAAGTAGTAGCCTTGTTAGTCACGTGGGTGACTAACGGCATTGTATCACCCATTGTATGTAAGTAAATATCCGCTGCGTGTATCTGATATGTAAGGAGATTGGACGGTAAGCACTGTATTAATGGTAGGGGTGTTACATACATCATCACTGATGCAGTGCTAATCTTACTCTACATAGCCATGAATTATGGCACAATTCATTCACACATAGAACTAGACAAGGTGCTTAACCAACAAGAAGTACTCAAAGGTGTTTCGCAAGGGATACTCAACGCATCCCTATCTATATGCTAGTATCTCGCGAGGATACCCACACATAACTACAACGTGTATGTGTGTACATATATTCAACGATGGAAAATCGAGGAAAGCTGTCTTAAAGACAACAGGTTCTACCGTCCACTGCCCACGCTAACCAACGTCAACTACCCGCGGACACCCGATTTAATAACGAAGGACACTGCGGTCCACGACTCCTAGGGTAGTGTCACCTAATTTCCATAATCACTCGCAGACACACCGTTTAATAACAAGGACTCTATGGTCCACGACTCTATGAGTGATGTCAGCAGTCTTCAAGACATCTAATGTCAATTTTTTTCATATTTGTGTCCACTTATAGGGAGTTTCGAGAATCATTCAACCCCGATGTGGTCAGCATCAGTGTTGAACTATCTTTTACCCCAATTTGTGTTCGGTCTCCCTTGATCAGACCAGGATCAAGTTCGACTTCCCACGTCAATTTCAATCAATCAATTATTTACTCATTTCTAATCTTATTTCCTCTTGATATCTTCCCACTCGTGTTCAATAGATACACAAGTCAACTAGTGTAATTAATCTAGTCATCGGCATATAGGATCGTAAATCCTAACCATGAACCAAGTTCTCTCGACTTACACTCATTCATACAACTACTAGAGGATTTACCTCCACTAGGTTACACATTGGTCTCTTGCCGATTCACTCATCACATTTTCACCATACTCGGTTTCATACCGAGTCACAAATCACACAATATGAAGTATCTACTCCTTCTACCTGAAATCTCCCATCGGAGCTACAAGATAGACCTACTTGAACTCTAAGCTAGGCGTTTATGTGTCAAGTGTTCGCAATATTTGCGTAAGTAATCGGAACTAGGGTAAGAACACTCTTTTCTGTTCTCCCTTTCCTATACGCTATAATTGGTGCGAACTAATATATATATATATTCATACATATAATACATCACATATTACATCAAGTAATATACTACAGTCATAAGACTTGTACTCTATGTACAATAATCATTTGCAGCATGTGTACCATGCGCTACGTACTTATACGTAAGGTATACATTAAGCGCGAGAAATCGCTCTACCCCCCTTAAAAGGATTACGCCCACGTAATCTACAAATATACCATCTTGAAGTAATAAGTTCAAGATGTCCACTCATGTGGAATATTTGAGCTCCAATATGGCATTTATCACATTACCCATTTCTCTGGGGTCGTCTCTAGCCACTCTGACTATACAACCTATCTTGGTTAGGTATGTGTATATTTATATACGGTTTGATCGGGAGATGTAAAATACATCATTTGTTTCCCCAAACCAGTTAGGTATATTAACTTAAGCAACATGGGCCCACTCTCTCTGCAAACGGTACGACCCAACTACTTTAGGGTTAGTTTACCCTTTTAAGTAGCAGTTTCATGCCGGTTTCAACTCCACGTGACGGTGTTTTCTACACGGTCTTCCATAATTATGGGAATGGAGGAAAAATTATATCGATGTGTGGTATCATCATCACACACGTTAATTATTTCGATTAGTTCTTTTATTCCGCTTCTCTGAAATTATGTACATGCTCATGGTATATTCTCAAGAGTTCATGTTACCCTACCGAACTAACCTTCAGTGTAAGGGTTATCGAGCTATGCTCTAGCACCTAGTGCTTACAGTAGCTATTTTTAAATCTCAAGATGAGTCTGATATGCACATCTAACTGACGCCTCATGACTCCGAGTTACCTCTCTTCGGGATGAGTTCATTCGTTAGGTACCTTGCAGGTCCTCTTTTATTGGTGTGAACTCGTATCCCTCGTGTGTTGGTATTTACTACACACATATGGTTCATTCCTACTCTCAATTATGGGAATCCATTTATAACATCTTACGGGTCTGGTTTCATTTAACCATTTGTAAGGTTCGTAGGAACTGTCTTACACCCTCAACATTAGAATGGACTTGCCCTTTCTTGGCAGTTGAGGCTTTCGCCCCAATGCCCATTATATCCCTTCTCATGTGGTATTCGCACATTTATATCTTTCTTCTGAGTGGATATATAAATTAATAGATGTTGTATATGTTTAAAGTATTTCATTCAACCAGTCTAGACTGTTGTACAGTCTGACTATCGGGATTAACTGACCTTTCTCACTCTGCTTCCCGCCAACATAGTTTGGTCGCTTCATTGCGCACCATGTACCAGTCGATTAGACGGTTATCCACTATTGCGGTTTGCATGGAGTACTTAATCTCCAGCTTAAGGTATCTGCTAAAATACTAGCTTTACCCCTCGCCTATTGTATGTATACAATGCGATATTGGGTTTTAACTTGGCATATGTTTTTCCATTCAACCCTAATTGGTGATAACGTACTAACGCTTTATGGCTTGAGCATGTGGTTATTATTACTCAATGCGACATCATCGCCACGCCCACAACGCATAATATAACTCTCTTGTGTCCCCTTCCTGGGTAGCATCTATAGCATTACAAAGGTTTCTCTAAGGTGGTTAACATTGTGTTATCATGAGCAAACTCTTACAACCTCATAATGAAATATCCCAAACTTAATATGGTGATTAAATTATTATAATATGAAATTTAGAGGCCTAATGACACCTAAAGAGCTTTGGTGAAGAAAGTAAAACCAAAAGAAAAGAGAAAACGCGTAAACAACACAAAATGTAAAAACGTGTGTTACACAACTATAGGAGGTATATGACCTCGATTAGGGTCCTAGATGGATTCCTAGGGCTTAATTATACCTAAATAATATGTGGGAACAATTCCCGAAGGAAATGGATCCATATAGTGGGGTTAAAAACGCTAATGAAGCTTTAAAGCACGTTTTTTAAGAAAACCCAAAAATGTGACTTTAAGTGGTCAAACGGACACGTAAAAATTATAGTTGATCATATAAATATAATTAAAAATTAATAGGAGCTTAAGAACCATTAAAATTAAAGAAATGAGAAAAATCCGGAAAACGGCCCGGTTAGTGAATAGTGCCAAAACCGGGAACTAATGAGCGTTTCTTGCAAAAGACGGAAACACCCCTGATTAAGTAGAAGTGGGGGCCGGTTTTTATGAGTGTCCAGCACTCTCCTCTCACACTTAATTAAGTCTAGACTCTTATTAGTCAAAGAAGTCAACAAGCAAAAGTGAAAAGTAGGAAAGTGTTTTTCCCCTCTCTCTCTCTCTCATTTCTCTCTTCTCTCTCCTTCCTTCTTCTTCCCCCACCGTGAGCTCTCTTCTTCCTCCCCTTTGGCTGGAGATTTTGAGCCTTCAATGGCAACCCTCCTTCCTCCTCATGCCTAAGCCACACCAATACTCCAAATCGAAAATAAATTACACATTCTTGCTCCTCTCATCAAGAGCTACCTTTCCCTCTTTTCAAAATCTCAAATGGGTGAAGTTAACCACCATGGGTATAGCCCATTGAAGAGAAAGCTGGAGTTCCTTGAGCTAGGCTACATTTCCTTTGGTTTGAGGTAAGAAAAATCTAAGAAAACTCATTTTCCTCTCCTTCCTTACCTAGCAGATTTTTGCCCCTCTTGATGCCTTGCCTTCTTTCTTGGTTTGAGCAATTTTTCAAGTCTCCAATGGTGGTTGAAAGCCCTCCTTTGATTCATGGTTGAAAACCAATTCTAAGGTTTACAAGGTAATGCCCAATTCTAGTGTTTTAATCATTTCCTTGTATTCTTGAGTTAATTAATGAGTTAAGTGTCTTTACTTAATCTCATTTATTTATTTAATGTTGGGCTGGAACTTGGAAATTACATTGTCACTTGACCGAAAATGGATAGAGGAAAGAGAAGAGGAGAAGAGAGAAGAGGAGAAGAAAGGCAAACTTGGAAGCCTTAAGGTAAATAGCTTACCTTAATTGCTATCTTAATGCTTTATAAATTTAGGATGGGAATTTAAAAGAATGAACCAAAATTTGAGTTGAGAATGTGGTTTGGTAGTTGGAAGAGAGAATTGTGAATTGTGTTGATTTAAGGGCCTAAGTGCCATTGCAATTGAGATTGTGTATTATATTGTGTTTAATGAGTTTTGGATGGTTATTGTGTGCTGGTAGAATCCACTAGGGATATGGCTAGTTGGAATTGATTTAGGTGGATGAAATAATGCATTTGGGCATACTAGGATTGTAGGTGAACTATGGCAAAATTTCGGTAGAAATATAGTGTTTTAGGGTGGTGATATGAGTTTGGAGAATCCAAGGTTAACTAGGAGTGGAAAAGAATAGAATTTATTTAATTAACCACCTTGAAGTATTTGTTGGAGGATGGAATGGAGTGTGCAAAATCTGTAGCACAAATGGGTAGAAAAGTCGTGGATTTTGCTAGAGATGAACTAGAGTGTTTAACTTGTGAAATAATGAAAGAGCTTGGGTATTAGAAATGCAAATGCTTGAGAAGGATTTGGAATGGTCAAAGTGGTTGAGAATGAGGTAAAAGCTGTCATGGGAATGTTGTTAGTGCACTAGTGAGCAAAGTGTAGAATTTGAGAGTGAAAACTTGTAGAATTGAACATAAATTGGATAATGAGTTTGAGCAGTGAATTAAGGAGGTTTAAGGTGTAATTAAGGTGTTATAACATGTTTGGAAACATTTGGAAAGATTAGTAAAATTGGGTAAAATTTGAGGTGGGATTAGAGATGTAAAACTGTCAAATTTGACAATTCCTGCTATGGTCCGGGACTTAGGACCAGGACCAAGTCCCGGACCACCCTTAAAAATGCCTTGAGAGTGATTCCAGCAATTGGTCCTGGACCTAAGACCAGAGACCAAGTCCCGGACCAGCCTACTTTTGCAGCCGAAAATTGTTTTCTGTATTGGTCCGGGACTTAGGGGCCGGACCACCCCTGAAATTGCACCGTGAGTGTTTTAAAGGTTCTAAATGATGGGGAATTGAATGGTTATGGCTTTAGATGATGTTTAGGACTTGTTTGGTGACATGTAAAAGTCCTTAGAAGTATAAACAAGTGCTAGATTGATTGTGGAAGTGAGAACTTAAGTTCACAAGAGTAAAGGTAAAGATAACGGGGGAACGGGGTAAGTACGGGAGTAATAGTAGTTTGCATACCGTATGATCTTGATATTAATAGGAACGTTTGAAATGATATCATTTGTGTGAGAATTACCTGAGGAACGTGAGACAAGCATGAGAGTGAACCCTTGGTGACAGGTATGGTTTTCTTGCAACTTGTGTCCTGCCGAGTCCTCTCGGCTTGTGTGTTGTTTGCTTGCGTGCCGACCTAACAAGATAAATGCATGAAAAATGTTTATGGCATTGTTATATATATCTTGTTGCTTGCTGTATGTGCTAACCAACCTTGTGTGATTGCGTGGTCTAACTTAGTGTTGTAGACCGACTCATAGATGAGTGAGCGTGGTTAGTGACTCGTAGTGAGAGTCGATACACAAATAATTAAACGTGGGAAACCCGTAAGAAACTCAATTTAGAGAACAACGATAATGCAACTTTATGAACTCACTAGAACGTGAGAGGGATGTACGGGATTAGTAAACTCCCGTTAATGTTTAGAGAACCGAACGAATCAATCCACCAATAATTAATAGTGGAAAGATATAAAGTACCTCTATTAAGAGAACAATGCTAGTTCAAAGTATGAACTCATGAGAAAAGTAAAAGAGATATAAGGGACCATCAAACTCCCTTTAAAAGATAGTCGACCTCCTATATGAGGACCTAACCCGGTATGAGAAAATGATCCGAATGTATAGGTATTCGAAATGTTGGGGCAACCCTAAATTTGAGAATACAAGAACTTGAGAAAATTCCCTAAGTCATTAGATGACATCGAGAGTGATGCTTCTAGACTATTATACATAGATATGTTATGACTCCGAGAGAGGAGTATTTGGGAATATGAGAAGTCCGGTAGAGATACAGACATTTGTGAGAATAAGGAACTATAAGAGTAGTTTCGGTTACTAGTTGAGCCTTCCCACCATGCTAGACCCGATATTGGGTCGAAACCGGGGAAGTAAGACTAGTAACGTTAGAGCTCGGTGGTGAGTCTTGTGAATGTCTCTGCCCGGAGGTCATGTGTATTGACTTAAGAATTATTCGAGAGAGGAATAATTGAGAAATAAGATTGAGACCTGTAGGGTCTATGGTTTTGAGAGAACAATTGAAGTTATCCGAAGAGAATGGATAAGATACTGAATGATTAAAGAGAATGGATAAGTATTGAATGATTAAAGAGAAAATGGGGCTTTAACGAGGTAGAAACCCTCAAGGCCTAAAGAACAAAAGTAATATAGACTAACAAATGAATGTGTTAGGCTGGTTGTTTGTATTCTTAGTTTGAATACTTGTTATGGATGTGAGCATGATGTGTTTATTGCACTTCATGTTTTGACTTAAATAAAATCAATCGCATGTTAAGATGAGAATTAGTTGGGTGTGACCCGGTAGTAGCCGGTTGCATGACTACTAAACCAGCAAAGGTACTGAGCCCCTTTGTGGCCACCCATTATTTTTCAGGTACCCTGTTGATGAATACCGTTCTAGAGTAGGACGGGGATGGCGGTTAAGCATGGGTAGTTGATTAGACACATTTATAATTTGTATGCATTGGT
This sequence comes from Limonium bicolor, assembly GCA_023374045.1. Lineage (NCBI taxonomy): Eukaryota > Viridiplantae > Streptophyta > Magnoliopsida > Caryophyllales > Plumbaginaceae > Limonium > Limonium bicolor. The sequence continues at coordinate 372,468,454 of CM041776.1, read as the reverse complement.
AGGGTAAGTCCGAATGTGTTATCGGCATAGAGATTGTAAATACTCGGTATATCGGATTGAGTAAGTATTGTATTGATTAAGGATTGCATAAGACTCGGTTTAGTAATGAAAAGATGTTTGTATTGTGTAAGTACTCAGATATTCCTGTCCATCAGACTGTTACTGTATTTATGTTAGGCCTTGTTAGTCATGTGGGTGGCTTACGACATTGTTTCACCCACCGCTGTGTTGGATTATCCGCTGCGAAGGTATTGATGAATGAGGCAATTAGGTGTTAATGACGGAATTAGCGGTAGGGGTGTTACACATAAGGTACCACAAATATCTTCTCATTAATGGGTTCTCCTTGCCTTTATAATTGAATCGGCCTTTGGATTCTTTGTTTACGAAAATCTCTAACCCTTGTGTTCTAATCTCTCCTCTGTGGAGTTATGACCTTCTGTCGTGTTACCATCAAGATATTCTTGATTTTCCCAACCTTGTTGGTTTGACTGAGATCTCTCTCGTCAATTATAGTTTACCTAGTCAGGATTCCCATCTCTGACTTAGACACAGAGTAGATTACCTCTTGGGTTCTTACACTACTCGTTTACATCATGGTGTACCGTACTGATACATTACTACCTACCTAACTAACTTAAAGTAAGTATTGTCAGGCCCACAACTCCTAGGAGTGGGTCGTCCCATGTCTCGTTTAGTGCACTCGTAGTGTCTGTACCCGGTGGTTATCACACTCTTAGTCCCGGTAATTTCTATTGGAGTATTTAGGATGCCGATTCTTAACCGTTAGTATTAGAATGGCCCTAGAGGGTTATCTGGGTGCTTTGCCTAAATGTGTATGTTTATTACCTTCTCTAAGATAGGTGTTTGCAAATTAGCGCCCTAATATTGCGTCTCACATGCTCGTTATCTAGTATTTATGAGTGGGATCAGTATTTTGTTCACTTTCTCTCTCCCGTTCACTCGCAGGCTATTAACGCCTTTATGATATGAGTTTCTGATTATCGAGCTCCACCCAATTCATTGGGTTACACCCTCTGGTGTAATCTGGACTCCACGATAAGGGTTGACACGTCGTGTTTTCCTCCATTTGTGGTAGTCCTACTTACAGCCTGATATTAATCAATTTTGTGATTTATCACCTTCGTTCTCCTAGATTTGGGTCATTATGGTGGTATTAAATATATCCTTCCGTAGGCCTATGCCTTACGGTATTTAGGCTCACTGCCTATTCTGATAGTTAAATGAATGTTGGTCGCTGTTTTTAGATCAAACCTAGTTGGTTCTAACACTTTTACCTAAGGGTTCATTTGGGTACTCACAACCTAAGGGGGTTCATCGCTCTATCTCTTACCAGCTTTATATCTCATCTCTCCTTTTCGAGGTCACGGTATCTTCCGTCCTCAAGGTAAATCAATCATTCCATTAATATCTCCCGCCCTCCGTATTGGAGTCTAGCAACATACTGGATTCTTATATCAATTTCACTAAGGCTAGTGGCCTTTCCTTCAACAAGGACTCACAACAACCCAGGTGCGTGCGGTTCGGGCATAACATCGGCCCCTTCATTGTAAGTTCGCATCTGTCTATGCTTCTCTTACGACTCAAAAATGGTTTGCCATAATGGCACTTGTCTTTTGCTCCTCATCCGCTCAATTGGATGGGTTATAATTTACATCGTGGCTTGAATAGCGCACTTCTTGCTCTTCCGCAATATTTAATGGTAGTGGTTTGACCACAGTGTCGTGCACTCCCTAAGTATGGTTGTGCAGGTCCCGAAGACTCGACACTCCCCACCGTTATTACTTGACGTTGAATGTCCATACCGGCACTGGGGTTAGGCTTGTAAGAACTAATTACAGTTATTTTCATTAACTCTGTTTCACACTCTTCTAAATGGTGTATTCGTTGTAGGTTTAATGGTCAGACCGATTAGGTTTTCCGAGGTTTTACCGACCTCCAACTCAAGGGTTTCGTGACCCTGCTTTTAGACAAGCTATGTCCTTGCTTCGTTGCATTACGGACTCACATGGAAGTTTAGTATTTATTGGTAGACACGGTGTCATACCACCCGTACTACTTGGTCCTTTGGGGATAGTTGGTCCTCCTCGCAACCCATCACCCTCAGCAAATCCTCAATATCAGTGATCCAGTGGCTCAACTGCTGTGGGTCACCACTGGCATCAAAAGAAGGCGGCTTCAGCTTCAGGAACTCCTGAAGCGCCTTCACATTGCTTCCCCCGAGCTGCCAGCACCAGCCACTGGCGCAGCAGTGGTCCCTACTGCCTGCAGCACCTGGGATACCACCTGGTGCACTATGTCGGTGATGTCTCCCTGTGGAGTTCCGCCCTGAGAAGTCACTGCTCGTCGGGGAGGCATACTCAAGAAATAAACACCAAATCTTATCAGAAACCATCAAACACCACACAACAGATATCTCAGACATTACAGGATGGATATATATTATGGTTGGAAACCATATAATATAATGGTGGTGGTTGTATTACATGAAATAGTTTATAAACTATAAGTTATGAGTTTGTGAATGCAAATATTATTTGCTAAGATATTGGATAATATAATACAATGTATTATAATAGATGGTAGGAGAATGATACATATGAAAATGAATAATATAATATAATAAGCATGCATACATGCAACTATAGGTTATGTACCTAAGTTTAATGTTGGATAAGATTAAAGAAATATACCGATTAAACTTAACAGTCGAATGTTTTTGACATGCCGTTTTGAGTAACAAAGCCGACCGGTTTAGAGAACCCGTAGCAAATAACAGTTGAAATCCGGGGATGAACTTCAGGTACTTATTATTCGGAATACCGGATGTGTTAGTCCTGGAGACTGACTTATAGTTTTGATACATGTATGTGATTATGGGTGTTACTGCATTAATTATTATGCACGAGCGTCCCACGGGACTAACACTACGTCGACTATAGATCGACTTATATAAACATACATATACGTTAATGTGATTACATGACGGTTACTTAATATAACCGTTAGTATTAATATAAGTATATGGTAAACTAAGTAAAATACTTAGGGACGAGTCACGACATTGTCGGTCTCTAGAGCATGGATCTCGAACATGAATATAACCTAGAATACTACTAGGTATGCGTGAGACCCATTGGGCAGCTAACTAATAATTATTCTCCATAAGACTAAGAGCATATCTTTAACATTATGAGAGAGAGAGAGATGGTTTGAGTTGAGGTGAGGAATCCCGGTAGTTTACGAACTACTTGGTTGCGCATTTGTGATCACTGAGGGGTTCCCGATCGGGTTCCGCTCCAGGTTTATACCCAACGAGCCCTATTTGGATCGTGGGTCAGGTGGCTACGGCCTTTTATATGGACGTCTTACGAGACAAAAGTGAATAGTCAGGGGCCTCCGGACCTCTGGCGAAATGAGCACCTTTGTGTGTACGGGAGGACTACTGTCCATGGTGAGGTTATAGGGTTGTCTTAACATGACGCCCAACTGGTATTAATTAAACATGGTTGGATGGATGGGGCCTTAAAGGCCAAATTAAATTAACTATGGAAATTGTACGCGATACATTGTACATTTACTGTTATCATTCGATACGTTCGATATACAAATGTTGTGGTGATATTGTATGAATGATTGGATTGGATGGATGGCTAAATGCTTATGAATATTTGGATGGATGATTATGCATATTATGCAAGTTTATTACTATTATTTATAACTGTAAAATGGTAAAGCATGAAACCAATCTAATAATAAGATGGTTAAAATGACTAAGTGACCATTAGGGTCCAGGCCCGGCATACTCAGCGTCTATCGCTGATACTACACTCATGCAGGTTGTTGATTATCGCCGAACCCGAAGTGCGGGAATGGGGTAATTAGAGTTTACTTTAATTACCGCACATGGAGTTTGTTGTATAGCAATGAAGATGGCAAATGTATTATGGTACAGTTATGTATATTTGGGATTGGGTAGACGCTCACTTGTCGATGTTTATGAGTATGGACTTAGTATGATGTATATGATTTATCTCGTTATCACGGCGGTTAGTTGTTTGTTTATGTTGGTTGTTGGAGATAGTTGGCTTCGTTGCTCGCATGGGCGAGTAATGGCCGGTGACACCCGAGTGAGTATTGTTATTAATTCTTCCGTTGTAAGACGTTTTATTTATTGCTACGTGAGAGATTATTACGTGATTATGGAGAGGGGTGTTACACCCATGTTAATCAAGATGGCTAAAACGACCTAAGTGGCCTAAAGGGTCTAGGATCACATACTAGCATGCTCAGTGTTTTGCTGAGCCTATACGGCACCACATTACAGGAATTGATTGAAACTTGAAGCCGGAGTGCGGGACCGTTGGGTAGATGACGGTGCCTTCTAGTTCTTGCATGATTCAGATTTTCATTATGTATCATTTACTACGACGTAATTATTGGGAACGTTTTTAGATGCTCACTGTTCTTCGTTAACGTCGTATGGATTTAGTATGTGTAGGTTAGTAGTATAGTATCTCGGTTCATCATAGCGGTTATCGATTCTAGTATTGTGATAATTAATTGCTTCGTTACTCACATGGGTGAGTAATGGCGTGTGACACCCAAGTGATAAGTATTAGTGTTTAACTTCCACTGTGAGACGTCTTTAATTATGCTACAAGAGTGATATTTACGAGTTTAATGTGAGGGGTGTCACAAACGGCCCTAACTCCCAGGCCGGTTTTGGGGTCGTTACAGTTAGTGGTATCATAGCCAGGTTTGGCTTTCTCTGGTGATTGTGGGGTCTGTCTGCATGTTCGAATGTCTGAGATATCTGTTGTGTGGTGTTTGATGGTTTCTGATAAGATTTGGTGTTTATTTCTTGAGTATGCCTCCCTGACGAGCAGTGACTTCTCAGGGCGGAACTCCACAGGGAGACATCACCGACATAGTGCACCAGGTGGTATCCCAGGTGCTGCAGGCAGTAGGGACCACTGCTGCGCCAGTGGCTGGTGCTGGCAGCTCGGGGAAGCAATGTGAAGGCGCTTCAGGAGTTCCTGAAGCTGAAGCCGCCTTCTTTTGATGCCAGTGGTGACCCACAGCAGTTGAGCCACTGGATCACTGATATTGAGGATTTGCTGAGGGTGATGGGTTGCGAGGAGGACCAACTATCCCCAAAGGACCAAGTAGTACGGGTGGTATGACACCGTGTCTACCAATAAATACTAAACTTCCATGTGAGTCCGTAATGCAACGAAGCAAGGACATAGCTTGTCTAAAAGCAGGGTCACGAAACCCTTGAGTTGGAGGTCGGTAAAACCTCGGAAAACCTAATCGGTCTGACCATTAAACCTACAACGAATACACCATTTAGAAGAGTGTGAAACAGAGTTAATGAAAATAACTGTAATTAGTTCTTACAAGCCTAACCCCAGTGCCGGTATGGACATTCAACGTCAAGTAATAACGGTGGGGAGTGTCGAGTCTTCGGGACCTGCACAACCATACTTAGGGAGTGCACGACACTGTGGTCAAACCACTACCATTAAATATTGCGGAAGAGCAAGAAGTGCGCTATTCAAGCCACGATGTAAATTATAACCCATCCAATTGAGCGGATGAGGAGCAAAAGACAAGTGCCATTATGGCAAACCATTTTTGAGTCGTAAGAGAAGCATAGACAGATGCGAACTTACAATGAAGGGGCCGATGTTATGCCCGAACCGCACGCACCTGGGTTGTTGTGAGTCCTTGTTGAAGGAAAGGCCACTAGCCTTAGTGAAATTGATATAAGAATCCAGTATGTTGCTAGACTCCAATACGGAGGGCGGGAGATATTAATGGAATGATTGATTTACCTTGAGGACGGAAGATACCGTGACCTCGAAAAGGAGAGATGAGATATAAAGCTGGTAAGAGATAGAGCGATGATCCCCCCTTAGGTTGTGAGTACCCAAATGAACCCTTAGGTAAAAGTGTTAGAACCAACTAGGTTTGATCTAAAAACAGCGACCAACATTCATTTAACTATCAGAATAGGCAGTGAGCCTAAATACCGTAAGGCATAGGCCTACGGAAGGATATATTTAATACCACCATAATGACCCAAATCTAGGAGAACGAAGGTGATACATCACAAAATTGATTAATATCAGGCTGTAAGTAGGACTACCACAAATGGAGGAAAACACGACGTGTCAACCCTTATCGTGGAGTCCAGATTACACCAGAGGGTGTAACCCAATGAATTGGGTGGAGCTCGATAATCAGAAACTCATATCATAAAGGCGTTAATAGCCTGCGAGTGAACGGGAGAGAGAAAGTGAACAAAATACTGATCCCACTCATAAATACTAGATAACGAGCATGTGAGACGCAATATTAGGGCGCTAATTTGCAAACACCTATCTTAGAGAAGGTAATAAACATACACATTTAGGCAAAGCACCCAGATAACCCTCTAGGGCCATTCTAATACTAACGGTTAAGAATCGGCATCCTAAATACTCCAATAGAAATTACCGGGACTAAGAGTGTGATAACCACCGGGTACAGACACTATGAGTGCACTAAACGAGACATGGGACGACCACACTCCTAGGAGTTTGTGGGCCTGACAATACTTACTTTAAGTTAGTTAGGTAGGTAGTAATGTATCAGTACGGTACACCATGATGTAAACGAGTAGTGTAAGAACCCAAGAGGTAATCTACTCTGTGTCTAAGTCAGAGATGGGAATCCTGACTAGGTAAACCGTAAATTGACGAGAGAGATCTCAGTCAAACCAACAAGGTTGGGAAAATCAAGAATATCTTGATGGTAACACGACAGAAGGTCATAACTCCACAGAGGAGAGATTAGAACACAAGGGTTAGAGATTTTCGTAAACAAAGAATCCAAAGGCCGATTCAATTATAAAGGCAAGGAGAACCCATTAATGAGAAGATAATTTGTGGTACCTTATGTGTAACACCCCTACCGCTAATTCCGTCATTAACACCTAATTGCCTCATTCATCAATACCTTCGCAGCGGATAATCCAACACAGCGGTGGGTGAAACAATGTCGTAAGCCACCCACATGACTAACAAGGCCTAACATAAATACAGTAACAGTCTGATGGACAGGAATATCTGAGTACTTCAACAAATACAAACATCTTTTCATTACTAAACCGAGTCTTATGCAATCCTTAATCAATACAATACTTACTCAATCCGATATACCGAGTATTTACAATCTCTATGCCGATAACACATTCGGACTTACCCTACCAATGCATACAAATTATAAATGTGTCTAATCAACTACCCATGCTTAACCGCCATCCCCGTCCTACTCTAGAATGGTATTCATCAACAGGGTACCTGAAAAATAATGGGTGGCCACAAAGGGGCTCAGTACCTTTGCTGGTTTAGTAGTCATGCAACCGGCTACTACCGGGTCACACCCAACTAATTCTCATCTTAACATGCGATTGATTTTATTTAAGTCAAAACATGAAGTGCAATAAACAAACATCATGCTCACATCCATAACAAGTATTCAAACTAAGAATACAAACAACCAGCCTAACACATTCATTTGTTAGTCTATATTACTTTTGTTCTTTAGGCCTTGAGGGTTTCTACCTCGTTAAAGCCCCATTTTCTCTTTAATCATTCAATACTTATCCATTCTCTTTAATCATTCAGTATCTTATCCATTCTCTTCGGATAACTTCAATTGTTCTCTCAAAACCATAGACCCTACAGGTCTCAATCTTATTTCTCAATTATTCCTCTCTCGAATAATTCTTAAGTCAATACACATGACCTCCGGGCAGAGACATTCACAAGACTCACCACCGAGCTCTAACGTTACTAGTCTTACTTCCCCGGTTTCGACCCAATATCGGGTCTAGCATGGTGGGAAGGCTCAACTAGTAACCGAAACTACTCTTATAGTTCCTTATTCTCACAAATGTCTGTATCTCTACCGGACTTCTCATATTCCCAAATACTCCTCTCTCGGAGTCATAACATATCTATGTATAATAGTCTAGAAGCATCACTCTCGATGTCATCTAATGACTTAGGGAATTTTCTCAAGTTCTTGTATTCTCAAAATTTAGGGTTGCCCCAACATTTCGAATACCTATACATTCGGATCATTTTCTCATACCGGGTTAGGTCCTCATATAGGAGGTCGACTATCTTTTAAAGGGAGTTTGATGGTCCCTTATATCTCTTTTTACTTTTCTCATGAGTTCATACTTTGAACTAGCATTGTTCTCTTAATAGAGGTACTTTATATCTTTCCACTATTAATTATTGGTGGATTGATTCGTTCGGTTCTCTAAACATTAACGGGAGTTTACTAATCCCGTACATCCCTCTCACGTTCTAGTGAGTTCATAAAGTTGCATTATCGTTGTTCTCTAAATTGAGTTTCTTACGGGTTTCCCACGTTTAATTATTTGTGTATCGACTCTCACTACGAGTCACTAACCACGCTCACTCATCTATGAGTCGGTCTACAACACTAAGTTAGACCACGCAATCACACAAGGTTGGTTAGCACATACAGCAAGCAACAAGATATATATAACAATGCCATAAACATTTTTCATGCATTTATCTTGTTAGGTCGGCACGCAAGCAAACAGCACACAAGCCGAGAGGACTCGGCAGGACACAAGTTGCAAGAAAACCATACCTGTCACCAAGGGTTCACTCTCATGCTTGTCTCACGTTCCTCAGGTAATTCTCACACAAATGATATCATTTCAAACGTTCCTATTAATATCAAGATCATACGGTATGCAAACTACTATTACTCCCGTACTTACCCCGTTCCCCCGTTATCTTTACCTTTACTCTTGTGAACTTAAGTTCTCACTTCCACAATCAATCTAGCACTTGTTTATACTTCTAAGGACTTTTACATGTCACCAAACAAGTCCTAAACATCATCTAAAGCCATAACCATTCAATTCCCCATCATTTAGAACCTTTAAAACACTCACGGTGCAATTTCAGGGGTGGTCCGGCCCCTAAGTCCCGGACCAATACAGAAAACAATTTTCGGCTGCAAAAGTAGGCTGGTCCGGGACTTGGTCTTGGTCTTAGGTCCAGGACCAATTGCTGGAATCACTCTCAAGGCATTTTTAAGGGTGGTCCGGGACTTGGTCCTGGTCCTAAGTCCCGGACCATAGCAGGAATTGTCAAATTTGACAGTTTTACATCTCTAATCCCACCTCAAATTTTACCCAATCTTTTACTAATCTTTCCAAATGTTTCCAAACATGTTATAACACCTTAATTACACCTTAAACCTCCTTAATTCACTGCTCAAACTCATTATCCAATTTATGTTCAATTCTACAAGTTTTCACTCTCAAATTCTACACTTTGCTCACTAGTGCACTAACAACATTCCCATGACAGCTTTTACCTCATTCTCAACCACTTTGACCATTCCAAATCCTTCTCAAGCATTTTCATTTCTAATACCCAAGCTCTTTCATTATTTCACAAGTTAAACACTCTAGTTCATCTCTAGCAAAATCCACGACTTTTCTACCCATTTGTGCTACAGATTTTGCACACTCCATTCCATCCTCCAACAAATACTTCAAGGTGGTTAATTAAATAAATTCTATTCTTTTCCACTCCTAGTTAACCCTTGGATTCTCCAAACTCATATCACCACCTAAAACACTATATTTCTACCGAAATTTTGCCATAGTTCACCTACAATCCTAGTATGCCCAAATGCATTATTTCATCCACCTAAATCAATTCCAACTAGCCATATCCCTAGTGGATTCTACCAGCACACAATAACCATCCAAAACTCATTAAACACAATATAATACACAATCTCAATTGCAATGGCACTTAGGCCCTTAAATCAACACAATTCACAATTCTCTCTTCCAACTACCAAACCACATTCTCAACTCAAATTTTGGTTCATTCTTTTAAATTCCCATCCCAAAATTTATAAAGCATTAAGATAGCAATTAAGGTAAGCTATTTACCTTAAGGCTTCCAAGTTTGCCTTTCTCTTCTCCTCTTCTCCTCTTCTCTTTCCTCTATCCATTTTCGGTCAAGTGACAATGTAATTTCCAAGTTCCAGCCCAACATTAAATAAATAAATGAGATTAAGTAAAGACACTTAACTCATTAATTAACTCAAGAATACAAGGAAATGATTAAAACACTAGAATTGGGCATTACCTTGTAAACCTTAGAATTGGTTTTCAACCATGAATCAAAGGAGGGCTTTCAACCACCATTGGAGACTTGAAAAATTGCTCAAACCAAGAAAGAAGGCAAGGCATCAAGAGGGGCAAAAATCTGCTAGGTAAGGAAGGAGAGGAAAATGAGTTTTTCTTAGATTTTTCTTACCTCAAACCAAAGGAAATGTAGCCTAGCTCAAGGAACTCCAGCTTTCTCTTCAATGGGCTATACCCATGGTGGTTAACTTCACCCATTTGAGATTTTGAAAAGAGGGAAAGGTAGCTCTTGATGAGAGGAGCAAGAATGTGTAATTTATTTTCGATTTGGAGTATTGGTGTGGCTTAGGCATGAGGAGGAAGGAGGGTTGCCATTGAAGGCTCAAAATCTCCAGCCAAAGGGGAGGAAGAAGAGAGCTCACGGTGGGGGAAGAAGAAGGAAGGAGAGAGAAGAGAGAAATGAGAGGAGAGAGAGGGGAAAAACACTTTCCTACTTTTCACTTTTTGCTTGTTGACTTCTTTGGACTAATAAGAGTCTAGACTTAATTAAGTGTGAGAGGAGAGTGCTGGACACTCATAAAAACCGGCCCCCACTTCTACTTAATCAGGGGTGTTTCCGTCTTTTTGCAAGAAACGCTCATTAGTTCCCGGTTTTGGCACTATTCACTAACCGGGCCCGTTTTCCGGATTTTTCTCATTTCTTTAATTTTAATGGTTCTTAAGCTCCTATTAATTTTTAATTATATTTATATGATCAACTATAATTTTTACGTGTCCGTTTGACCACTTAAAGTCATATTTTTGGGTTTTCTTAAAAAACGTGCTTTAAAGCTTCATTAGCGTTTTTAACCCCACTATATGGATCCATTTCCTTCGGGAATTGTTCCCACATATTATTTAGGTATAATTAAGCCCTAGGAATCCATCTAGGACCCTAATCGAGGTCATATACCTCCTATAGTTGTGTAACACACGTTTTTACATTTTGTGTTGTTTACGCGTTTTCTCTTTTCTTTTGGTTTTACTTTCTTCACCAAAGCTCTTTAGGTGTCATTAGGCCTCTAAATTTCATATTATAATAATTTAATCACCATATTTAAGTTTGGGATATTTCATTATGAGGTTGTAAGAGTTTGCTCATGATAACACAATGTTAACCACCTTAAGAGAAACCTTTGTAATGCTATAGATGCTACCCAGGAAGGGGACACAAGAGAGTTATATTATGCGTTGTGGGCGTGGCGATGATGTCGCATTGAGTAATAATAACCACATGCTCAAGCCATAAAGCGTTAGTACGTTATCACCAATTAGGGTTGAATGGAAAACATATGCCAAGTTAAAACCCAATATCGCATTGTATACATACAATAGGCGAGGGGTAAAGCTAGTATTTTAGCAGATACCTTAAGCTGGAGATTAAGTACTCCATGCAAACCGCAATAGTGGATAACCGTCTAATCGACTGGTACATGGTGCGCAATGAAGCGACCAAACTATGTTGGCGGGAAGCAGAGTGAGAAAGGTCAGTTAATCCCGATAGTCAGACTGTACAACAGTCTAGACTGGTTGAATGAAATACTTTAAACATATACAACATCTATTAATTTATATATCCACTCAGAAAGATATAAATGTGCGAATACCACATGAGAAGGGATATAATGGGCATTGGGGCGAAAGCCTCAACTGCCAAGAAAGGGCAAGTTCATTCTAATGTTGAGGGTGTAAGACAGTTCCTACGAACCTTACAAATGGTTAAATGAAACCAGACCCGTAAGATGTTATAAATGGATTCCCATAATTGAGAGTAGGAATGAACCATATGTGTGTAGTAAATACCAACACACGAGGGATACGAGTTCACACCAATAAAAGAGGACCTGCAAGGTACCTAACGAATGAACTCATCCCGAAGAGAGGTAACTCGGAGTCATGAGGCGTCAGTTAGATGTGCATATCAGACTCATCTTGAGATTTTAAAAATAGCTACTGTAAGCACTAGGTGCTAGAGCATAGCTCGATAACCCTTACACTGAAGGTTAGTTCGGTAGGGTAACATGAACTCTTGAGAATATACCATGAGCATGTACATAATTTCAGAGAAGCGGAATAAAAGAACTAATCGAAATAATTAACGTGTGTGATGATGATACCACGCATCGATATAATTTTTCCTCCATTCCCATAATTATGGAAGACCGTGTAGAAAACACCGTCACGTGGAGTTGAAACCGGCATGAAACTGCTACTTAAAAGGGTAAACTAACCCTAAAGTAGTTGGGTCGTACCGTTTGCAGAGAGAGTGGGCCCATGTTGCTTAAGTTTAATATACCTAACTGGTTTGGGGAAACAAATGATGTATTTTACATCTCCCGATCAAACCGTATATAAATATACACATACCTAACCAAGATAGGTTGTATAGTCAGAGTGGCTAGAGACCAACCCCAGAGAAATGGGTAATGTGATAAATGCCATATTGGAGCTCAAATATTCCACATGAGTGGAACATCTTGAACTTATTACTTCAAGATGGTATATTTGTAGATTACGTGGGCGTAATCCCTTTTAAGGGGGTAGAGCGATTTCTCGCGCTTAATGTATACCTTACGTATAAGTACGTAGCGCATGGTACACATGCTGCAAATGATTATTGTACATAGAGTACAAGTCTTATGACTGTAGTATATTACTTGATGTAATATTGTGATGTATTATAGTGAATATATATATATATATAGTTCGCACCAATTATAGCGTATAGGAAAGGGAGAACAGAAAAGAGTGTTCTTACCCTAGTTCCGATTACTTACGCAAATATTGCGAACACTTGACACATAAACGCCTAGCTTAGAGTTCAAGTAGGTCTATCTTGTAGCTCCGATGGGAGATTTCAGGTAGAAGGAGTAGATACTTCATATTGTGTGATTTGTGACTCGGTATGAAACCGAGTATGGTGAAAATGTGATGAGTGAATCGGCAAGAGACCAATGTGTAACCTAGTGGAGGTAAATCCTCTAGTAGTTGTATGAATGAGTGTAAGTCGAGAGAACTTGGTTCATGGTTAGGATTTACGATCCTATATGCCGATGACTAGATTAATTACACTAGTTGACTTGTGTATCTATTGAACACGAGTGGAAAATATCAAGAGGAAATAAGATTAGAAATGAGTAAATAATTGATTGATTGAAATTGACGTGGGAAGTCGAACTTGATCCTGGTCTAATCAAGGGAGACCGAACACAAATTGGGGTAAAAGATAGTTCAACACTGATGCTGACCACATCGGGGTTGAATGATTCTCGAAACTCCCTATAAGTGGACACAAATATGAAAAAAATTGACATTAGATGTCTTGAAGACTGCTGACATCACTCATAGAGTCGTGGACCATAGAGTCCTTCGTTATTAAACCGGTGTGTCTGCGAGTGATTATGGAAATTAGGTGACACTACCCTAGGAGTCGTGGACCGCAGTGTCCTTCGTTATTAAATCGGTGTGTCCGCGGGTAGTTGACGTTGGTTAGCGTGGGGCAGTGGACGGTAGAACCTGTTGTCTTTAAGACAGCTTTCCCTCGATTTTCCATCGTTGAATATATGTACACACATACACGTTGTAGTTATGTGTGGGTATCCTCGCGAGATACTAGCATATAGATAGGGATGCGTTGAGTATCCCTTGCGAAACACCTTTGAGTACTTCTTGTTGGTTAAGCACCTTGTCTAGTTCTATGTGTGAATGAATTGTGCCATAATTCATGGCTATGTAGAGTAAGATTAGCACTGCATCAGTGATGATGTATGTAACACCCCTACCATTAATACAGTGCTTACCGTCCAATCTCCTTACATATCAGATACACGCAGCGGATATTTACTTACATACAATGGGTGATACAATGCCGTTAGTCACCCACGTGACTAACAAGGCTACTACTTCTACATACAGCATCGGTCTGATGGACCGGAATCCCGAGTATTACACATCTACAATACATACTCCATTCTCCAGTTCAATACTACTATATTCCGTTCAACACGTTACTCCTTTACAATACCATACCATGCAATATACATAACCGAGTTTACTAGGTTCTCAATACAAATACAATGTTTCCTCCAAGTTCATAGGTACTCATTATGAGTCTATGTCTACCCATTCCTCACTACTACATTACTTTCTAACTGCAAGGGGTGTGCTAGTTGATACACCTCTACATTCTACTACTACTATCCAATGTAGTTGCCGGTCTCGTGCCTTGACCACATTCGCTTCGGGTACCTGCACACTAAAAAATGTCCCCCGAAGGGGTCAGCTTTCGCCGAGCATGATAACCGCATACCCCGCGTACTAGTGAGGGTACGCCGACCACTTGGTCGAATACATGCGGTTGATTTCATTCAAACATACATGCATACATGCTCTTATACACAATACAAGAATACTTACGCAAGCATACATACATACACTTCATTGCATACAGGGAATACAATGTAGCTATCCAATACATACTTACCTTCTTCCGAATACACGTACTCAGTACATACACAAGTACAGTTCTTGTTAGCTTCATTGGTCCACCCGGGTTAATCGGGTGGAGATTACTCTTTTACTCATTATTCCATACATACGCATACATACTCATACCCATACTCATACTCATACATACTTACTTCTTACTCTTACTCATGTTAAGCCGGTATGGCCTCTGGGCAGGGACTACACCGTCCCACCACCAGGCTTTACTTGGTTCACTAATCCAGGATGCCACCCACTTAAGGGATTTGGGCCGTGGACCAGCTTACGAACCAGGAATCGGATCCAACCTCTCGTGTCTCCTCATCCTCACGCGTGGCCGAAGCTATATCGGACTTGTACTCATTCCAATTTACTCACTTAAGTTAGGAGTTAGATAGTTAGGAATTAGCACAAGTCAACATCCAAGCCACAATAATACAATGCACATATACACATACATACGAGGTACAATACATTACACAAGTACAATACGAGGTTCGAATACCATTCATCATCATTCATGTATTTCATGAATTATACAAACTAGTGCTCAAGACAACAAATATCAAGCACAACATATGTCAAGCACAAGTAAGTGCAATATAGTCCGATTCATGCATTTATCTTATTTAGGTGGTCAAATAAGCACACAAATCGGGGTAACCAGATTAGGATACAGGGCATGAAGAAATCATACCTTTCCCCGAGATCTACTTTACCGGTGTCTCCTCGTTCCTTAGTCCTTACTTGTCCCTTGAGTCTTATTCTTGAACCAATGACTACATGCCAAATGGTTCAATTAATACTAAGCATTACAATACATACATAGTTACTACTCCCGTACTTACCCCGTTGTCCCGTTGTTTCGGTTTAACTTAATATTCATATACTTACAACTTTCTTAATTATTCCTCAACTTGTTTACACTTCGTAGGGCCTCTAAAGGTCACCAAACAAGGCCTTAACAACATCTAAAACCATTACCCATCAATGCCCCATGGTTAGAACCCTAAAAATCACATTTTACAAGTTTTTATAAGTGGTCCGGGACTTGGTCCTGACCCAAGGTCCCGGACCATGCACTGAAAACACTCTCGACTGAATTTTGTTATTGGTCCGGGACTTGGTCCTGGACTAAGGTCCCGGACCACCTGCTGTGTGACTCTCGAATTAATTTTAGGTGCGGTCCGGGACTTGGTACATAACCTAGGTCCCGGACCCTGCTAAAAACTGCTACTAGGATGATTTTTCAACCCCTAATCAACCCTTAATCCACCTCCAATCATTCCATAATCTTCCCATGTTTTGTACATAATTAAACACACTTAAACACTCACTAAAACTCCTTAAATCCATGGTCCAATACCTACTCAACTTCTTGCTCAAATTCCACAAATTTCCATTCACATTTTCCTACTTTGCACACTTGTGCATTCCTACACCTCTCTTTGCATTTAGCACTTTGCTCTAACTTCATTTTACCATTCCCATTCATCTCCAAGCATCTACAATATCTATACCCAAGTCCAACACTCTCTTTTACCATTCTTGCGCATTAATTTTTTTCCTAACTTCTCCAATGCATGTTAATACACTTTGCTACAGATTTTGCAGTTCTTATTTCTCATACTACTACTACCTCTTCATCACTACTAAACATACCTACTAGCTCCAATACTCACCTTGGTTCTCCCATTCACCAAGTCACCCATAAATGTACATTTCCTACCAAAATTTTGCCATAGTTCACCTACAATTCTCACTTATCCACACATTCCCATTATCACCAAAATCATTCCTATTCTAGCCACACCCATACAAGGGTCCTACCAGCACACATTCAAATTAAATTCCTCAATACTTTCTCAATCCACAATTCCGATACGCATATACATCGCATTTGGCTCCAAAGCCCACAATTCAAATACTTGCTCTTAAATACTCAAACTTCACAATCCTCAATACTAGTACAAGGTTTTGGTTCTTTAAATATTTTTCCCATTCCCATTACTCCATTGTAATAGAATTTAACATTAGGAAGGAGCCCTTACCTTGAGCTTATACTTCCTTCTTTCTTCCTCATTTTTCATCCTTCTTCCTTTCTTGCCTCAAAATCGGTTATGTGGGGAATGGAGCTGCCAAACTCCATTCCCATCACCCAATACACACAAAACAAATGCACTTAAACTACTAACCCTTTTCAACCTTTAAAGCTTAATGTAAGTTTTAGGGTTTAGAAATTTCATTACCTTGCAAGGGTGTAGGTAATGCTTGGAATAGCTCAAGAACAATATTTCTCACCCTCCAAGAGTGCCAAAATCGGCTAGAGTACAAAGGAACCAAACAAGAGTTTAGTCTAAATTTCGTTTTGCCCATAAGGCTAGAAAAACCATGAGGTTTCAAGAAGATTTTTACCTCAAAATAACAAGGAGAAGAAGGTGGTTCTAGTGGTAGTCTTGAAACTCCAAATGCTCCATACCCATGAAAACGAAAATGCTCCTTTTCGGATTTTGAAAAGAGGGAAATGTTCCCCTTGGAGAGAGGAAGACAATGGTGTAATTTTTGTAATTTTTGGAGAAGGTTTGGTCACCTAACAAAAGGAGAGAAGTTGAGTTTGTGTGTGGTTCTCATTTTCTCCATGGTTGTCGCTTGGGAAGAAGAAGAAGGAGCCAGAGAGAGTGGAGGGGGGTGCTCTGTACGTGAGTGAAGAAAGTGAGGGAATAGGAGAGAGAGTAAGTGAGTGAGGTAGTAAAGTAATGTTTACTTTATTGCTTTTTAAATTCTTTGCCTTTTGTAAATGAAAAGGAAGTTAAAAGTGTGTGAGAGAGGGGGATAGTCATCGGATGACACAGCCCACACACACAAACTCTACATTTTATTTTAAAAGTGGACACATAAGTTTGAGTTATTTATGTTTCTACCCCACAACTTCCCGTTTTTGACAGTTTTTACTATTTCTCGTTTTATTGATTTTATTGGTTCTAAAGCTTCACTAAAATTTATTAATGATTATTTAGTTGACCAAAATTGTTACGAGTCTATTTGACCCGCTTAAAGTCACGTTTTCCCGGTTACCTCGAAAAACGCGCTTTAATGCTCATTAGTGTTTTTAATCCATTTTAAGGATCCGTTTTCTTGGGATTTGTTCCCTAATATTTATTTAGACTTAATTAAGCCTTTAGAATCCATATATTACGATAACTGAGGTCTCACACCTCCTATGGTTTTTAACACTTATTTAGCGTTTTACGCTTTTAAGTGTTTCTTTATTTCTTTTGGATTTATTTTTCCTTACCAATATTACTTAGGCGTCATTAGGCCCTTAAATACCATTAGATTAATTTTAATCCCTATATTTAAGTTCGGGGTATTTCAATCTACCCCCCTTAAGAACTTTGTCCTCAAAGTTGTTCGAGGTTATAGTTTACAATGCTTACTCATCCTTACATGTCTAATACCAAAGGTCACACATTCTTCCTCCTTACAGTTCCCAAATCCACTACTCACAGTCTCTACATTCCATACCCTACAAATGTACTATAATTACTCCAATCCGTGCTACTACTAACTATCTGGTTCCTCATTACAAAGTTCATACGTACATACAGTGCAAAGCTATCCCCAAAGCAATGCAATACACATACAATCCCGTAGGCACTCGGGTCATCTCGACACAGGACTCCTCTATGTCCTGTTGCCTTTGGAATAATACAACATACTACACTACTATCTTCTCCGGTGCAAGCTTCTCACAAATTCTTGACCTTCAGTCTAAGAGAAATACTTCACTACTACCAATTAAAAATTTTCTAAAACACATAACTCCAAAGTCCTATATATATACCTTACTTATATCCTATGTGTGATTTTTGTGACCACTTAAGGGGAGCTTCAAGAATCATTCGATCCTGATGTGATCAGCATCAGTGTTGAACTATCTTTCTACCCCAATTTGTGTTCGGTTTCCCTTGATCTGATCAGGATCAAGTTCGACTTCCCACATCAGTTTCAAACAAGCAATTAATTCAGTTATTTTCATGTTTATCTTTTTACTCTTCTAGTCGTTCATACATCTCCAAAGGATGGAATCAGTCCATCAATCATCCTCACTCTATTTCCCCAATGCTTTACTCCATGGTTCAATCCTAATGCTCATTTCATCACCTTCACTACTTCCATCATTACTCACCATCATATCCTAATTCTAACTAATACTACACTTATAAGATTTAGTTGGCTTCATTGTTTCAAATTTTACTTACGATTCCACTACTCATAAACTTCATTCATCTACTATCCTCATTCATTTTGTACTACTTCTTCAAAGGTTACATACTTGTGGAGCTCCGTCCACTACTCATTACTTTTCTTTTACTAATACTCTTACATTGGTGTTACAAGATGGGTATACTCCTCCTATGGTATTTGCATGTCTAATGCCTAATTACCATAATTACCATGTGAATGAGTACTTATGTTTTTTTAACATAGTACAATCATCAATTTGGTTCTCATTTGTGCTATGCACATTACGGTTTAGTGTTTTATTCACAAAACTTACATTCAGCGGTTTTCGCTCTACCCCCCTTAAAAGGGATTACGCCCACGTAATCTACCATATGTTATTATTATTAAACATTAGTTTAATCAATTGGGGCAATCTGAAGCGTTTAGCTTCACTACGGTATACATACACTATGCTCTGGTCAAAGGGTCTTAACCATGCCAATGTTTAGTCTTTGCACAAGAATTCCTATATGAGTTTATTTAACTCATAATTAATTTGGTTCCAGCCTATTAGGCTTCAAGGTATTAATAGCCATTTACTTATGCTTAGGTATATTATCTCCTAGCTAGGGCCCACTAGCTTCTGCTGCGCGACCCTAATAACTTGGGTTATTTACCCTTCTTGTTATCCTTAATGTGCTATACATAACCTTTTATCCATCTATTATGGGAATAAGGTTTACTAAACAAATTCGGTATTCTTTTACCGTGTTCGAACTCAATGAGTTTAGATTATAGCCAGCTTCCTGGTAATCTATTATACATACTATCCGTATTCTCACGATTGCTTACTAAGTTCCTCCGACTTATTGTCGGGTGAGGTTAAGTCACTACTTAGTTGTAGCACTTCCTCTGTTGTCAATAGCTTCTGAATCATACCAGTTCTCCTGGTTCAGTACAAGTGTTCTTTATTTGTATGACCTTGCATTTCTATGCGTCGGTCCTAGTGACTTTCTCAAGTCTCCTTTCACCTTCTTGTTCCCATGAAATTCACATCTTGTGATTGATAGTGTGTTTTACACTCCTCGTGCTCCTCTGGCCTTAGGCCGCACGGTTTGTTGCTAAGTGTGCTTAACTGGCTTATGCCATGTTTGTTGGTGAAAAGAAGGGTTTACTACGGTTTACATTCTCCATATCCCTAGCCATCACATTAGATCGTTAGCTGCACAAGTGCAATACCAAAACACTCAGTCATACAGAGTGCAGAGGCGTAAACGCTTGGCAGTAAGTCACTTATGTGATAGGAAGGAATATTTATGCCTGTCATCTCGTACTTATACTCCGTGTCATCATCTGCTACTTCCTCATAGCGGTCGCTTGTTGCGCACCGTATTCTTACTCATTTTACAACATCGCTCTTACTGATTCTGTTACTGTGATAGTTTCTCTTTACTCATTGCCATTGTCATTGGCACCATTCCCTTATGGTATGAATACCCTGGGGTTTCCAATGTTCGTGTGTATGACGGTTGTTGTGGCATACCGCAATGCTATTATCTTCCCATTGTGGGGGTGTTTTATTTCAGTTTAGGTTTCATGTGTAGGTTAGCTTACCTCACATTCGATCATCATTTATGATACAATTCACCAAGTATCTTGGTTAACCAAGGATGAGATAACTCATCGGGTTATAAGCTCTCTTGAGCGTTAGTCATTCATGGTGTTCAATGTGTGTTCACATTAATTGCTTTGATAATCATTGCCTTTCAGTGCTGAGCATTGGTTTAGGCTCTGGCTGTGTAGTTTTGCTTGTATGTATATGACCAGGACATCTCATGAAACTTCAAGGGTTTTCTGGTCCCATTCTCCAATTGGAGGGTATTCTATCACTGACAAGTGAAGGTTCTTGTTGAGGGGTTTGTCTCCACTCATAGGTCTAATGACAAGGTTATCATATTGGTGTTTATACAACGGTTCATCACATGCTTGAGTGCATATGGAGTATGCTTACTCCTTAAGTCGTAATGGTTTGGAAAATCTCATTTCCTTTTTCCATCGCCCCTTGACAATATTTATAAGCGTAGGCTTATTGTTATAATAGATGGAAGCCTTTCCAAGGGTTCACATCTTCACCACATTGGTGGTCTTTGGCTAACGAGGGGTACCTTCCCTTGGGTTTCTTGTAGTGTCCAAATGTGGACTAGGCCAATTTGGCGTTATCCTGATTCTTATGCCTCCGTGTTATTGTTGCTACAGTAGGCATGAAGGGTAATTAAAAGCTTGTCAACTGTATGCTAGGCTGGTGCCCTAGTGACAGTGACATTGAGTTGGCCATTACTCCAAGCCACTCAGGATGTTGGGTTTGGAATTGATGGTCCAGTTGTTGATTTCTTGTCGTGTGAGGCAATATTTCTTGCTAGTCTTGTTAGTAATGGTGTGGGTTTTGCAACCGTTTAAGGTTACACAACACATCAGGTTTATGGCTTTAGAGCCATATTGCTGCAAGCTATGCTCTTTGCAAGCTGCTTATACACGTTTCCACTCCATGTATACCGTCATAGGTTGGAGGTATTATTGGCTCCATGGTAAGTCGTGACATCACGCTTCCGTTCATAGGAGACCCTTTAGGCAATCTGGAGTTAATAGGTGCCTCTCAGTATTTAGGGCATTCCCTGTCAAGTGAAATCCCTTCGGTGTCCTAACCGAGTGTTCGTTTTAGCTCCCGTGCTCATATCATTACGCTTGTTCAACTGTTGTTAACGCAGACACCCTTCACGGATCGCTCCTGGGTGTTGGTAGTTGTGCCGTTACGTCCGGCTAATGGTTACAACGTGTGTTGTCCTCTTAACCGTCTTATGGTATTGTACTTGGGTCGTCCCCTTTTGGGTTATAACGTCTCCCGTTCTCGGGTAGACTGTTTACACTTGCTCCTAGTGCTTGCGTCTAGGGTTATATATCCTCTCCGATGATGGATTGTGCTTCGTGGTAACCTTGTGATTGCTCTTGGGAGTTCCGCCCCGTTTGTTGAGTATTGTTAGGTTCACGTTAGGCATTCGCCTTAATGTGTTTAGGCTGGGCATCCCATCCAGCGGTCAGGTAATTGCTTGGATTATTTGAGACATATCCAATGTCTATACTTACTAGCATGTGCTCTTTGCACTTCCTAGTTCTTATTCCTCATCTTCAGATGGATTCTCTGAGTTCCTTTATGCTTGATCCTCTGAGGTGTCCAGCTGTCTTGGTTTGAACTTACTGATGGTCCGTAGAACGGAGTTGACTACTTCCCGTGTGTCGTACACTACATGTATACATACGTGGGGTACCATGTTGATACGTTACCACTTACCCAACTATATGTCGGGCCCACAAGCTCCTTCGGAGTGCGGTTGTCCCACATCCCGTAACGGGTATACTCGTAGTGTTCGTCACACGCCTAGGTGAAGTATTCTGTTGCCAACTCCTCTTGTATCATCCTATGATACTCACCATGATGCTGTTGGTCTGGTTTTAAAATCCAAGGTTTTTAAAAGAGGGTTGTGGTTTTGAAAGGTAAATTTTGGGTTTAAAACAATGGTTCGGTGTTAAAAGGAATCTCCCATGGCATAGCCATGTTGAGGTCTTGACCAAGTCTAGCTTCTCGCTGACTGGTATGTACTAAGTACAGTGGTCGGGCCGTTAGGCCTTTCCAGGGTTCCATACGTCTGGTTGTTAGGATGTGTGATCCTGTGGTTGTTTCGTTACAGTCACCGTACATTACTATGTACTTGTGACGTGTTAGTGTTCCTTTACATATCGCTGTCCTTACTGCACTTGCCTTGGCAAGTGCGTGGTATCGGTGGTTTTTGGATAATCCCATGCCAATCTCGGTATGGTTTCCATTTGTGTTTGTTAGTCTCGTTGACGCTTCCCTCGATCTTATTGATCTATAATTGGTATACTCGCTCCTTTAGGTAGCTTCTTGGTGGTCTAGACATGGCTGTCGTAGATCTGGGTACTTCTCCAATCCTTGGAGATCCCCACTCTATTTGGTTTAGTGTCGTTCCTTGTGGCTCGTTCCCACTCATCTGTGGTGGTTACTGAGCCTTCCTTGTTTAGGCACTACTCTTGTAGTCCTATTGAATTATATCTCATGGTTGTCCTTGTAGTTGTCTGAGCCATATTGGCCAGGTGTTGCAGCCTTTTGGCGTTGTAATTTGGAGTTAATCGCTTCTGACTATGTTCTTAGCCAGCTAGCATGCCGTTGGTGGTGCCGCTTGGCTATTACTGTTGTCCCGCAGACTTGAGTCTCGGGTCCCATTACTGCCCCTTTTCCATTTCGTTGTACGTTTAGCGCTTCTTTTCCTGCTGCTGGTTGTTTAGCTAGGTTCTGCGACTGCTAAGCATGTCGCCCCATGCTGTTGTAAGTTGTAGCCTCCTTGTGGTTGGAGTGCTTATTCCCCTGCTATTAAGTGCGGGCATTATTGTTCAACCGGGATTCATCTCCGGGTCTTCCATTTCTTGGAATCTACTACGTGTCGGTTCTTGTTTACTGTGTGATCGCATCACCACTGCCAGATCGGGTTTTCCCGAGTATGAGAAGGCCTTTCTTCTCTCTGGCGTCCTTTCCCAAGTTATACAATAGGGTTAGTGGAGGGCGGGTCTGGTATTGTAGGTATCCGGTACTCACCGGTAGTTCCTAACTAGCAGATACACGCAGCGGATATTTACTTACATACAATGGGTGATACAATGCCGTTAGTCACCCACGTGACTAACAAGGCTACTACTTCTACATACAGCATCGGTCTGATGGACCGGAATCCCGAGTATTACACATCTACAATACATACTCCATTCTCCAGTTCAATACTACTATATTCCGTTCAACACGTTACTCCTTTACAATACCATACCATGCAATATACATAACCGAGTTTACTAGGTTCTCAATACAAATACAATGTTTTCCTCCAAGTTCATAGGTACTCATTATGAGTCTATGTCTACCCATTCCTCACTACTACATTACTTCTAACTGCAAGGGGTCTGCTAGTTGATACACATCTACATTCTACTACTACTATCCAATGTAGTTGCCGTCTCGTGCCTTGACCACATTCGCTTCGGGTACCTGCACACTAAAAAATGTCCCCCGAAGGGGTCAGCTTTCGCCGAGCATGATAACCGCATACCCCGCGTACTAGTGAGGGTACGCCGACCACTTGGTCGAATACATGCGGTTGATTTCATTCAAACATACATGCATACATGCTCTTATACACAATACAAGAATACTTACGCAAGCATACATACATACACTTCGTTGCATACAGGGAATACAATGTAGCTATCCAATACATACTTACCTTCTTCCGAATACACGTACACAGTACATACACAAGTACAGTTCTTGTTAGCTTCATTGGTCCACCCGGGTTAATCGGGTGGAGATTACTCTTTTACTCATTATTCCATACATACGCATACATACTCATACCCATGCTCATACTCATACATACTTACTTCTTACTCTTACTCATGTTAAGCCGGTATGGCCTCTGGGCAGGGACTACACCGTCCCACCACCAGGCTTTACTTGGTTCACTAATCCAGGATGCCACCCACTTAAGGGATTTGGGCCGTGGACCAGCTTACGAACCAAGAATCGGATCCAACCTCTCGTGTCTCCTCATCCTCACGCGTGGCCGAAGCTATATCGGACTTGTACTCATTCCAATTTACTCACTTAAGTTAGGAGTTAGATAGTTAGGAATTAGCACAAGTCAACATCCAAGCCACAATAATACAATGCACATATACACATACATACGAGGTACAATACATTACACAAGTACAATATGAGGTTCGAATACCATTCATCATCATTCATGTATTTCATGAATTATACAAACTAGTGCTCAAGACAACAAATATCAAGCACAACATATGTCAAGCACAAGTAAGTGCAATATAGTCCGATTCATGCATTTATCTTATTTAGGTGGTCAAATAAGCACACAAATCGGGGTAACCAGATTAGGATACAGGGCATGAAGAAATCATACCTTTCCCCGAGATCTACTTTACCGGTGTCTCCTCGTTCCTTAGTCCTTACTTGTCCCTTGAGTCTTATTCTTGAACCAATGACTACATGCCAAATGGTTCAATTAATACTAAGCATTACAATACATACATAGTTACTACTCCCGTACTTACCCCGTTGTCCCGTTGTTTCGGTTTAACTTAATATTCATATACTTACAACTTTCTTAATTATTCCTCAACTTGTTTACACTTCGTAGGGCCTCTAAAGGTCACCAAACAAGGCCTTAACAACATCTAAAACCATTACCCATCAATGCCCCATGGTTAGAACCCTAAAAATCACATTTTACAAGTTTTTATAAGTGGTCCAGGACTTGGTCCTGACCCAAGGTCCCGGACCATGCACTGAAAACACTCTCGACTGAATTTTGTTATTGGTCCGGGACTTGGTCCTGGACTAAGGTCCCGGACCACCTGCTGGTGTGACTCTCGAATTAATTTTAGGTGCGGTCCGGGACTTGGTACATAACCTAGGTCCCGGACCCTGCTAAAAACTACTACTAGGATGATTTTTCAACCCCTAATCAACCCTTAATCCACCTCCAATCATTCCATAATCTTCCCACATGTTTTGTACATAATTAAACACACTTAAACACTCACTAAAACTCCTTAAATCCATGGTCCAATACCTACTCAACTTCTTGCTCAAATTCCACAAATTTCCATTCACATTTTCCTACTTTGCACACTTGTGCATTCCTACACCTCTCTTTGCATTTAGCACTTTGCTCTAACTTCATTTTACCATTCCCATTCATCTCCAAGCATCTACAATATCTATACCCAAGTCCAACACTCTCTTTTACCATTCTTGCGCATTAATTTTTTTTCCTAACTTCTCCAATGCATGTTAATACACTTTGCTACAGATTTTGCATTTCTTATTTCTCATACTACTACTACCTCTTCATCACTACTAAACATACCTACTAGCTCCAATACTCACCTTGGTTCTCCCATTCACCAAGTCACCCATAAATGTACATTTCCTACCAAAATTTTGCCATAGTTCACCTACAATTCTCACTTATCCACACATTCCCATTATCACCAAAATCATTCCTATTCTAGCCACACCCATACAAGGGTCCTACCAGCACACATTCAAATATAAATTCCTCAATACTTTCTCAATCCACAATTCCGATACGCATATACATCGCATTTGGCTCCAAAGCCCACAATTCAAATACTTGCTCTTAAATACTCAAACTTCACAATCCTCAATACTAGTACAAGGTTTTGGTTCTTTAAATATTTTTCCCATTCCCATTACTCCATTGTAATAGAATTTAACATTAGGAAGGAGCCCTTACCTTGAGCTTATACTTCCTTCTTTCTTCCTCATTTTTCATCCTTCTTCCTTTCTTGCCTCAAAATCGGTTATGTGGGGAATGGAGCTGCCAAACTCCATTCCCATCACCCAATACACACAAAACAAATGCACTTAAACTACTAACCCTTTTCAACCTTTAAAGCTTAATGTAAGTTTTAGGGTTTAGAAATTTCATTACCTTGCAAGGGTGTAGGTAATGCTTGGAATAGCTCAAGAACAATATTTCTCACCCTCCAAGAGTGCCAAAATCGGCTAGAGTACAAAGGAACCAAACAAGAGTTTAGTCTAAATTTCGTTTTGCCCATAAGGCTAGAAAAACCATGAGGTTTCAAGAAGATTTTTACCTCAAAATAACAAGGAGAAGAAGGTGGTTCTAGTGGTAGTCTTGAAACTCCAAATGCTCCATACCCATGAAAACGAAAATGCTCCTTTTCGGATTTTGAAAAGAGGGAAATGTTCCCCTTGGAGAGAGGAAGACAATGGTGTAATTTTTGTAATTTTTGGAGAAGGTTTGGTCACCTAACAAAAGGAGAGAAGTTGAGTTTGTGTGTGGTTCCTCATTTTCTCCATGGTTGTCGCTTGGGAAGAAGAAGAAGGAGCCAGAGAGAGTGGAGGGGGGTGCTCTGTACGTGAGTGAAGAAAGTGAGGGAATAGGAGAGAGAGTAAGTGAGTGAGGTAGTAAAGTAATGTTTACTTTATTGCTTTTTTTAAATTCTTTGCCTTTTGTAAATGAAAAGGAAGTTAAAAGTGTGTGAGAGAGGGGGATAGTCATCGGATGACACAGCCCACACACACAAACTCTACATTTTATTTTAAAAGTGGACACATAAGTTTGAGTTATTTATGTTTCTACCCCACAACTTCCCGTTTTTGACAGTTTCTACTATTTTCTCGTTTTATTGATTTTATTGGTTCTAAAGCTTCACTAAAATTTATTAATGATTATTTAGTTGACCAAAATTGTCACGAGTCTATTTGACCCGCTTAAAGTCACGTTTTCCCGGTTACCTCGAAAAACGCGCTTTAATGCTCATTAGTGTTTTTAATCCATTTTAAGGATCCGTTTTCTTTGGGATTTGTTCCCTAATATTTATTTAGACTTAATTAAGCCTTTAGAATCCATATATTACGATAACTGAGGTCTCACACCTCCTATGGTTATTTAACACTTATTTAGCGTTTTACGCTTTTTAAGTGTTTCTTTATTTCTTTTGGATTTATTTTTCCTTACCAATATTACTTAGGCGTCATTAGGCCCTTAAATACACATTAGATTAATTTTAATCCCTATATTTAAGTTCGGGGTATTTCATTTAAGAAAAGCTATTACCTCCCAATGGTTGAATGGAGTTCTTGACTAGCAAGAGGACAAGATTCCTAGCCCACAAAAGAAGCCAAAATCGGCTGGAGCAAGAAGAACAAGACATTCAAAAACTGAAAATTCTTATAATGCTAATGAGGGTTAGAAACGATGGATTTTCGAACTTCTTTTTACCTCAAGATGATAAGGAGGTGAAGGTGCTCCTAATGGTGGACTTGAATCTTCAAATGGAGAATACCCACAAAAACGAAAATGGAGCTTTTGGATTTTTGAAAGGAGGAAAGTGTTCTCCTTTGCAAGGGGATTACAATGGTACTACTTTTGTAATTTTTGGAGCAAGATTAGTGGGTTAACAAGATGAGAGAAGGTGGAAGTTGAGTGAGCTCCTTCTTTTCTCCATGGCTTTCGCAAGGTAGAAGAAGAAGGGAGAAAAGAGAGAATAGAGAGGAGGGCTACGTGAGAGGAAGAGGGGAGTGAGGAGAGAGAGTAATTTTTTTTTGCTTTTATTTACTTTGTTTGTCTTTTAGTAAATAAGAGGGAAATAAAGATAGTGAGAGAGGAGGGGAAATCGGATCCCACACCCACACACACACAGATTTTGACTTTTTATTTGCAAAGTGGACACACTAAGTTTCTTTATTTGCATTCTCACCCCACAACTTACCGGTTGTTACAGTTCTTACTAACCGGTACCCGTTTTCCGGAATTTTCTCGTTTAATTGATTTTATTGGTTCTAAAGCTTCACTAATATTTATTAATGATTATCCAGTTAACCAAAATTGTTACGAGTCTATTTAACCCGCTTAAAGTCACGTTTTCCGGTTTCCTTGAAAAACGCGCTTTAAGGTTCGTTTATGCTTTTAACCCATTTTAAAGGTCCGTTTTCTTCGGGATTTGTTCCCTCGTATTTATTTAAGTGTAATTAAGCCTTTAAAATTATAATTAGACTAATTAATCACTGTTTTTAATTACGGGGTATTTCACCGACCCCAGCCCCTCTATTTCTTTGATTTGGTTGGATCATCCCTTTTCTGTCCACCGGCAGATGCGTGTGTTGCCTTCTTGCTGCCTCCTCCTGAATCGCCCTCGCATCCCTGTATATCAAAAAACAAACGTATCCACGATGTATCCATTCGTTGTGGAATATAATCAAGTAGTAGATTGCATTTCGTAAAACAAGAAACCAAAGGTAGACCAATATTCTCTTCCTTTTGAATTATGTCCGCTTTAATTTTAAAGACATAAAATCTGCAACAAGATGTAACTCAGAAGAATTAGTCTTACAAAAGGGGTATATGTATTAGGCGTCAGGGTCCACGTCATATGCATATTTCACTCTAGAAAAAGCAGATGGCCTCATCTTGTAAGTCTTAACATCCAAAGATGTTTTCATTAAAGCATAAGTATGCACTAGACTAGCTTCAAGACAATTTGTAAAACAGTTTAGTAGCATCTTCCGAGGATTTATCTGAGTAGGAAATATCTTCCACAAATTCCTAATTTATACTCCTGTTATTATTGGCAAGAATAATCACAATTAACAGATTCAAATCATTTTTCTAGCCAACTCACCGATATTCTGTAGGTCACTAGCTGGGAACTTTCATGGCCTCTGTCAGCATCCTGCTTCCTCTTTTTGGCATCAAAATGAGCATAAGGAACAAAGGCGCTGGAGCTAGACATTTTCAAAGCCTCAAGCGCCGATCTTTAATATGCTTCCTTGCATGTGTACTATTACAATCACATGTCCCGTTACCAGAGATTTTAAGTGTGCTACACTCATCGATCTTGCTTTTTTTGTCTGGAAGGTGAGGGATCTCTATCTACTTCTCCCTCAGGTGAATACCTACAGTTTTGTGGTGATCTAGCAATAAAACTAACTGGCAGTCCTCCATCAGTTCTTGCCTGAAATCAGTCCTCCATCAGTTCTTGCCACAAATACATATAAAAGGTGGTGTACCAAAATATATTTTAGGTTAGAGATTCATATGAGATGGAATTCAATGAGAGACTGCTTCACCATGAGGGCGGGAAAAAATACCTATTATATAAGGATGATTTGATTGAGCTCCTCAAAAGACAATGGCTGAATGTATCAATAATCAAAGCATGGATATTGTAAGTTTTAATGTTCTTTAAATGTTATTTTATATTACTGTTGATTCTTTTATTTTTGCGACTAATATTTCATTTATTTGATCATACAGGTTCTTGAATGAAAAGATGGTTGAACTCAGCTGTACTCATTGTGCGTTTCTTGACCCGGCCTATTTTTGGCATCACACGGTTGAAAAATGCCAAAAAGATCAGAAGTATATTTTGCTGCCATATCATCAAGGGTAATAAAATAAGATATTAATTTACTGAAGTTGATTATTAGTCTATGATATAGTTATACTTTGATGTTTATGACTAAATATGGTTATGTTTTACTATACGTCATAAATAGACATCATTGGGTGTTGCTTGTACTGTGCATTGATCGTCATAGAGTTCTTCACTTTGATCCACTTCGGGCAAAGAATGAAAATGCAATTAAGATCAAGCCAGATTTAAACAAGTATGCTGTTATACCTTATTTACACATAAAATAGTTTTTTATTTGACTCTTACATGTTTAATAAATGTATGATATGATAATTTGATTGATTAGTGTTTGCTTGTTTTAAATTATATAATGCATTCCGATCGGGTCTATTGAGCAAGGGCATTAGGGTGATGTGTAACACCCCTCTCCATAATCACGATATAATCCCTCACGTAGCAATAAATAAAACGTCTCGCAGCGGAAAAATAAATAACAATTACAAAACTCACACGGGTGTCACCGGCCATTACTCGCCCATGCGAGCAACGTAGCCATACCACATCCAACTTCCAAAATAAACAAACTGCTAACCGCAATGATAACGAGAAACTCCTATACATCAAACTAAGTCCATAACCATAAACATTGACAAGTGAGCGTCTACCCAATCCTGAAAAATACATAACCTTACCATAAGACCATACACCATCTTCATTACCATACAACATCTCCAACTACCCTGTTCCTGCTCTTCAGCTCCGACAATGATCAACAACCTGAAATGGTGTAGTATCAGCGATAGACGCTGAGTATGCCGGGCCTGGACCCTAATGGTCACTTGTCATTTTAACCATCTTATTATTAGATTGGTTTCATGCTTTTCCTTTTTACAGTTATAATCAAAACTGAAGCATAAATGTATAATATACATAATCAACCATCCCAATTTTCATAAACATTAATTATCCATCCAAACCAAACATTCATAGAATATTTCAAACAACATTTGTATATCGAACGTATCGAGCAATAACAACAATATTTTGTACAATGTACAATCGTCGTAGTGTTCACCATCCACTGTCAATTTATTTTAGTTTGGCTTTCAAGCCCCGTCCATATGTACAATGTACATTCGCCGTAGCGTACAGTTCCCATAGTTAATTTACCTTAGCCTTGTAGGCTCCATCCAACCATGTTTAATTAATGTCAGTAGGGCGTCATGTTAGGACAACCCGATAACCTCACCATGGACAGTAGTCCCCCGTACACACAAAGGTGCTCATTTCGCCAGAGGTCCGGAGGCCCCTGACTCACTTATGTCTCGTAAGACGTCCATAAAAAGGCCGTAGCCACCTGATCCACGAACCTATTTGGGCTCGTTGGATATAACCTGGAGCGGAATCCAAATAGGAAACCCCTCAGTGATCACAAATGCGCAACCAAGTAGTTCGTGAACTACCGGGATTCCTCACCTCAATCTCATACCATCACTCTCTCATAATGTTTAAGATCTGCTCTTAGTCTTATGGAGAATATTTATTAACCAGCGGCCCAATGGGTCACGCGTACCTAGAAGTCATCTAGGTGATATTTATGTTAGAGATCCATGCTCTAGAGACCGACAATGTCGTGACTCGTTCCTAAGTGTTTTACTTAGGTTACCATATCCTTAATATTAATATCATGGTATTATATCAAGTAACCGTCATGTCATCACAACGCATATGTATGTTTATATAAGTCGATCTATAGTCGACGTAGTGTTGGTCCCGTAGGACGCCCGTGCATAAATAATTAATGCATCAACACTTAAACACATACATGTAACACCACACATATAACACACAAGTTATATCAACCAAATCCGAGCCCAAGGAGCAACCTTAGGTCAACTCGGCAAACCCCTTTACATACCGTTCACCCTGATTGTATTACGGTGGAGTATGAATCTTCAAGATCCTATGCTCCGTGTAGTCCGCTAGCTTGTCAAGCGTCCTTGTCAGAAGTATAATCTAAACGGTATTAAAACTATACGTCAGTCTCCATGACTAACTACATCCGGTATATCCGAATAATAAGTAACCCCGACAGTTCACCTCCGTTTTCTACAGTTGTTGTTACGGGTTTCTCTAAAAAAGTCGGTTTTGTTACTTAAAACGCGTACGTCAAAACTATCCCAACTGTTAAGTTTAATTCACTATTTCCTTTTTAATCTTATCCACCCTCCATTTAGGTGCGTAACCCATAGTTGCATGTATGCATGCATGATTATATATTATATTCTTTTTCTTATTGTATCATTTATTTTATTGTATTCTCTTTCATATTGTTTTATTTTCCCACCATCCTTCATAATTCGACATGTTGTATAATCCCTTTATCTTTAGCAAATAATATTTGCTTCCAAAACTCATGACTTATAGTTCGTAACTATTTTTTTTTAATAACCACCACCATTAACTCATAAGGTGTTCAACCAAAATATATTTATCCACCTTATATACATTATTCTTGTGTATGTATATATTTTTACCACGTAGGTAATTCTCATGAGTTTTATAAACTCTTATATTTTGTGTTACATTTCATCATCTTTTATTAGATGATTATTCCCATTAGTTGCATCATATTATACAACTTATATTAAGATTGTTATCCTAATATTATGTAACATTTTATGTTGTACATTTACAACTCCTAAGGTTTATTCCATAAATACCTTAGTTTATAAATCACATTCACTTATAGTTTGTCACACCATTTAATGTGAATACCTTATTTGTATTAATTTCATTAAACCACCTTAATACCAAATAATTGTTATAACATTTATAACATTATAGACCTTAGTCTAAAATTCATTTTCCAACCTTTATATTTTCGGTATAGCCCTTGAATTTATTTAAATTCCCTTTTTGACCACATAACATTATGTAATGTTATACCAAAATACTAATATCATTTGCTATGATATTTTTATTTCCTTTAACTTATAATCTATAGTTTTTATACAAAACTATTGTGTATTGCCTCATAGGCACATATTAAACCTTATACTTTTCCTTAAACCATAATTTCCTTTATTTACAAAATCACCCCTTTCTTTTACCATGTTATATATCCCATTTAATATAACATTTCTAACTTATAAAAGAGCATAACCTATGGTTATTTTTTGTAAATTCCGAACAGACCTCAATATACATTTTATATTGTCATTAGGCCCAATTTATAACATGTAGTTTGATAATATCATTAAAACTATATATTATACATATATCTCAACAAATACTGTTATATAATTCTAAAAATCACCAAATTCCACCAAAGGGTTATAAATATCCTTATTAACCCATATACTTTTGATATTTACCATTCCACCATCTTTTTCTCCAAAGTGTCATAATGACATATTAACTATATATTATTCATATATAGTTTATTTTAATTCCAAAATCCACCAAATAAATTCCTAAAAATTCCTAATAGCCCATGGATGTTTAGAATACCATTGTACACCCTTTATTTTTGGTAATAACATATTTACCACATATGTTATAAAAATATTACCATTAAATACATAACTTATTATAAAACCTTAAATAAGTTATCTAACTTATTTATTTTGGTCAAAGCCTAGCATATGGTCAAGGTTGACCTCCTTAATATTTCCTTGACCACCAATTCCTTATAATTACGGTTTAGTACCCAAACTTTCTAAAATTCACCATTTAACCCCAAAACTTTATAAAATCTTATAAACTTTATTTTAACTCCATTTTACCTCTCATTTTCGGCCTTATTATTCTAAAGCCCCCAAATTTAATTTAATTACACCTAATACCCCATTTTATTTTTGGTAATGCATTTATACTACTTAAACTTAATTAAAAGCTTGTAAATGCATAAATAAAATGGCCTAAAATACATGGCCTTATTACAAACATTGGCTTGCAAAATAAATTACACATAAATGTCCCAAAATACATATAAATTCTCGGCCTCACCATAGAATTTTCATTTAATTACCAAACTTCGACATAATGTCTTAAATTTGACAATTGTGCTTGTTTAATTAGTTATAAAATTTATTAAACCATTCCTTAAACATTTTAAGGTCAAACAAGACCTTATTTTGATCATTCACTCACGGCAATTGATATACACACACTTAAACTTGTGTTAATGTATCAAGTTAAGGTTTTGAGTGATTTATACCTTGATTTAGCTTAGGTAAAGCCTTGTTTGAATTCGGCCAGCCTTAGATAAAATTTCCAAAGATTCTCTTGCATGTTTCAAACAGCAAACAAGGCCTAGTTAGTCTCCAAGAAAGATCTAACCATAAGAAGTAATTTAATGTAAGATTTAAGGCAAAATCACCTTAAAAATGCAAGGAGAGTTCAAGATGGTTTCGACCTGAATCAAGCACACCAAAAGGTGTTAGATCTACCATATTTACATAGGAAATAGCTAGATCTCAACAAGCTACCTTGTTATTAGGTTTTACCTTGAAAAAATGCCTTAAAAGAGGGTATTTCCTTTGGATCTCGGCCACCCTTGCTCCAAATGGCTAACCAACTGATTCCACATGAAAAGGAGAAGAAAATAAGGCTATGACCAAAGTTTCACAGCCGAACTGAAGGGAATCAAAAGTTATGAGCTTAAAGCACATTTTTACCTTAAAATGTAGATTTGAACAACCTTGGTCCCTCTACTGGTCTCAACCGAGTTTAGCTCTTGTTCTAACCTTAGAACACTGAGAATAAGCCATAGGAACAGATGGGCCACGAAATTTAGGTGTTGGTAGTGAAGAGATGAAGAAAAAGAGCTAAAAATGACATTAAAACACTTACATTAAGAGCTTAGGAGCTAGGCTTGCCTTCCATGCTCAAGAACAGACCTTGAGAGCTTCAAAGGAAGGGAGGAGCTCGGCTGGGCAGGAGGAAATCGGACAAGGAAGGAAGGAAAGAGTGGAAAGATTTGAAATAATGGAAAAAGTAAAGGTTACTATTGCAAATTGAAGTTAGGTATCAATTTGTCCAACAATTATTGCAAGCTGCCTCCTCTCTTATTGCCAGCCGGTTTCCTTGGTCCAAATGGGTCAATTAATTGACCATTGACCATGCTTGGTCAATATTGACTCATGCGGGCCCCACTTTAGGGTTTTATTAATATTTTAATATTAAATTTGTAAAAATCTGTAAATTTCTGGAATTAAATTCCTAATATCATATAATATGGTATTTTATTATATTTAAAGGTATTTATAACCTTTTAGCCCATTTAAAACCAATTTAGAAGGCGATTACACAAAAACGTGCTTTAAGGAGTTTTAGTGCACATTTTGTGTCACAAGGTGTTTCTGGGCTTGGTTTTCTTTGACAACGGTTTTTTTGTGTTCCTTACATGATATTTGATCATGTAATTAAATTTTATATCATTTAGAGGTCCTTTGATTTTTATGGTTTTCCTAGAGCACCTTTTTGCCCTTTTTGACCTTGAAGCATGTAAATGCTTTTTCTTTGTGTTGGAGTGTTGTCCAACGGTTATAATATGTTTAGTAGTATGTTAATATGCTTAGGACAAATTTTTAGGTCCTAAGAAGTTTATTTGGGTATTTATTTACCCTTAACAGTCAAAGGGTGCAACATCTTGTTTTATGTTGACCACTGTTGTTCTCAGTTGACTTTTAAGGCATGTTTAGGCCTTAATTAATATGATTAAATATTTAATCCATGCTTTAATAATTTGGGGTATTCCAGTCTACCCCCCTTAAAAAGACTTCGTCCCGAAGTCTCTTAATCAAATAGGTAAGTATATATAAATGTATAACTACCCATTGTTCCCATAATGTATATCTATGTGATATATCATTTACACACATCATATTGCGTTTATACAGCACATAGCCATCACGTTGTGGCGTTAGTTCAATCATATATGGATATAGGTGATCCATCAGTACCATCATTTCCTATCAGTTCTACAAGTCCTGACAACCTTCCTGAGGTGTCCATAACATTCCATTGTTCCACATTCCATATCTAATGATTCATTTCTTATCTAGGCAATACCATATGTAATCATTCTATAAAGCAATATGAATGCATATCACAGATAGCATAAGAAAAGTACTACACACATGGTGTACATACAATCATTCAAACAAGTATCTCATAGGATACATACTTTCAAGTGTACATCACACCCAAACAACCAAACAACGCACGCCCCGCGTACCAACCATAACCAAGAAAACCAATTCACTGTATGCTATTGTTGTAGAAATATGTGACTACTTCTTCAACCTAGGCAGTGTACCTAATCGTTTTGCGGAATAGTGGAAAGGTGGGTTGTCGTACTCTTGGGGACCTCGCTGTGGATAACTGATAGTGTAGTAAATTGACTGAGATTTCTATAAACAGATTTTATCTTTTGAGGGAAATGATTATCAGCTAAATAATAAGACAATAATAAAAACAATTAATTAAAACAGAAAGGAAATAGAAATTGTATATCTTTTTGTGTCTAAAGAAGCATCCCGGGTTACTCTGCTTACCTGTTTCATTTAATCATATTAATATTACTTTCCCACTTTAGCAATAAACTCAAGAATCTTAATTAGTTTATTGACCGTTCCCTGCCTAATAAACCCTGATTAATTTAAACAACAAGCGCAATCCCTTGTTCAAGTCATTAATAAATTAATCGCATTATTAATAATCCCTATTGGAGATAGATTAACCTATACGGCGAGAAACTCTCGCTTCTAGTCGTTAACCCATTTGACTTCCTGTGTCTAGAACCTTGTCTCAGCACTGCATGTTAACAAAGAACTACAAATATCACTTTAATAATTGTACAAGAGAATTAAAGCGCATTAAGGAGAGGAATCAAAATACTGCTTAGATAAATTATACTGGAAAGCTTATATAACACAATTATATAAAATAAGCTCGCTTCTAAACCCGGGAAGCTAGATTTATTAATTACACATAATTATAAAAACAACATAATAATAAGATAGACAGACAGAACGAAGAAGAACGACGGTACGTGGATACAGATCAGGATATGGACTGGTTTGTGCAGATCGTCTTCTTCGTTGGCTGTCTGGAAAATAACAGCGTAAGTTTAATGAACTTTGGATGGAAGATTGTGGTGAACTGTGGTCTGTCGTGGTTTGAACGGTGGTGTTTGGATTTTGAGGAAGGGAGTAATTATTTTTGAGCAGAAAGCTCGTAGAATTTATAGAAGAAGGAGAAGGAGAGGAAGAAGGAGAAGGTTGGAGCACGCGTGACCAAGTGGCCAATTGAGGAGTAGATGGATTGGGTTTGCAGAAGATTGGGGTTGTAGACGCGTGAGGACTGTCGGTAGGCGCCGGAAGGAAAGCGCCGCGAAAAACGGAAGAAAACTGTTTCGCGTTGATTTTAGCCGCGTCCGCCTGCGCGTCCGCCTGGTTTGTGCGCGGACGTCTCTGTCTTGTCCGCGAGGCGGACGCCTGTGTGTTGTCCGCGAGATAAGAGGCGGACGTCTCTGCCTTGTCCGCGAGGCGGACGCCTGTAAGAGGCGGACGTCTCTGCCTTGTCGCGAGGCGACGCCTGTGAGGCGGACGTCTCTGCCTTGTCCGCGAGGCGGACGCCTGTGTGTTGTCCGCGCCTTAACCAGGCGGACGTGTATGTTGTGGGCGGTTGTTTATAGTCTAATCTTCAATTGGCTCCAGATTCTTCGTTATAAGTCCGTTTGACTCGCCGTTTGTTGCGTTGGAAAGCTCATGAGATTATCTATCCATTAACATGGCTTTTTCCTACATTTAACACATAAAATATATCAGTCCATATCAAGACATAAATCTTAGGAAAAACATACGATAAGTGAGAAATGAGCAGAAAAGTGTTGATATAATATATGAATATGCCCATAAAACATGCTCATTTAGACACTTATCACACCCCACACTTGCCTTTTGCTTGTCCTCAAGCAAAACCATGTACCCAAGTAAGTAGGAAATGCTCAATACTAACAATATTTATTATGAAGGGTAGGATAAACATGATCTTTAAACTTATTGAGGAGTGTGATCCATCAACTGCTGGTGGCAAAGGTGTACTCAGGGCAAAAATAAAAATTAGAGTTTCGGGGTATGATCCGGAGTACTTCAATGCTTCTTGATTTAAGGTGACTTTGAGAACTTTTACCATGGCCAACTTCTCTCAAGAATGGGTATTTGAGGAGAAAACAAAAGGAAAAATAGATTTATGCATTTGTTTCACTTTTGCATAAGAGATGAGAAGATAATATGTAAGCATCAAACTTTTGTATTTAAGAACACTCAACTTCTCTTGTTGGTTACCAATGGTGTCTCGCGAGTCCCTTATTTATTTTATTATTTTCTTTCTTTTTTTTTGACAGAGAAGCACCCCTTAGCAATCCCTAAGAAAGAAACAGAAGGAACCCTAAGCGATAAAAATCCAACCATTTCAGATCATTTGGTCACACCGCATAAAAAATGCTCCTCAAAAGTAATCAAAAATTTTAAAATTTGTACCATTTATCCCACAATTCATAACAGTATTTATTTTTAAAGAGAACAACCCACATATAAAGGGTCCACGATATTGAATTGGAGCATTTTAAGCAATATGTCAATTTAAGAGCAACTTAAGACGAGCGATAGAGAAGTGAGTCCTCCCCCACACTTAGACTGGAGCAATGTCCTCATTGCATAGGAATAAATAAATTAACGAGGTCATGCAAACTACTATCTCACACAATTCAAAGCAGAAGGGGGTATATATAAAATTTTGAAGTGCAAAGTAAAGAGAATGTACTCCCCAGAGTTCGCAGATTGTGTAGAGTAGCTCCCCCACACTTGAGTTCAGCTGTCGGAATGTGCAAAATGTTCCTGTAATAATTATTCTAAACAGCCAGAAGAGCTCAAGTTAATTCTCCTCGTTCTCTCTCCTTTCCCTTTTTTTTATTTAATAAAAACATATATAGGAATAACGTGGAAAACAAAACATAAAACAAGAATAGTAGGGAAATAAATTTAACCACTGGGTTGCCTCCCAGTAAGCTGCCCGTATTTATAGTCTTTGGCTAGACTCCAGCTTCGTTATCCTGGATCAAAAATAAAAGTAGACAACAGCTTCGCCAGGAAAACGAAGTTAGCAGTAATTAAAAGCAGACCACCTGGATCAAAACAGAACGTTAACTCGGCAAATAAAATAGGAAAATGTATACTCCACAAAACCTGGTGTTTGAGGAGGTACTGCCGGTAACGTAGTTCTAACAGGAGACCAGGTGGTGATGACTTCTCTTCCTCAAATTGGAGGATGTAAACATCCTCCTCTTGTTGTTGAGGCTTATGGAGGCAGGGTGAGAGTTTATGAGAGACTGGTGGTAGCGGTGTTCCTTCCTCAGATTCGAGGATATAAATTTCACTTCCGGTTGATGAGGCTCACACAAAATATCTTCAAATTTTAATTGCTCCTCTTGTGTTGGGGATGGAGATGGAGGAGATTTGTAACTTTCAGACATTTGCTCCAACTCGGTGTCGGAGAAAAATGTCATGATAAGTTTCTTTATCTCCTCATCAGAACTTGCAGCTTCATTAATATCTGGCTCGAATCGATCTTCACTCATTGGAGTCACCACTGGAATTTCTTCTAGCGGTTCGGTCTGGAGAAATTCGTCTGGTCCTTGTGTAGATTGCTGTTCATTCTGATTGAAGTAGCAGTATCCCAACTGAGCTTCTGGTACTGTATTAGCCTGGTCGACTTCCCACCAATACGGCTCTCGATTTGACTGTTGAGGTGATTGATAATCCTTGACCAACCTTTGATATGAGGACATCTCCTCTTGCATGTGAGTCCATTCCAAATTGATCAATAATCTCTTCACCTCATCGTCGCCGCTCTCCATAATCAGTAACTATCCTACAAAAACAAAAAATAAAAATACCAAGTAGAATAAACTAAAAATAGAAAATAAACACAAGAACGGAAATTAACTAAATAAAGAAAACAAATATGAAATAAAACAGAGATAAAATAAAACTGCTAAAATAAAATATATATATATAAAAAAAAACGGTATGAAAAATTACATAAAACAAAAATAAAAAGAAAATTAAATAGATATAACAGAAAATTTACACAATTAAAATATTAGCAGAATAATAGAAACAAACATTAAAGAGAAGCAAAATATATCACAAATTTATAAACTGAAAACTCAGTAAAATTAAAAACTACCAATTAACCTTGCCGGAGGTCCCCGGCAACGGCGCCAAAAACTTGTTGTAGAAATATGTGACTACTTCTTCAACCTAGGCAGTGTACCTAATCGTTTTGCGGAATAGTGGAAAGGTGGGTTGTCGTACTCTTGGGGACCTCGCTGTGGATAACTGATAGTGTAGTAAATTGACTGAGATTTCTATAAACAGATTTTATCTTTTTGAGGGAAATGATTATCAGCTAAATAATAAGACAATAATAAAAACAATTAATTAAAACAGAAAGGAAATAGAAATTGTATATCTTTTTGTGTCTAAAGAAGCATCCCGGGTTACTCTGCTTACCTGTTTCATTTAATCATATTAATATTACTTTCCCACTTTAGCAATAAACTCAAGAATCTTAATTAGTTTATTGACCGTTCCCTGCCTAATAAACCTTGATTAATTTAAACAACAAGCGCAATCCCTTGTTCAAGTCATTAATAAATTAATCGCATTATTAATAATCCCTATTGGAGATAGATTAACCTATACGGCGAGAAACTCTCGCTTCTAGTCGTTAACCCATTTGACTTCCTGTGTCTAGAACCTTGTCTCAGCACTGCATGTTAACAAAGAACTACAAATATCACTTTAATAATTGTACAAGAGAATTAAAGCGCATTAAGGAGAGGAATCAAAATACTGCTTAGATAAATTATACTGGAAAGCTTATATAACACAATTATATAAAATAAGCTCGCTTCTAAACCCGGGAAGCTAGATTTATTAATTACACATAATTATAAAAACAACATAATAAATAAGATAGACAGACAGAACGAAGAAGAACGACGGTACGTGGATACAGATCAGGATATGGACTGGTTTTGTGCAGATCGTCTTCTTCGTTGGCTGTCTGGAAAATAACAGCGTAAGTTTAATGAACTTTGGATGGAAGATTGTGGTGAACTGTGGTCTGTCGTGGTTTGAACGGTGGTGTTTGGATTTTGAGGAAGGGAGTAATTATTTTTGAGCAGAAAGCTCGTAGAATTTATAGAAGAAGGAGAAGGAGAGGAAGGAAGGAGAAGGTTGGAGCACGCGTGACCAAGTGGCCAAGTTGAGGAGTAGATGGATTGGGTTTGCAGAAGATTGGGGTTGCAGACGCGTGAGGACTGTCGGTAGGCGCCGGAAGAAGAAAGCGCCGCGAAAAACGGAGAAGAAAACTGTTTCGCGTTGATTTTAGCCGCGTTCGCCTGCGCGTCCGCCTGGTTTGTGCGCGGACGTCTCTGTCTTGTCCGCGAGGCGGACGCCTGTGTGTTGTCCGCGAGATAAGAGGCGGACGTCTCTGCCTTGTCCGCGAGGCGGACGCCTGTAAGAGGCGGACGTCTCTGCCTTGTCCGCGAGGCGGACGCCTGTGAGAGGCGGACGTCTCTGCCTTGTCCGCGAGGCGGACGCCTGTGTGTTGTCCGCGCCTTAACCAGGCGGACGTGTATGTTGTGGGCGGTTGTTTATAGTCTAATCTTCAATTGGCTCCAGATTCTTCGTTATAAGTCCGTTTGACTCGCCGTTTGTTGCGTTGGAAAGCTCATGAGATTATCTATCCATTAACATGGCTTTTTCCTACATTTAACACATAAAATATATCAGTCCATATCAAGACATAAATCTTAGGAAAAACATACGATAAGTGAGAAATGAGCAGAAAAGTGTTGATATAATATATGAAATATGCCCATAAAACATGCTCATTTAGACACTTATCAGCTATGCATACTAAATAATTCACATACTAACCAAACAACCTCGTATGCCCCGCACACCACCAATTCTCTTTTTTTTTTTGCATGCAATGCATATCAAACAGCCAAAAATAAGTGCACACATGTGCACAGCCAAGAGGCTCTACCCCCCTTAAAAAGGGTTACGCCCCCGTACCCCACAAGTATACAACAGCCGCTCAACAAGGAGCGCTGGATACTTGGCTCTCAAAGAGTTCTCCAACTCGTGGATTATCCTCATATCAGAGAGACGGGTATAATTCTAGCCCTTCAGGGCTCCACAATATATAAAAGGTGAGGCACTGATCTTTTTGTGCTCTCTCCCAAGTTCATTCTTTTGGGCCCACTCGCTCCGTATGAGGTGTAGACCCATGAACAAAGGCTCAATTTGCCTTTTTTTTTGCTGTGAATCCACTGGTTTGGATCACTAGCATATATGCGTGTGTCTTCTCTCACTGATATTCAGTTTGAGATGTAATGTGACATTGGCTACTGTTAGTACTTAGTGCTCTTTGCACTTGTCTTTGTAATACTAAGACGTACCAGCCTATATGTCCACAAAGATGATGTTTGTCATCCATGTCTCCTGGTGATTTTGCTCCGGAGTAACACACTGTTGTAGTTCTTTTTTTTTCACACTCTTGTTGATATCCACTTTATCTTTCAGCATTTCCACAAGATTAATAACTGCACGAGTGCAATACCAAAACACTCAGTCATACAGAGTGCAGAGGCGTAAACGCTCAACAGCTAATATTTCATGAGTCAAACAGATAAGATGTGCGAATTGTCCTATGAGTGGTACATTCCAAATCCATTGTTCTTTAAGCAAGATTTCTGCTATCATATAGCTTTATCTTTTCTTCTCGCGTAGTCACGCGTTTATCCATATCATCTGGTAGATTTCCTCTGGATTGTAAGAATTACTCGATCCTTATGAGGATTCTACATATTTTCGTCCATAATAGGTTTTCTTGTTGCTTTTTTTTTTGGGTTCCTATCCTTGAACTGTTTCCTTGTCTTCCCTGTATACTGTCCACTGTTCTCTGTTGAAGGTTCTTTTTTTTTTTAGCCCGTTGGTTTAACTGCGGCTCTTCTCGTCCATCTTCGAGGTAATCCGTCTTACTGTCCGTAGAATGGAGTTGACTACTTCTCGTGTTCCTAACACTACCTGTCTACTTGCATGGGGTACCGTACTGATACATTACTACTTACCCGACTAACTTATAAATAAGTCTGTCAGGCCCACATGCTCCGAACGGAGTGCGGTCGTCCCATGTCTCGTTTAGTAAACTGGTAATGTCTGTCACACGGTTGTTGTGAAGTATTCTTTTGTCAATCTCCCTTTGATGGATATCCCTCTTTTTTTTTCTTTTTTTTGTCTTCTTTTTGCTTCTGTTTTTTTTTTGTCCTCTTTTTGCTTCTGCCCTTTTTTTTTGTCTAATAGTTCGTGTTATCGGTTATCCCGTAATAAGTGTTATTGCCTTTGTGGCATCCGTGGTAATTCGTATCATAGACTGGTATTATTCAACTCGGTGTAAGTAAAATCCGTGCTATATTAGCAAACTTGTTTCTCCTCTTTTTTTTGATCTCATTGAGTACAACGCATTTTCCTTTTTCTCCCTGTTTTTTTTTCTGATCATGTCTCATCCATAGTTCATATTCGTCCCCTCATCCATGTAATTGGATGTATTGCAGATTGCATAATAGCTTGAGCAACTTGGCTCTTTACTTCCCAACCATCCTCACTGACGGTGGTGCATCTACAAAGGGTATGCTTGTCCATAAGGACTAAACATGTATCACCGGTAGTGATTAGCATTAAATGCAAGTATACTCTAATGGTATTTGGCTAATAGCCCTGTCTGAAACTTCCTCGAACGTTTAAACTGGTGTGTGTGTGTGTGTGTTTTTTTTTTACAGTCATAGTGGCTGTATAATGTGTCCAGTTGCAGTGGTTGGACTATCGGTCCTTCCAAAATTGCATAGGTTTCTAATCTCCAGGTTTCAATGAAAAGGTTTGAACAACAGTTTTTTTTTATAAAAGGTTAAAAAGTAGTTGTTGCAGTTGCATTTGCAGTAGCTGTTACTGTTGCTGTTGCTGTCGCTGCACTTGCTGTAGCAAGTGCGCAAGGCAGATGGAAATTTCAGTGGTTTACTGTCATAGCGCTTGCAATAGCAAGTGCGCCATGCAGGTGG
Source organism: Limonium bicolor (assembly GCA_023374045.1). Classification (NCBI taxonomy): domain Eukaryota; kingdom Viridiplantae; phylum Streptophyta; class Magnoliopsida; order Caryophyllales; family Plumbaginaceae; genus Limonium; species Limonium bicolor. Next base: position 372,424,223 of record CM041776.1, on the reverse strand, counting down.
AAATTCTGGTTCAGTAATTCCCGGTCTCATTGACTCTGTGTCGTAGAGTATAGGCTACATGGTAATGTAAGCATTAACATCCTGTTCATATATATATCCGTCAAGGTTTAAAGCTTTTGGTACTGAGTACACACAACTAATCCCAAAGTCTTACACAAAAGGCGAGTGGTCAATGACACACTCCCACATACTTATAACATAGCTCCTTCTAACATTCAAAGTAAGCACACAACACAGTAAGTAAAAGTCTTCCACTAGCGGTCTCATGGAGTATGGGTACTCATGCCCTATCTACTCCCTTGCCCTTCTGGGCTCCAGCATCAGCAGATGTCTAGCCATCCTGACCGCCTCGTGGTACTCCAGATCCTCCAGCTGAGGTCTTCTGAGTATTCTTTGGTGGCCTGTAATTACGGCTCTCTGGGTTCATCCAACATTCAAATTCCCTATGGCCCTCTTTGTGGCAGCACCGACACTCGACTTTGCGGCCTTCGCAGTCGACCCCTGGATGGTCCTTCCCACAACGCTTACAGTAAAAATGGCGCTGGGGCTGTCCGGTGCCTGATGATAGTATTTAAGTTTAAGTTAAAATCTGTTGATATAGGGGTTAAGATTATATTTGAATTTAAGAGGTAGGTGTTCTCACCCTTAGGAGGTGCAGATCTCAGAGGCTTAGCATCAATAGCTGGGCCGGTCAACTGCAGGACGGGCTCTTTCCCTTTCTTTCCCTGGTGACCCTGCTGCCCTTTCTTTGGAAAGAATTTCCTGTTTAAGGTTTCGGGTCAGCATTCGTAAGGTATTTAGTATGATAAGTATTTAAGCTTGGGTTAAGTCCTTACTTTCCCTTTTTCTGGCCATCGCCTGAAGATGCTCCTCCACCCTCAGACTCTCCTTCAGGGTTCTTCCTTTTCTTTGCCCCTAGAGTCTCTTCCCGAGTCTGGAGCATTAGCTCCGTCCTCGAGGCAGCGTCGTAACACTCCTGGAATCTCATTGGTAAGTTCTCACAAGGTTATACGGTACTATAGTAAGTAAAGAATTTATGGCATTCATGTTAATACCTGTATGGTAGTGTAGAGGGTAGCACCCATCGCCATCTGGATGCGAAATAATAGTCCTCCCCGGAACTTCTCGATCTTTACGGTTTCTGAGTAATCCACACCGGGGATGAAGTCCAGTAGACCAATGAATCGAGCGTAATACTCGTCCACGGTCAGACCTCCCTGGGTCAATGTTTCAAACTCATGGCGCTTCTTCTGTTTGAGGTGCGCCGGGTAGTACTTCCCTCTTAGTAACTCAACAAAGGCAGCCCACGAAAAGTCGGGCGTAGCCAGGTGCTGGTCCTTGACCAACCTCCACCAAGTGCTGGCTGCATCCTTCAGATGGAAAGCAGCAATAGCGACCTTCTTGTCGTCAGGTACCTGTAACGCTTCATAGGCCTTCTCATGTTCAACGATGTAACGTTCCAAAGCTACGGGGTCTGGTTCCCCTGAATATGTAGGTGGTCGGGTCTCTGTAACTGACTTCAGCCAGTTTGTTTCCCTGGGCTGTGGCGGGTGGGCTGGTGCTCCTCCTATCTGAGTACCCAGCTGTGCAAGAACGGCTGCAACCGTCTCAGCAACTCAATGCCGGGGTCACCGCCTCTACCTCTTCCAGCACCACGCCCTCTAGTACCACCAGACATCTGTAGTACAGTATGTCACATAAATACTTGGTAAAATTACCGTACACAACCAATAGATATTAAGTTGCCTTAAAGGCTATCCTGTCACGCATTTTGCGTTTCTAGACACAATATCTTTTGAGACGAATCGTCTCGTACCTCCTAAATGTTTCCCAATATTTCCCAAGTCCTAAGCTCACTGTCTTAACCTACTTTCTCGTCATCAGAGCGGTACTCCGCTCTGATACCACTTTTGTAACACCCCTCTCCATAATCACGATATAATCCCTCACGTAGCAATAAATAAAACGTCTCGCAGCGGAAAAATAAATAACAATTACAAAACTCACACGGGTGTCACCGGCCATTACTCGCCCATGCGAGCAACGTAGCCATACCACATCCAACTTCCAAAATAAACAAACTGCTAACCGCAGTGATAACGAGAAACTCCTATACATCAAACTAAGTCCATAACCATAAACATTGACAAGTGAGCGTCTACCCAATCCTGAAAAATACATAACCTTACCATAAGACCATACACCATCTTCATTACCATACAACATCTCCAACTACCCTGTTCCTGCTCTTCAGCTCCGACAATGATCAACAACCTGAAATGGTGTAGTATCAGCGATAGACGCTGAGTATGCCGGGCCTGGACCCTAATGGTCACTTGTCATTTTAACCATCTTATTATTAGATTGGTTTCATGCTTTTCCTTTTTACAGTTATAATCAAAACTGAAGCATAAATGTATAATACATAATCAACCATCCAAATTTTCATAAACATTAATCATCCATCCAAACCAAACATTCATAGAATATTTCAAACAACATTTGTATATCGAACGTATCGAGCAATAACACAATATTTTGTACAATGTACAATCGCCGTAGTGTTCACCATCCACTGTCAATTTATTTTAGTTTGGCTTTCAAGCCCCGTCCATATGTACAATGTACATTCGCCGTAGCGTACAGTTCCCATAGTTAATTTACCTTAGCCTTGTAGGCTCCATCCAACCATGTTTAATTAATGTCAGTAGGGCGTCATGTTAGGACAACCCGATAACCTCACCATGGACAGTAGTCCCCCGTACACACAAGGTGCTCATTTCGCCAGAGGTCCGGAGGCCCCTGACTCACTTATGTCTCGTAAGACGTCCATAAAAAGGCCGTAGCCACCTGATCCACGAACCTATTTGGGCTCGTTGGATATAACCTGGAGCGGAATCCAAATAGGAAACCCCTCAGTGATCACAAATGCGCAACCAAGTAGTTCGTGAACTACCGGGATTCCTCACCTCAATCTCATACCATCACTCTCTCATAATGTTTAAGATCTGCTCTTAGTCTTATGAGAATATTTATTAACCAGCGGCCCAATGGGTCACGCGTACCTAGAAGTCATCTAGGTGATATTTATGTTAGAGATCCATGCTCTAGAGACCGACAATGTCGTGACTCGTTCCTAAGTGTTTTACTTAGGTTACCATATCCTTAATATTAATATCATGGTATTATATCAGTAACCGTCATGTCATCACAACGCATATGTATGTTTATATAAGTCGATCTATAGTCGACGTAGTGTTGTCCCGTAGGACGCCCGTGCATAAATTAATGCATCAACACTTACACATACATGTAACCACACACATATACACACAAGTTATATCAACCAAATCCGAGCCCAAGGAGCAACCTTAGGTCAACTCGGCAAACCCCTTTACATACCGTTCACCCTGATTGTATTACGGTGGAGTATGAATCTTCAAGATCCTATGCTCCGTGTAGTCCGCTAGCTTGTCAAGCGTCCTTGTCAGAAGTATAATCTAAACGGTATTAAAACTATAACGTCAGTCTCCATGACTAACTACATCCGGTATATCCGAATAATAAGTAACCCCGACAGTTCACCTCCGTTTTCTACAGTTGTTGTTACGGGTTTCTCTAAAACAGTCGGTTTTTGTTACTTAAAACGCGTACGTCAAAACTATCCCAACTGTTAAGTTTAATTCACTATTTCCTTTTTAATCTTATCCACCCTCCAGTTTAGGTGCGTAACCCATAGTTGCATGTATGCATGCATGATTATATTATATTATATTCTTTTTCTTATTGTATCATTTATTTTATTGTATTCTCTTTCATATTGTTTTATTTTCCCACCATCCTTCATAATTCGACATGTTGTATAATCCCTTTATCTTTAGCAAATAATATTTGCTTCCAAAACTCATGACTTATAGTTCGTAACTATATTTTTTTTAATAACCACCACCATTAACTCATAAGGTGTTCAACCAAAATATATTTATCCACCTTATATACATTATTCTTGTGTATGTATATATTTTTACCACGTAGGTAATTCTCATGAGTTTCATAAACTCTTATATTTTGTGTTACATTTCATCATCTTTTATTAGATGATTATTCCCATTAGTTGCATCATATTATACAACTTATATTAAGATTGTTATCCTAATATTATGTAACATTTTATGTTGTACATTTACAACTCCTAAGGTTTATTCCATAAATACCTTAGTTTATAAATCCCATTCACTTATAGTTTGTCACACCATTTAATGTGAATACCTTATTTGTATTAATTTCATTAACCACCTTAATACCAAATAATTGTTATAATTTATAACATTATAGACCTTAGTCTAAAATTCATTTTCCAACCTTTATATTTTCGGTATAGCCCTTGAATTTATTTAAATTCCCTTTTTGACCACATAACATTATGTAATGTTATACCAAAATACTAATATCATTTGCTATGATATTTTTATTTCCTTTAACTTATAATCTATAGTTTTTATACAAAACTATTGTGTATTGCCTCATAGGCACATATTAAACCTTATACTTTTCCTTAAACCATAATTTCCTTTATTTACAAAATCACCCCTTTCTTTTACCATGTTATATATCCCATTTAATATAACATTTCTAACTTATAAAAGAGCATAACCTATGGTTATTTTTTGTAAATTCCGAACAGACCTCAATATACATTTTATATTGTCATTAGGCCCAATTTATAACATGTAGTTTGATAATATCATTAAAACTATATATTATACATATATCTCAACAAATACTCTTATATAATTCTAAAAATCACCAAATTCCACCAAAGGTTATAAATATCCTTATTAACCCATATACTTTTGATATTTACCATTCCACCATCTATTTTTCTCCAAAGTGTCATAATGACATATTAACTATATATTATTCATATATAGTTTATTTTAATTCCAAAATCCACCAAATAAATTCCTAAAAATTCCTAATAGCCCATGGGTGTTTAGAATACCATTGTACACCCTTTATTTTTGGTAATAACATATTTACCACATATGTTATAAAATATTACCATTAATACATAACTTATTATAAAACCTTAAATAAGTTATCTAACTTATTTATTTTGGTCAAAGCCTAGCATATGGTCAAGGTTGACCTCCTTAATATTTCCTTGACCACCAATTCCTTATAATTACGGTTTAGTACCCAAACTTTCTAGAATTCACCATTTAACCCAAAACTTTATAAAATCTTATAAACTTTATTTTAACTCCATTTTACCTCTCATTTTCGGCCTTATTATTCTAAAGCCCCCAAATTTAATTTAATTACACCTAATACCCCATTTTATTTTCGGTAATGCATTTATACTACTTAAACTTAATTAAAAGCTTGTAAATGCATAATAAAATGGCCTAAAATACATGGCCTTATTACAAACATTGGCTTGCAAAATAATTACACATAAATGTCCCAAAATACATATAAATTCTCGGCCTCACCATAGAATTTTCATTTAATTACCAAACTTCCACATAATGTCTTAAATTTGACAATTATGCTTGTTTAATTAGTTTAAAATTTATTAAACCATTCCTTAAACATTTTAAGGTCAACAAGACCTTATTTTGATCATTCACTCACGGCAATTGATATACACACACTTAAACTTGTGTTAATGTATCAAGTTAAGGTTTTAAGTGATTTATACCTTGATTTAGCTTAGGTAAAGCCTTGTTTGAATTCGGCCAGCCTTAGATAAATTTCCAAAGCTTCTCTTGCATGTTTCAAACAGCAAACAAGGCCTAGTTAGTCTCCAAGAAAGATCTAACCATAAGAAGTAATTTAATGTAAGATTTAAGGCAAAAATCACCTTAAAAATGCAAGGAGAGTTCAAGATGGTTTCGACCTGAATCAAGCACACCACAAGGTGTTAGATCTACCATATTGACATAGGAAATAGCTAGATCTCAACAAGCTACCTTGTTATTAGGTTTTACCTTGAAAAAAATGCCTTAAAAGAGGGTATTTCCTTTGGATCTCGGCCACCCTTGCTCCAAATGGCTAACCAACTGATTCCACATGAAAAGGAGAAGAAAATAAGGCTATGACCAAAGTTTCACAGCCGACTTGAAGGGAATCAAAAGTTATGAGCTTAAAGCACATTTTTACCTTAAAATGTAGATTTGAACAACCTTGGTCCCTCTACTGGTCTCAACCGAGTTTAGCTCTTGTTCTAACCTTAGAACACTGAGAATAAGCCATAGGAACAGATGGGCCACGAAATTTAGGTGTGGTAGTGAAGAGATGAAGAAAAAGAGCTAAAAATGACATTAAAACACTTACATTAAGAGCTTAGGAGCTAGGCTTGCCTTCCATGCTCAAGAACAGACCTTGAGAGCTTCAAAGGAAGGGAGGAGCTCGGCTGGGCAGGAGGAAATCGGACAAGGAAGGAAGGAAAGAGTGGAAAGATTTGAAATAATGGAAAAAGTAAAGGTTACTATTGCAAATTGAAGTTAGGTATCAATTTGTCCAACAATTATTGCAAGCTGCCTCCTCTCTTATTGCCAGCCGGTTTCCTTGGTCCAAATGGGTCAATTAATTGACCATTGACCATGCATGGTCAATATTGACTCATGCGGGCCCCACTTTAGGGTTTTATTAATATTTTAATATTAAATTTGTAAAAATCTGTAAATTTCTGGAATTAAATTCCTAATATCATATAATATGGTATTTTATTATATTTAAAGGTATTTATAACCTTTTAGCCCATTTAAAACCAATTTAGAAGGCGATTACACAAAAACGTGCTTTAAGGAGTTTTAGTGCACATTTTGTGTCGCAAGGTGTTTCTGGGCTTGGTTTTCTTTGACAAAGGTTTTGTTGTGTTCCTTACATGATATTTGATCATGCAATTCAATTTTATATCATTTAGAGGTCCTTTGATTTTTAAGGTTTTCCTAGAGCACCTTTTTGCCCTTTTTGACCTTGAAGCATGTAAATGCTTTTTCTTTGTGTTGGAGTGTTGTCCAACGGTTATAATATGTTTAGTAGTATGTTAATATGCTTAGGACAAATTTTTAGGTCCTAAGAAGTTTATTTGGGTATTTATTTACCCTTAACAGTCAAAGGGTGCAACATCTTGTTTTATGTTGACCACTGTTGTTCTCAGTTGACTTTTAAGGCATGTTTAGGCCTTAATTAATATGATTAAATATTTAATCCATGCTTTAATAATTTTGGGTATTCCATGATGAGTCAAATCCCTTGGTATACTATCAAAGTATGTAGTTTAACTACATATCATATGGTTCATTAGCAACATATATACCGTGGTTTAATATATTGATCCTTATCTTTTTTCTTGTACAGTGTCCATTGCATCCAGGGGTGAGAATGTGCCTACTATGTAATGAGATACATGTATGACATAGTAATGATGTTTCCTAAGTGCAGTGATCCATTGGAAAAGGTACATAATCTTTGTATACTTAACAATATGTTACAACTATAAATAATATAAGTATATGCATGTGTATATGTTTATAATTATTATGTTGAACATAATTGCTAAAACAGGAAAACAGGGCCTATATGAATATGTGGTGGTTCCTTTTTTTTTTATCTTTTAGAGGCGGTTGTTAGCAAAAACCGCCTCCATAGACTATTACTTTTACAGTGAATACCGTTTTATAGAGGCGGTTGCTCTAAAGAATAGTCTTTGAAGGCGGTTGTTTAATAAAAACCGCCTCTAAAGAGTACCTTTGTAGAGATTAATAGCACCTTGTGGAGGCGGTTGTTTGTGAAACCCGCCTCTAAAAGCATGTTTCTAGAGGCGGTTTAGAACCGTCTCCAAAGACACCCAGGCCTATGGAGGCCCTACCATAGGAGGCGGTTTACAACCGCCTCTAAAGACCAAAAACAACCGCCTCTAAAGGCCTTTTTTGTACTAGAAATGGCTTCAACAAGATTTGTTAGGATGTAGGGACTCTCCTCTTTGAATTCCCCAAGATAGCACTAGTAAAAATCAGATTTTTTGTTACAAAGGTTCTGACAACGACTTAAATTCGTTACCATAATTGTTATTAGTGACAAGTTTTTCGTTACCAAAGATAGTACTAAAGATTTAAAAAAATTAAGACTATAGTACCGATATAAATGTTATGAAATCACATTTTTAGTAACGATATAACTTTTAGTAACGAATAAAAGTCGTTACGATAAATAAATTGATCTTTGGTTACGCCATCTCGTGTAACGATATGTAACGACAAAAGTCGTTACAATAAATTAGTTACAATTTTGATTTTTGGTAACCATTTTTTGTTGTTACCAAACAATTATATTCTAGTAGTGTAGGGACTCTCCTCTTTGACTATCCTAGAAATCATGATGTAGAAGCTCACTTGTTTGCGAATCTTGCGAGAACATAAAACGTAAAAGTTGTATGGCTTGACAATATTCCATCTTGTATTCTGAATCTCTTAAAATAATATAATGGTTTTATATTCAGAAAAAAAAAAAAAAAGAGTTAGCATCGTACATATAAGTAATGGACCACACCTGTATGATATTTGTAAAAAAGCCCATAGCTCCATTGGACCACCCCTATAAACAAAACTTTTTGGAGGCCGAGTGACCCGTAAAATTATGGATTTGCAAGTGAAAATGTCCTCTTTGTTTCTTATTGAGGTACTTATATACAGTGCAAGGAGTAAAATGGCTTGACAAACACTACTTAATGAGGTAGTGATTGATGAGTATGCAAGGAAATGGGATAGTAGTCCTTGAAATATCGACAAGTCTGTCTACAAATGGAGCGAGCAGGGGATAAAAGGAAAAATGTCATCCATCTAGCTAGACAAGGTAAGCTAAGCTAAAATACGTATGTCGAAAGCGAGGACAATTGAGAAGAAAAAGAATGAGTAGTAGCACTAGCGGGTATAGTAGTGGTATGAGGTTTTTAATTGTAACACACTTTACAGCATGAGCCACTCGGCTCCGTCAATGTAGCTGAGTGAGAGAAAAGGCTTAGCTTCTTCATCAGTGAGCTCTCTAGACCATGCCACTCTCCCTGCAAAGTTTGCGCCTTGGCCCGTGCACTTGTATTGTCCGTAAAACACCGTCCTGTAAACATAATTCCAATTTACAGGGTTCTAATTAAATAAGAATAAAAATTATAATTAAATTTTATATAGATACTACATGTATGAACTTTGAAGAAGTGATTGGTTGGCTGAAGAGTAATTGAACAATTCAAATTGACCATAGACATGGTCACTCTGTTTTCACCAAATCACTGATAAAAATAGGGTAAACATCGATCCTTGCACAAGGTAGTGTAGCGATAATTAGCACTATTTGTGGTGGGAGTTGGCGTTAGCATCCTTAGACAGTTGGTGCGTGACACATAGATATTGCATTCATGCATGCAAGAGCATCATCATCCGATAGGTAGATAACCGCTAGCTAAAATGGTCAAATAAAACTGCACGCCCGGGCGAATCTAACCATATATAGCACTATCTATCTGCACAAATACGTACAAGGAGCTATATAGCAGTGCACCAAATGTATTTATATAAGTAGCAGCATTTAATTTGTGGTGTACTCGATCTTCCCTTTCAAACAGACAATAAGAATAAAAGTCTTCTAAATCTTCGAAGAAGATAAGAAACTGATAGTTAATGATGCAGATGATGATATGCATGGAGAGAAATTATTGAGGTAGAGATGATGATGCATGAGAAGGTAGGTAGGTAGCGAGCTTATACTAGTAATTAGAAGTTGAGATGGAATACGTACATTTCTCGATTAGGGTCACCCCAATTGTACCATCCTTTAGGGATGATGATATCATCCAAGTAAGTGTAGGCAAACACCACCCTAGAGAAGGGACCCCAAGCTCTCCCAAGGTACAATGCGCCTGACCCAGTAACTTTGCAATTCACAAAGGAGAACCCTGTGTCGTCTAACATGCTCTTTCTCCCTTGCGCTGTTAGTGCACCGTAGCGAGGAGCTATGGCATGCACATGACACCCCTGTGGACAATTTTAATGAAGAATATTATGAACAATCCAACTGGCATGGGTAAACAAATAGTATAAATCAATGTTCACGCGCACACCACAACTGTATAAGAGGGAGGGAAGGAGCTGGGGCTGTAAAAAATGGAATTTTGTGATTTCGATGTCTTGTTTTTGGCCTTTTATACATACATACATACTATTTGCCAACTAGCTGAACATGGTTCTTAACAAGGGGACGGACGGACGGACGTCAATAAGCCTGTGAGGATTGAGGCATGCACCATTTTTTTTTTCTACCTTGGAGTTTTTCTCTTGTACCACATCTACAATTACAAAGACAGCTGCGACCATAACAGCTAGCATAGCCGGGAGAATGTTATTAATTACTAATAATGTAAAGTAAAAAAAATGAAAGAAAGAAGGAGATCCTCTCTTATATATATGGACAAATAGAAGGATATTCCTTAGCTAAAATTCTACCAGAGAATTGATGAATTCTTAATTTATCTGAAAAAAAAAGATGGGGTTGGGCCATCATGAGCAGCTGCGGGTTGCCTAATAATATACTATAATTAATTACCTGAAAGAGTGAAAGACCGTTGCCGAATATGAAATCAACGGATCCTTCAATGTAGCAATCCTTGTAATAATGGCGTCCCAGATGGTCGTATAATGTGTCCTGTGCACCCAAAAATGTACACCCAAGAAACGCCGCTGTATCAGCTGATATCCTGAACGCCACCGCTTGTTTCCCGCTTGCGCCTGGGGGTGGAACTGGGGTTGTATTCTGAAAAGTTATGTTTTTTGCTATGAAAAACGGTGAATTAACAGCAAATGTGGCAGAACCAAAAGTCCCCAATTTCTTTCCGTCAGGACCGACGGTGTAAGCCGTGTCTCCCCACTGCACTATTGTTTTATCCGCTCCTTGTCCTTCAATAGTCACGAAGGATTTGAAAGGCGGGATGTACACTTTCTCCCTGACAAATTACAATTTACAATTTACAAATTGAGTAGCAATGCTAGAAGAAGATGAATAGTAAGTAAGAAACAAAAAGGAGAGCCTGTTTGCTGTTTTCTTCTACTCACGTGTAAGTTCCAGCCATGACTTTGATCACCACTCTGACGAGATTAATAGGTGGCAGAGAATCAACGGCTTCCTGAATTGAAGTGAAATCGCCAATTAAGCGGTTTTTAGAAACCGTTAGAGTAAAAGAGGGGAACACTCTGTTCTTGCAGGATTTGAAGACCGAGTGTCTGAGGCTGCCAACTAACTTGACCCATCTCATGAATTGCTCTTCTGATATCTGGGTTTGGTTCACCATTACAGTTGTTGATTCCTTTGGAGCCTTATGAGGTTGGGAGTGCCTTCTCTGTTTGGGTCTTCTTGTAGTAGCTGTAGTAGTACTACTACCACTCCTCCTATGATGACGATGATGGTGGTGGTGGTAGCCATGACTGTGAGGAGAATGATAATCGTGATTGCTTTGCTGCATTGATGATGATGACTCGGTTGAGTCACAGAGCAGGAAGAGGAAAGTGACTAGGGTAAGAAAGATTAATGGAACAGTTGGAGGGATTGACATGATGATTGTGGGATTGGCGGGGGAATGAAATAAGGGTAACAAAGAAGGAATAAAAGTTAAAATTGGCATAGAAAGATACTGAGGTTGTAGTAGTAGAACAGAACACAGCAGCGTATTATCCCTATATACTAACTACCAGTAGTCCAGTTTGGTGGTTCCTTTCGGGTGGAAAGTGACCAATAGTGGGTTTTTTGGAGCCTACTCATGAGATGATGAATCTAGGAGGAGGACTTCACGGGTGCTGCTACTACTCTGTCAAATCTCTCTCCCTAACATCAATGCATGAGAGAGAGAGACACACACACAATGGAGTTGGAAAGAGAAAGAAAGAAAGATCACAGGCAGCACAGCATACATACATTTGCAGTCAAGGTAGGCCAGTAGTCCCACCACAGTGACAGCCTCCCATAGTTTTGCGCTTTGTAGCAAATGAACTTGTTTTCGGTTTTGTGGAGAGAACATGATGTTTTTTTTTTGGCCGTTCTCTTGTTGTTGTTGTAGTATTTGTTTCTTTATGTAGCGTACCAAATCAAACAATAGCCCCCCGTGATGAGCTTTCTTTCCCACTCCCTCCCTCCCTCCACTCTGTAGTATTCTTGGATCACTTACCCGCCAAAAGTAACAAATACTAGTTGGTTTATTAAATTCTGTACCCATTACTACGTTCGTATTAATTTATGACATAGTTTTGACCATCTGTCAACTTTATGACACGGCCGCAAATTCGTTTTTATATATGAACGAGACAAGCCAGATAAATTACAAAAAAAAACAGAGAGGGAGACATCAGGTAAACAAACCGTCTTCGCTCTCTTTTTTTGAAACAAACTGAAACACTCTTCATTCATACCAAGCAATCAAAAGTCAGAGAATGGGCAAAAAACTTATACCCATACTAGTGCAGTTTAAGCTGTGAGCTTTACAAGCTTTACAACCCCACCTCCGCTTGGACATCTTACATACAGGGATCACACCCCCAGGCCTCCCAAGCCTAAAATTAGAAACTACATAATCCACTACAACATATTTGATCTATGAGGGCAACTTTTATTGCCCTAAAAAATCAAAAACTTGCCACGAAAAACTATAGGGGCGACTAAATAATTGCCCTCAAGATTGCCTCTAAAGACATGCCATGTTAGACTTTGGTAACGACCTATTTCCCTTGCCCTGTTTGACATGATCTATAAGGGCAACTAAACTCGCCTTCTTTGACCCCAAGTAAAGGAAGCAATTTTTGTTGCTGTTTTTGATCGATTATCAACAGGGGCAAAACAACAGAGTCGCCCCTATTGTATGTGGTCAACTGAGGCAAGTTCTGTTAGTCGCCCCCTTTGATTTAAATCAAAGAAGGCAACACTTAACATTGCCCTCTTTGGTCTTTAGTCTCAATACAGCCAGCTGCATCCTATGGTGACGACCTGTAACACCCCTATAATAATAAAACAACAGCGGAAAATAAACTAAAGGTGCTACAGACCATCGGGCTCCAAACACCCGGTACCAACCTCACCAATTACAACCTTTACAATTAACTAAGTTACGGTCTGAACTTCGAGAAAACTTAACAAAACATAACAATAAAACACACTCGCTCTCCACAAAACCTAGTCCCATCCCAAACGCTCATTCTCTTCGTGGCCACCTGTAAATCAATTCGTACCTGCAAGATGAAACCAAGCAGCCCACCCCAAAAGGGGCGGGTCAGTTCCCTGGAATGGAACTGGTACAATTCTCCAAAAACAAACTTATAAAACATAACTCTTCAAAATAAATAGTAACATGAAAACAAACTCTTAAAAGTAAAACAGAGATAAAGCACATCAAAACAATCAAGCTTAAAGAGAAAAGAAAACAAGACAAAGATAGAGATAGAGAACTTCCAAAACAAGTCGTCCACTTAAGTAGTCACACCACATAGTTAGTAAGCATCCATTGTTGATGTTAGAACCAATTCCCGTTAGGAGTAGAAAGACTCAGATAGTCACAAAGGACTAGGAATGATAAAATAGATCCAGGAATCAAGAACTCAAGAGTGGAATAATTTAACTGGGAGAGATGGCCCCCACCGCCAATATCAATGTCCATATGGACGAGGGATATACAGCCCCCTGCTGTCATTTCAATGTCCTAGTGGACGAGGGATATACAGCCCCCTGCTGTCATAATATCAATGTCCTAGTGGACGAGGGATATACAGCCCCCTGCTGTATCATCAATGCCCCTATGGGCGAGGGATATACAGCCCCCTGCTGTTACCATTAAAGACGCGCGCACGTCGAAGGAAAGATTTCCAAGATTGACCTTTTCCAAATTCCCACTAGACCACCAACTACCCAGAGCAATACCAAAACACTCAGTCCTACAGAGTGCAGAAGCGTAAACCCTAAGCAGTCAATGTCTAACGGGACACCAAATAGAAGAAGAACCATACCCATGTAATTTCATGCTCAAGGCTCAGTTAGTCACACAAGCTGAGTTAGTCACACAACCAATTCTTTTTTGAAATTCCTCTTAAAGTCAGTTAGCGTTTTCCAAGACATTCCACAAGACAAACAACAAATATCGGAGTACGAGAAATCGTACAAAACATTCCATAGAGTCCAAAACACAACAAGCTGAGTACGAGAAATCGTACCTGGGTAACGTTGTAGCAGTTCTAATCAACTTGCGCAAACAATCAACATTACTCTGAAGAATATTAAAAGTAGTCTATCATCAAACACTTGTAGCCTATGCTACACTTAAATAAACTCCTCACTGTTATTTCTAAATCTCAATTGTCTTTTAAGCCCTCACTTAAATGCTATGAATAACCTTTGACTTGTCTTAGAATGTTGTATAACTCAAGGTTGTAAGACCAAGGAATGTATTTTATTAACACTTGTTAATTGTTCCACCCTTATCCACTTTACCCATACCTAACCATAATTCTCACATTAAAGACCTTTATAACATAAGTGCATTATACGTTATTCAATCGATCTTAGAATTTCAATAACAATTCTTAAGCTCAGTACTTTTATTCTTACTTCAGGACATACACCGTGTTATGACCAATGATGGTTTATCTTAGAATACTATACTATTATTTCACAATTTATTGACTATGTATCTTTATCAATATCTACTAGATAATCCATTATAACTAAGTCTTCCCCCTTAACTTAATTAAGATCTACATCCCGTATACTGAAATCGTAGTGTTGTAGATGCATTTTAGTATAACTTATTTGAGCTACTAAACTCAATTATCTTATCTTTAGTTCAGAATGGCCTTTAATTACAACCATCTATTAATCTTGTCATAAGTTGTTAAATTACTTTTCATCTTGAAATAACCATATTATAATTAACTTAGACTCATAGAACTCTTACATTTAGTATCCACAGGGTATATTATTTACTTTATCATAACTATATAATAAGATGTTTTAAGATAACCTCTTATGTATCCTTACTTACATTTAATTTCCTAAATGTTCTATTTTTACACACATTCCCTCCATAGGCTATGTATAAACCCTTTATATTAAACTTCGCTAAACTCAAGTCTTAAATACATTTTATATTGTTTACAAAACCTAAGGTTTCAAAAGAATAACTTAATAAATTAATTTCCTTTATTGTATTTAGGATGGACATCATATCTTAGCATAAGGTAGAATTTATCAAAGAATTAAATTCTAGTTCGTAAGTGAAATTGTTAATTATTTAATAAGATAATCTATTATGAAAAATCCCATACCTTATATTCAAATGACACATTAATATTTCCCGTGTCAAAAGGTAAATCCTTATAGCCTCTTATGTAACTTAGTTCCTCTAACTAAAGGTTCAAAGGTTTATGTATCTAATTTCTATTTACAAACCTTTTAGTAAATCTTTAACTATTATGTACAACACTTATTTATAAACTCACATCTTGAATATTAGTAATAAATGTATTTTATATGGCTAACTAATTCTAAGAAACTTAAGGATTATTATTTAGAGTAATTTCCTAATCATAGTTTAATTTAGTTTTATATCATAATCCTTTTAATGATTTTATCACAAGATATCAAGTTACTACTCAATACTATAAATATTAAGAAATGATTAAATCTAGACTTATTTATCCTCTTCACATTTAGATGTAAAAGTAACTCATTTACTTTATTATTGTTTATATAATAAGAACATTTAAATGTAAAAGTATTTCATTCATTTTATTATCAATTAAATAATAAGATCTATTTGTGTAACACTTTATGTAAACTAATTACAAATATTCCTAAATTTCAACTTATTAATTTCTTAACCCAATTATAGATTTACATTGTGGTCACTGACTAAATATATACATGTATTTTAATACCGTTAATATAAATCCTAGAAATTCAAAGGTAACTAATTTTATTTATATATATATTATATATTCCAGGATTTGTTCAAAACATTATTTATGTAATTTATTGTATTTAATTATGTTTAAAAACTTTTAGGCATAACTACAACCGATACGCGGTTTATAAAATAAAGTGTTCCCTTTAATATATATAAGTATACCTGTATTAAATTTAATTAAGACATTCCCTACGTAACTTATTATATTTAAACTATCTTATCACTAACTGCATCCCATGTATGTTCTATGAAGTATTTCCTTTAACTATCTTAGGATACTAGCTCTTATAATATTTAGTTATTATAAATGTTAATTTATTAGTTCCTTGCTTTACTCTAAGTTACTATTTTATTCTGTTTATATATATGTATAGAAATATATATATATATATTCCTTAGTTTAATTAATAATATTAACTCCCATATAATATAGTAAATAAAACGTAGGACAATTAAACTCCTTAATTTATATAAGTTTCTACTTAAGTAAGTATATATACATATATGTAAATAATTTCTTTTCTCTTAAAAACTAATACAAAAACATTTATAAACTTACTGTTATAAAATGTTAATTTAGTTCCCTTTATTTTCCCCAGCTTAAAAGTCCATTAACCAACCTTACTTTAATTTTTGATTACATTAAAAACTTTATATTATAGGTTATTCTTATGAAAAACTCATAAACACAATTTTTAAAACCCTTTACCGTTGCCCAAAAATTCCCAAATTTAGTATACAGTAACTATAACATTTTAGACATATTATAAAATTTTTATTTCATAAAAATATCTTTTTAATTTAGCCAAATAATTCCAAAAAGCCGTAACTTGTAAAAATCATAACTTATGTTTAAAAACTCCAAACCTTAATAATTTACATCAAAATAAACTACATAAAATAAGGAATCTATGGTTAAAATTTCAAGTCAAAATACATTCGGGAAGGTACTTAAATTAATTAAACAAGTTAGGGTTTATTCCTGGAAACAATATAAAAACTTATACATTTAAAACGTGTGTTTTAATCGTGGCCGTCCATCTCTATTAACTGAGATCGGACGGCCCGTGTTGTGCGAGTTCTTCAGAGGATTCAAAATCGAAACCGAGTACTAATTCGCCTATAGCTCTCGATCTACAGAACGAAATTCAACGATTCTTGTTTCTATGGATTCGTAATACAATTTCGGTTCCAATGATGCTAGTTTCCCCAATTATCATGCAGTAATCGTCGAGTTTCGAATTCAATTCGAAGGTTAGGGTTCATATCGGTTCCAGGGTTGATTTCGAATACAAATCTATCAAATTCTCTTAATATAGTACGTAATTGACACAATTGAAACATGGGTTAGGTCGGAATTGTAAAACCGGTTAGCATAATCGGAGGGATTGAAGAAAGCTCACCGGAATTGCCCGAATCGAAGTGATTTCGAGATCGGTTTCTGGAAAAAATTCGAACTTCAGACCAGTTCGTGAAGCAACCTTCGAGGATCTATAAGTTATAGCACAGATCGAGTTAGGCTTTGTTTTGGGCTCATTAGAAAGATGAAACTTAGATCTACGCATTGAATAGAACTCAATCTAATATGCATTATACAGGAAGAAATTTGACCCGAAAGTTACGAGTTTACCTCTCTGTTTCCGGTATGATTTTATGTACTGAAAAATCCGGAACTTTGAGCGACTATAACTTCCAAACGGTAATGATTCAGGCTTGGGCATAAACATAAGAATTGTAGATGGGTTAGAGATCTACACAACGAGCTAAAGAAAACAAAATTTGGTTGAGAAACGAAGGATTTATGGCTAGACGAATTTACCTCAATTCGAAGGAAATTGTAAATCTGGGTTACGACTGTGAAAGGTGCCAACTTGAGAACGATTTTCCCGTTGATGTGGATGGAGTTAGGGCTTGTATGAGTTATGAATGTAAAGAGGGAATTAAGGAGAAGAGAGTGGTGAAGACGGCACTGGAAAATTCGAAGTAATGAGAGAGTTATGGCCGTCACAAGTTAGGTCAAAAACGGTTGTTTGCTGGAGAAAATCAAGGAGGTAAAAATCTGCTAAGTGTTGGGACGCACGAGAGGCTGACACGTGGCACTTTATGAAATTTTGGCTCTAAACTTCAAACTAGCATAACTTTGGCTAGGATGATCCGTTTTTGACGTTCTTTTTATCGATCTTCATGGTTTTCCATAACCTATTTATTGGTATAGGTGTAATGACCTGGTTTGACCATTCTCAAAAAGTCAACTCTAGCAAGGCTTAATAAGCTTTAAGGTTTCTAGAATTTTATATTGACTTTCATATCTCAAAACAATGTTCCAACACTTCCCAAAATCTTAATATATATGGAGTGTTAATAATTTTCCCAAGATTTATTGACTTATAAATCTTATTATTAAATTCATAATACCATATAATAATGTATAATAATTAGGGTTAAATAGAAGAAAACCCCTAAATAAATTCACAACCCCATATAATAATTTACTATTCATAATTCCAATAATAATTAATATTCATAATTCCATATAATAATTTAATACTTAAGTAGTATTAAAGGTTTAATAAAAGAAATCCCCTAAATTAATTTAAATTAATTTTAAATTAATTTAGGGGTATTTCAGCATATCCCCCTTAAAAGAAACTTCGTCTCGAAGTTTAAAAATCAACTAATAAGCACTCACACCGCTTCGGGTGTGCTGAGACAATAAAAGTTCCAATGAAGTTCCATACCAAAACAATCCTTTATTTCCATCCACTTCCATAACAACATTCCACTCAAGATTACTCAAAATCAAACTTCATCAGGATATACCAAGATATAACATGATGAAAATCAAAAGTCACATACTGAGTCATAATGCAAAAACCAAGCACATACAAACACCTCTCATTCTGCTAATACTGTTCTCCCTTTGCTAATAATGAAACGCGGCATAATCCGGATGAGATAACGAAGGAGGAGTATGCCAGCATATCCCCCTTAAAAGAGCTAAGGTACGCCCTCGTACCGCTACTAATGGCACATTCAAAGAATTCAACACCTTATTAACCAGCTTTGTTGAATTTTACTGCACTGTTGATTATATCTATGATCGTTATATATATATCTGTATCTTTTGATTGTTATGTATTCGTATTTCCTTGGTGGTTATAAAATTTTATCTTATGATTATTATCCATTCATTTAATGACTGATACGAATTATATGTCCATATATGATCATTTATCATATCAATTATATTATCAAGCTATAAACCAGGTGTAACGTATTTGAGTAGTTTATAATAATATTTCAGTTCATTCAATAATCCTTAATAATCTTCCAGAATTATCTTCAAAGGTTTATTGGCCAACCATATGTTAAAACTCTATAAGATGAATATTTTCTGTGACTTTTCAAGTTCCAGTTGTTTTATAATTAACTATAGTATTCTAGACGAACCATTAGGTATTCACTTCATAAAATTTACTTATTATATATTTACATAATTTCACACAAGGCAGAGTTTTAGGAAGTTCTTATTATAATATAGCTCCAAAATCTGATTCCTTTATCTTAAAATTTATATCTTATTATTATTATTTTTTTTTTTTTTTTAGGTAGGGACTCTATATAAAATTTTAAGTCAAATGAATTAGTCTACTGAAAACTCACTCACTCTTGATAATTATTTTCCTTAAGGTTTGTTCCATGTAAGTATTCTTCTGATTATTAAATCTTAGTACTCTTAGACAATGGTGGCTTTTGGTAAATATCACTCTTAGTGTGTCTTTTCAAATTTTATACCTGTATAATGTTAAACTTCCAAGTAAACATGAGGATTTCCAAATCCTTAAGTAACTCCCAATTTCTCACTAGATGCTCAATATTCTGAGTATTTAAGGGTCAATGATATTTAGTTTAGTGTTACTCTTCTCTTCACTTAATCTTTAAGTAACTTCCTTTAATGGTTTTTATATTCAACAAGGGGTAGACGTTCTACCTTGAAGTACCCAAATTTTAAATTCCCCTCCTCCATATATAGGTATTTTCACCAAAAATTTAACTCAATAAATCCTTTCCTTGTTTGAATTTAATACTGGATATTAAGATATAAATATAAGATTGTTCATTGTGGCTAGTAATGAAATATGCCCAACTTAAGACTTCATGATGGTAACGTCTTACCACCAATCCTCCTCAAGTTCAACACAATCCATCACCTGCGTAGAAGATTATTTACAGTTAGATGACAAGGCTTGTCTAGCCCCTAAACTTCTAGAAGTGGGTGTGCACCCCCACTACTTTCAGCCTAGGAGTTCGTCGCACCAGGCACTTCCCGTAGGGTGTTAGGTTTATGTGTTTTCTTTCTAAAGTTAACATAGAGTTTTAATGTGTTTTACAAGTTCAGATGTTGATTTTTTTTTTTTTTTAATACGCTACTAGTTCTTGTTAGCTTAATAATTTTCTAGACTTAAGATTTATCTTAAACATTATCTTTAGGTAACAAATTGATACCAAGTAGTTCATGAGATTTATTTTCAAACTTTAAAGGAGTTGAAGTACTTTCACATAATATCAATACTAATTTAATTAGGTAAAGTTCTATTTGTATACGGTTTTCAACCAAAAGTATTCTTTAAAATTCTAGGAACTTGTGTACTAGCTTTTAAAGGATTGCATCTTTAGCAATGTATTCTCCATAAGCATGCTTTTGGACAAGAGCTCAATGTATGATTTATCTCAATTAAAGTCTTACCATATCCAATAGATGATATTCCAAACTTATAATTTTACTATAGTTTAATGTACGAACAGTAGAACAGCACACCATACTCAACAGACATTCATAACAAGAAAAGTGTATAAAGAAACCATTCACTAATCTAAGAAGGGTTAGGAGTCGTGCCTTACTGGAGTCCTCACTTCCCAATTCTACCCCAGTTCCCCAGTTTTAAGTGCACCTATAATCTAAGTATTTCACTCGGCTTGTTTTCTCGGGTTCAGAGCGTAACTACGCTCTGATACCACTTTCTGTAACACCCCTATAATAATAAAACAACAGCGGAAAATAAACTAAAGGTGCTACAGACCATCGGGCTCCAAACACCCGGTACCAACCTCACCAATTACAACCTTTACAATTAACTAAGTTACGGTCTGAACTTCGAGAAAACTTAACAAAACATAACAATAAAACACACTCGCTCTCCACAAAACCTAGTCCCATCCCAAACGCTCATTCTCTTCGTGGCCACCTGTAAATCAATTCGTACCTGCAAGATGAAACCAAGCAGCCCACCCCAAAAGGGGCGGGTCAGTTCCCTGGAATGGAACTGGTACAATTCTCCAAAAACAAACTTATAAAACATAACTCTTCAAAATAAATAGTAACATGAAAACAAACTCTTAAAAGTAAAACAGAGATAAAGCACATCAAAACAATCAAGCTTAAAGAGAAAAGAAAACAAGACAAAGATAGAGATAGAGAACTTCCAAAACAAGTCGTCCACTTAAGTAGTCACACCACATAGTTAGTAAGCATCCATTGTTGATGTTAGAACCAATTCCCGTTAGGAGTAGAAAGACTCAGATAGTCACAAAGGACTAGGAATGATAAAATAGATCCAGGAATCAAGAACTCAAGAGTGGAATAATTTAACTGGGAGAGATGGCCCCCACCGCCAATATCAATGTCCATATGGACGAGGGATATACAGCCCCCTGCTGTCATAATTTCAATGTCCTAGTGGACGAGGGATATACAGCCCCCTGCTGTCATAATATCAATGTCCTAGTGGACGAGGGATATACAGCCCCCTGCTGTCATAATATCAATGCCCCTATGGCGGGGAGGGATATACAGCCCCCTGCTGTTACCATTAAAGACGCGCGCACGTCGAAGGAAAGATTTCCAAGATTGACCTTTTCCAAATCCCCACTAGACACCAACTACCCAGAGCAATACCAAAACACTCAGTCCTACAGAGTGCAGAAGCGTAAACCCTAAGCAGTCAATGTCTAACGGGACACCAAATAGAAGAACAATACCCATGTAATTTCATACTCAAGGCTCAGTTAGTCACACAAGCTGAGTTAGTCACACAACCAATTCCTTTTTAGAAATTCCTCTTAAAGTCAGTTAGCGTTTTCCAAACATCCACAAGTCAAATCAAAAATATCGGAGTACGAGAAATCGTACAAAACATTCCATAGAGTCCAAACACAACAAGCTGAGTACGAGAAATCGTACCTGGGTAACGTTGTAGCAGTTCTAATCAACTTGCGCAAACAATCAACAATACTCTGAAGAATATTAAAAGTAGTCTATCATCAAACACTTGTAGCCTATGCTACACTTAAATAAACTCCTCACTGTTATTTCTAAATCTCAATTGTCTTTTAAGCCCTCACTTAAATGCTATGAATAACCTTTGACTTGTCTTAGAATGTTGTATAACTCAAGGTTGTAAGACCAAGGAATGTATTTTATTAACACTTGTTAATTGTTCCACCCTTATCCACTTTACCCATACCTAACCATAATTCTCACATTAAAGACCTTTATAACATAAGTGCATTATACGTTATTCAATCGATCTTAGAATTTCAATAACAATTCTTAAGCTCAGTACTTTTATTCTTACTTCAGGACATACACCGTGTTATGACCAATGATGGGTTTATCTTAGAATACTATACTATTATTTCACAATTTATTGACTATGTATCTTTATCAATATCTACTAGATAATCCATTATAACTAAGTCTTCCCCCTTAACTTAATTAAGATCTACATCCCGTATACTGAAATCGTAGTGTTGTAGATGCATTTTAGTATAACTTATTTGAGCTACTAAACTCAATTATCTTATCTTTAGTTCAGAATGGCCTTTAATTACAACCATCTATTAATCTTGTCATAAGTTGTTAAATTACTTTTCATCTTGAAATAACCATATTATAATTAACTTAGACTCATAGAACTCTTACATTTAGTATCCACAGGGTATATTATTTACTTTATCATAACTATATAATAAGATGTTTTAAGATAACCTCTTATGTATCCTTACTTACATTTAATTTCCTAAATGTTCTATTTTTACACACATTCCCTCCATAGGCTATGTATAAACCCTTTATATTAAACTTCGCTAAACTCAAGTCTTAAATACATTTTATATTGTTTACAAAACCTAAGGTTTCAAAAGAATAACTTAATAAATTAATTTCCTTTATTGTATTTAGGATGGACATCATATCTTAGCATAAGGTAGAATTTATCAAAGAATTAAATTCTAGTTCGTAAGTGAAATTGTTAATTATTTAATAAGATAATCTATTATGAAAAATCCCATACCTTATATTCAAATGACACATTAATATTTCCCGTGTCAAAAGGTAAATCCTTATAGCCTCTTATGTAACTTAGTTCCTCTAACTAAAGGTTCAAAGGTTTATGTATCTAATTTCTATTTACAAACCTTTTAGTAAATCTTTAACTATTATGTACAACACTTATTTATAAACTCACATCTTGAATATTAGTAATAAATGTATTTTATATGGCTAACTAATTCTAAGAAACTTAAGGATTATTATTTAGAGTAATTTCCTAATCATAGTTATTTAGTTTTATTCATAATCCTTTAATGATTTTATCACAAGATATCAATTACTACTCAATACTATAAATATTAAGAAATGATTAAATCTAGACTTATTTATCCTCTTCACATTTAGATGTAAAAGTAACTCATTTACTTATTATTGTTTATATTAAGAACATTTAAATGTAAAAGTATTTCATTCATTTATTATCAATTAAATAATAAGATCTATTTGTGTAACACTTTATGTAAACTAATTACAAATATTCCTAAATTTCAACTTATTAATTTCTTAACCCAATTATAGATTTACATTGTGGTCACTGACTAAATATATACATGTATTTTAATACCGTTAATATAAATCCTAGAAATTCAAAGGTAACTAATTTATTTATATATATATTTATATTTCCAGGATTTGTTCAAAACATTATTTATGTAATTTATTGTATTTAATTATGTTTAAAAACTTTTAGGCATAACTACAACCGATACGCGGTTTATAAAATAAAGTGTTCCCCTTTAATATATATAAGTATACCTGTATTAAAATTTAATTAGACATTCCCTACGTAACTTATTATATTTAAACTATCTTATCACTAACTGCATCCCATGTATGTTCTATGAAGTATTTCCTTTAACTCTATCTTAGGATACTAGCTCTTATAATATTTAGTTATTATAAATGTTAATTTATTAGTTCCTTGCTTTACTCTAAGTTACTATTTTATTCTGTTTATATATGTATAGAAATATATATATATATATTCCTTTTTAATTAATAATATTAACTCCCATATAATATAGTAAATAAAACGTAGGACAATTAAACTCCTTAATTTATATAAGTTTCTACTTAAGTAAGTATATATACATATATGTAAATAATTCTTTTCTCTTAAAAACTAATACAAAAACATTTATAACTTACTGTTATAAAATGTTAATTTAGTTCCCTTTATTTTCCCCAGCTTAAAGTCCATTAACCAACCTTACTTTAATTTTTGATTACATTAAAAACTTTATATTATAGGTTATTCTTATGAAAAACTCATAAACACAATTTTTAAAACCCTTTACCGTTGCCCAAAAATTCCCAAATTTAGTATACAGTAACTATAACATTTTAGACATATTATAAAATTTTTATTTCATAAAAATATCTTTTTAATTTAGCCAAATAATTCCAGAAAAGCCGTAACTTGTAAAAATCATAACTTATGTTTAAAAACTCCAAAACCTTAATAATTTACATCAAAATAAACTACATAAAATAAGGAATCTATGGTTAAAATTTCAAGTCAAAATACATTCGGGAAGGTACTTAAATTAATTAAACAAGTTAGGGTTTATTCCTGGAAACAATAAAAACTTATACATTTAAAAACGTGTGTTTTAATCGTGGCCGTCCATCTCTATTAACTGAGATCGGACGGCCCGTGTTTGCGAGTTCTTCAGAGGATTCAAAATCGAAACCGAGTACTAATTCGCCTATAGCTCTCGATCTACAGAACGAAATTCAACGATTCTTCTTGTTTCTATGGATTCGTAATACAATTTCGGTTCCAATGATGCTAGTTTCCCCTTTCATGCAGTAATCGTCGAGTTTCGAATTCAATTCGAAGGTTAGGGTTCATATCGGTTCCAGGGTTGATTTCGAATACAAATCTATCAAATTCTCTTAATATAGTACGTAATTGACACAATTGAAACATGGGTTAGGTCGGAATTGTAAAACCGGTTAGCATAATCGGAGGGATTGAAGAAAGCTCACCGGAATTGCCCGAATCGAAGTGATTTCGAGATCGGTTTCTGGAAAAAATTCGAACTTCAGACCAGTTCGTGAAGCAACCTTCGAGGATCTATAAGTTATAGCACAGATCGAGTTAGGCTTTGTTTTTGGGCTCATTAGAAAGATGAAACTTAGATCTACGCATTGATAACTAGAACTCAATCTAATATGCATTATACAGGAAGAAATTTGACCCGAAAGTTACGAGTTTACCTCTCTGTTTCCGGTATGATTTTATGTACTGAAAAATCCGGAACTTTGAGCGACTATAACTTCCAAACGGTAATGATTCAGGCTTGGGCATAAACATAAGAATTGTAGATGGGTTAGAGATCTACACAACGAGCTAAAGAAAACAAAATTTGGTTGAGAAACGAAGGATTTATGGCTAGACGAATTTACCTCAATTCGAAGGAAATTGTAAATCTGGGTTACGACTGTGAAAGGTGCCAACTTGAGAACGATTTTCCCGTTGATGTGGATGGAGTTAGGGCTTGTATGAGTTATGAATGTAAAGAGGGATTAAGGAGAAGAGAGTGGTGACGGCACTGGAAAATTCGAAGTAATGAGAGAGTTATGGCCGTCACAAGTTAGGTCAAAAACGGTTGTTTGCTGGAGAAAATCAAGGAGGTAAAAATCTGCTAAGTGTTGGGACGCACGAGAGGCTGACACGTGGCACTTTATGAAATTTTGGCTCTAAACTTCAAACTAGCATAACTTTGGCTAGGATGATCCGTTTTTGACGTTCTTTTTATCGATCTTCATGGTTTTCCATAACCTATTTATTGGTATAGGTTAATGACCTGGTTTGACCATTCTCAAAAAGTCAACTCTAGCAAGGCTTAATAAGCTTTAAGGTTTCTAGAATTTTATATTGACTTTTATCTCAAAACAATGTTCCAACACTTCCAAAATCTTTATAATATATGGAGTGTTTAATAATTTTCCCAAGATTTATTGACTTATAAATCTTATTATTAAATTCATAATACCATATAATATGTATAATAATTAGGGTTAAATAGGAAAACCCCTAAATAAATTTCACAACCCATATAATTTACTATTCATAATCCATAAATAATTTAATATTCATAATTCCATATAATAATTTAATATTCATAATTCCATATAATAATTTAATACTTAATATTATATTAAAGGTTTAATAAAAAATCCCCTAAATTAATTTAAATTTAAATTAATTTAGGGGTATTTCACGACCCACCAGGTCGCCCCCTTTGACTGCTATCTAGAGGACAAGCTATGTTAGTCCTCTGTTGGTTGTTGTCAATGGTGACAAGGTGTTCAGTCGCCCTCTTTGAATGTTTATCGGGGGACTTTTGTTGCCCTTATAGATCTTTTTTTTAGAAAAAAAAAATTACACTTAATTGGAACTACGTGGGTCTAATCCACACCATAAGACTTCTCAGGAAGTTTTTGTAAGAAGTATAGTCATACAAGATACAAAGAGTAGATAGTAGTAAGGAATGCTTAAAAGGTACCAATTCCAAGATCTTTGTTGGAGCTACTTCATGAACTGACGAGCATCCTCACGCTCCTATACAAACAAATTAAAACTAAGTTAAATGTCCATCAACAAAAATGATAGCAACATAGTCTAAAAAACTCTTGGTTAAAAAAGAATCAACTGTCAGGACTTAAATATCTTTCCACATTGATTTATGACAACGCATAGAAAACAAGTCACACATTAGAACCTTGACACATTTGGAATGCAATGAATAGCTTTGACATCACATATCTGCATTTATGTATACTAAGTATACAGATGACTATTTAAATGCAGATGACTATTTTTCACAAGGCTGATAATTCAGCCTAATACCAATAAAATAAAGACAAATAGCATGCATTGCACTGACACCACAACCCCAATGTTGACATGAATATGAGTCTGTTGAAAGATTCACATGATTTAAAGTATAAACTAACCTTATATCTATCCAAAAATTCAGTTATGGTACATGGAAGCTGGCAGCAAATTCAAGCATATTGTTCACTACAAATTATTACCTGCAACTGTCTTTAAGTAAGTCTTGAGGAGATGACAATAAAGACCACAATTGGTCCCTCAAGTGAATAATTTAGAAGCCAATCACACACTTACCCGACTGGAAAGAAGCCATGATCCATCAGAAACCAGCTAGCAAGAGACCAAATAAGGTTGCATAATCTGGTCCAACAGACAATG
This sequence comes from Limonium bicolor, assembly GCA_023374045.1. NCBI lineage: Eukaryota > Viridiplantae > Streptophyta > Magnoliopsida > Caryophyllales > Plumbaginaceae > Limonium > Limonium bicolor. The sequence continues at coordinate 372,396,611 of CM041776.1, read as the reverse complement.
CCTTATTTTCCAAAGTAGTTAGATCATATTACCCTTATCTTCACATAGATGCCCACCTTCTATCCTCAAGAAGCATTTGCATTCTCTTGCATTCTTTAAGTTCCTTGTAATAACACTTGATCGATCACCCAAAAATAACACTTGATTGATCACCCACATTCTTGGGGATTTAACTCTGGGGATTCATTAAAAAATCATAATCAGGTCTAGAGAATATATCTTAACAACCAAGTGAGCCCTAAAGCTCATCCCACTACCAAGTATAGTCCAGCTGCAGGTGGTAACAAAAAAAAAAAAATCAACTACTTGTATAGATCTCAATAAGAGCTGATATAAAAAAAAAGCATACTAGGCTTATTAATCACACAATTCCTTTGGGACCACAGATTAAGTGGATACTATATTAGATGACCACCCAACCAAAAGGCCTTGATCTTCACCACCTAAGCACTTGTTACGACAGATACCAACCGATGAATATACAAACACATATTAGATGACACCTCCTCCAGATTAAGTAGTTACAAAGAACAACCAGAAGAGACTTATAAATGCTCAATTCCTTTATCATTGTAAGGGTGCGCCTCTGCCCTTTCTTTATTCTATGTTTTTTTCTACCTGTTCTTTTTTAACCGTTCCTATGCGATCACAATTCCTTCAGCAAAATCCAAAGAACAATCGATGGGACATCTTTTGTTACAACAACTGCCTACCTTAAGATGCTTAGCAATGTTCTTCTCATCCACATTGCACAAAATCTTTTCTTTGTCACTTTCACGTAGGAAACCAACATGTAGGCATAGGAATATTTTGTAAACTTAAAAGTGGTATTATTCAAACCAGGATTTGTACCTTCCAAGCATATTCCAGGCTTTGTCAGTGTTCTCTCCATTTACTTTTGTTGCAAGAGAAGTGAGTAACTCAGCCTGCTACATCAAAACGAGTATCTGGGTGGTCATCTTCTTGAGTAGTGTTTCACCAATCTTCTTGCCACCTACAACACAAAATATAGAGTTAATTGGTTAAATGCATATAGTATGAAGCAAATTAACCAAGTAGCATCTTACCTACTCCTTTCCCTAGAGAGATGGTCACTGTCCTTGTCGCAAAGACAACGATAGTATAATCAGATAAATATTAGTAACAAAGTAGAAATTTTCCAAACTTAAGATATGAACCAAAGTTTTATATATTAACATCACAAAAGTAGTTTAGTTTAAGAACTATTCCCAACTTACAAACCATTTCCAAAGCAATATTTTAGCATACAAAAGCATCCTAAAGCTATATTAGCTTACATGAATATTCCAAAACTATTTTCCAGCTTTCAAAACAATCACTAAAGCTATTTTCAAACTTACAAAAGCATCTCAAAGCTATTCCACAGTATTATTAGTGTCTAGAGATCTGGAGTTCAAATCTCTTTATGGTAAGTATATGGGTCTTTTTTTTGGTGGTTCTGCTACAGACAAGGAAATTACAGCATAGCTCCTCCTCAAGTCCCAATTTGTGACAAACTATAAACTACTGTGAGAGAAACTGATTTAATCATGTCTTATGTTCTGCGACTCAAGTTTATTTGTTGTACATTGGGCAGGCCGGTCTCTGCTAGGACATTCTCTTTATTTTCCAACACTATCTTCTATATCTAGCTTTGAGAAGGAGCAACTGAGATCAAACATATTATCAGGTCACGCAATATACAACTCTTGCTCTTCAGTGCAACCGCGCATCAGTTTGTGAATAGCTTTGACATCACATATCTGCATTTATGTATACTAAGTCCTACATAAGTGCTGCCTCATTCTTTTCTTAGTCAGCATATTGCTTGGTGATAAGTCAAAAGCCCACAAGCACTTCATTCCATAATTTCAGATATGCTCGTAGAACAACACTTCATCATAAAACTGTTTTTAACAGCACAAGCAAGATCTCAATTTAACCACAATATGATTGTAACCACCCACACAGAAACAAAAATGAATTCTCTGCTGCAAACAACCCATGATAAAATATAATGTAAGCCAAATATGAAGAGATCTAGCTACTGGATACATAGACATGTATAGATTGTTTTCATCCATGATCCTAATATAAAAGATAAGTACAACAGCAGCAGCATCATCATCAGCAACATCAGTCTCGCATATATATCCTGCTTATTATATATCCAACATCAGTAACTAGACCAGAATAACTGCAGCAGCAAAAAACCAAGTATCTCGCAATAACACCATTATAGAACAATAGAAAATGAAACAGATTTATATGCAGATACTTATTATGCAGAAACTTAGTATACAGAACACACAAAAACAACACAGAGCATACTATACTACTATCTAAAAGACTATAACTAGTAATTATGAACACTGGAATTTCACTCCCACCTTAAATAAACCAGCTATCAAGAAAGCTAGATTGGTACTGAACCAAAACCCGTAATAGGATAATTAAAGCCGCCACAAAATAAATGCTTCAAAACAAGCAACAGGATAATTAAATCTAGTCCTTCTCTTGTTGTAAGGTGATAAAGTACTAGTAGCATCACGGATTGATACAAAATAAATGCTTCAACCCTAATTTTAATAACTCTTTGCATCTTCTCAGCCATCATTTACAGTCATGAGTCAACAACCATGACTTTGAAAAAATAGCTTCAAGTCCTCACAAGTAGTATGCATATTTGAGTTAGTTTTCTGAAAGCACTTATCTAAGAATAGGAAAATTCACAACAGAACTTGGAAGAACCATTGGACATGGAAACAGTCAAAAATACAAGAGCACAGTTGTTAACATGGCTTTAAGATATAAAATAAAAGTACACAACAATATATTAAGATGGTTTTAAGATATAAAGATACAAGAGATCAGTTGTTATCATTGCATCAACAACGCTAATCACATTATACTGTGAACCACTGATTGATCAAATCAAACAATACACATCGAAAAATAATTCACAAATTTAATTCAGCAGAAGAAGCTCACATCTATTCAGACGGCAAAATTGTCTTAGGTTTGTCCAGCATATAACAGCTTTATAGTAGCAATGAGGGAAATTTAGAGAAGCCTATTAGAGGTGCTAGTCCGTCTACGTCTGGATATATACACACATAAAAAATACACTGTGATTACGAACGAGGGTTAGAGATTCTATAGAAGGAGTTGATAGTACAAAAATACTATAATTAAGTTGAGTAAAAAATAGACCGGTCTTGAAGTTGACGTACCATAAATCTTTCCATTTATGGGGTTGGAATTGTACTGTACAAATAACTTAATTTCCATTGAAGTCTTCGAAATTTTTAGAAAAAGAACTAAAATATAGGTGAGTAAAAGTAGGCGGATTTGAGCAAACCAATATTTTATTGAGCAAACTATAGTTATTTAATACTACAACGAGTTTTAAAATTTCTATTGTTATAATTGATGGAGATAGGTTCAAGTATATTACCGTACGGATGGACTGCAGCAAAAGAATGAATCTAGGTTTTCTTATACGGAGTACATACAGGATTTCATCCAGCTTCTACCATCTATATAACAAAAGAATGAATCTAGGTTTTCTTATACGGAGTAAATACCGGATTGAGGTGTTGTATTCTCTGAATAACGCTTGTTGTTGTTGGAATTTGACGACGTTGAGCCAGGGCTGATATTAGATGTTATCTGAAGGTGACGAGATCCGCCGCTGGGCCGCCTAGCGAGAGAATGGTATGACAAGATCGAATCTCAGGGAGGGTAATACTACAAATCCATCATCGGATTACTCTTACTGCTATTAATCCGAGTGATAGACCTATGGAGAGCGAGATGAAAGGAGCAAGTTGGGCGAGATAGTGCGTCGTTTAAGTGAGTAAAGGCAGGCGTTGTTAATTTACAAACAGAGGAGGCGACTAAATTATCTCGTCTCTCTAAATATGTGAAGGGAGGCGACTAAACTTGCCTCATAATATAAACCAAACAAACGGGGCGACCCATAACACATCGCCTCCTAAGATGTCATAAGGTTAGACCGGTCAGTATACTAAAGGAGGCAAACAATCAGAGTCGCCTCTATTGCTCTATCCAACGGTGGTAACTAATTGACTCGCCTCCATTGATCAGAAAATCAAAGGCAACTTCATCACTTGCCCCCTTTGATCTCAGTTTTGGGGCAAGTATTATGTTGCCTCCCTTTGAAATACCCCTAACCTTTAAAATATAATTAAATGATCTATTAATGATCTAAGATGATTATTAAACATCTAAATATTATTGGGGAACAATCTAAAAGATCTCAACAAGGCAAAACACGCCTTAAGATCGGTAAAGCCAAAAATGTGCTTTAAGACACCAGAAAGATTGTATGACCTCAAATAAGATCCAAAGTGGATTCCTAAGTATTATAATGAATCAAGGAACACAATAAAACCATTCTCAAGGAGAACTAAGCTCAGGAACACCCTGTGACACAAAAATGTGCGCTAAAATTCCTTAAAGCAAGTTTTTGTGAGATTGCCTTTTAAATTGATTTTTAATGGGCTTAAAAATTATAATTATCCTTAAATATGATATCTAATCATATTATATCATATTAGGAATTTAATTCCAGAAATTTACGAATTTTTACAAATTTAATATTAAAATATTAATAAAACCCTAAAGTGGGGCCCGCATGAGTCAATATTGACCAAGTATGGTCAATGGCCAATTAATTGACCCACTTGGACCATGGAGATCGGCAGGCAAGGAGGGAGGAGACAGCACACAATCATTAGAAGACAAATTGCTACCTAATATTCAATTTGCAATAGTAAAACCTACTTTTTTTCAATTATTCAAGCCTTTCCACTCTCTCCTCTTGCTCTTGTCCGATTCCAGCCTGCCCAAACGAGTTCCTCCCTTCCTAAGAAGCTCTCAAGCCTGGTTCTTGAGCATGGAAGGCAGATCTAACTCCTAAGCTCCTAAGGTAAGTGTTTTTAGTCATTTTGAGCCCTTTTTCTTCATCTCTTCACTACCAACACCTAAATTTCGTGGCTCATCAATTCCTATGGCTTATTCTCAGTGTTCTAAGGTTAGAACAAGAGCTAAACTCGTTTGAGACCAGTAGAGGGACCAAGGTTGTTCAAATCTACATTTTAAGGTAGAAATGTGCTTTAAGCTCATAACTTTTGATTCCCTTCGAGTTTGGCTGTGAAACTTTGGTCATAGCCTCATCTTCTTCTTTCCTTTTCATGTGGAATCTGTTGGTTAGCCATTTGGAGCAAGGGTGGCCGAGATCCAAGAGAAATACTCTCTTTTAAGGCATTTTTCCAAGGTAAAACCTAATAACAAGGTAGTATTTCGAGATCTAACTATTTCCTATGTCAATATGGTGGATCTAACACCTTGTGGTGTGTTTGTTCAGGTCGAAAATACCTAGAACTTCCCTTGCATTTTAAGGTGATTTTTGCCTTAAATCTTACATTAATTATTCCTTATGGTTAAACTCAAGCTTGGAGTGTAACCATATCTTGTTTTTGTGTATTAAACATGTCTAAATCAAGTGGTGAATTTTCCTACAAGTGACCGAGCCCATACAAGGAATAATCAAGGTATAAACACCTTAAACTTATGATTTTTATAATTTCTAAGCATATATATATATGGGGCCGAGAGTGAAAACATATATATAGGTCATATTGACCTAAAAATGGAAAAAAATGGCTAAGATAAATTAAGCTAGTCATTTAAGAGATTTAATTAACATAATGGTCAAATTATGACATTATGTGGAAAAGTAATTAAATCTAAGTGAGGCCGAATATATATGCTATATTTTGAGACATTTATTGTGTAATTTATTTTGCAAGTTCAAGGTTGTAATAAGGCCATGTCATTAGGCCATTTAATTTAAGTTTATAAGCTTATTTAGTTTTATTTATGCTTATAATTAAAATTGGGGCCAATTCGTAATTACTAGGAAGTTAAAAAGCCGTGGGCTTAATTTAGAACAATTTAGGGCTTTTAAATGAATTTAATAAAAATCATAACATTTTATAAAGTTTTGGGTCAAAATTGTAAAAATAGAAAAGTATAGGTTATTATTGGTAATTACCGAAAAATTGGTTCCCATTTGGTATTAGGAGTCAAAGTTGACCATATAGGAGACTTTGACCAAGTTTGGAGAATTTAAGAAATTAAAATACTACCTTATAATAAGATACTTATTAAATTGTAAAAGATTTATAAGACTTGGGGTGGTATTGTGATTTCCGAAAACTTGGGGGTACTAAAAGGAGTTTAGTACAAACCTTAGGTTATTAGGAATTTTTAGGAATTTATTTGGTTAAATTTGGAGTTGATATGAATTAAATAAGTATAGTATAAGGTATTTCATAATATTGTTACAAATGGGTAACATAAGTGGAAAAATCGAGATTTAGAGAAAATACAAGGTTAGGAATAATGTTTATAACCTTTGGTATAGTTTGATGATTTTTGGAATTATATATGAGGTCTTTATAAGGACATATGTATAATATATGGTTTTAATGAAATTAGGAAACTATATGTTATAAAGAGGGGAAATTGGTGAATATAGAAAGTTAAGTGGTGGGAAAATAATTTAAATAGACCATGGGGTCTGTTCGGGTATTTTGAGGAAATATAACCATGGGGTTATAATTATATCAAGGAATAAGGATTATAATATAAGGTATATACTATAAGTGTAAAAGGAAATATAATTTGGGATTAAGTTGTAAATTATGGAAGTTTGGTGGAAATTAATTTATACCGAGAATTTTAAGTACTGTTTTGTACTTATTAACAATATATATAACTATAGGTTATAATTGTATGAATGACATAGTTGTCAAAATATATGTTATATAACTATAATATAACATGGTATAAATTATGTGGTGGATTTTGTAAATAATTAAGGAACATAGGTACTGTTCGGAAATATTAATATTTTTGAATGAAATTTATAATATGGTTTTAATGTTATAAGAATTATAACATTTATAATATAAGAGGTATTCATAAAAAGAATGAATATATATTATAAGAATTGCCATATAAGAAATAGTTCCATGACTACATACACATAAATAATATGTGTTGTGGAGGAAAATATAATATGGTTTAATGACCATATATTTTCATAATTAAAATGACGTATGATAAAGGGAAAAGAATTACAAACATTGGATATGGAATGTTAGGACTGTACATGTGATAATAAGGATTGATAATGCAAAGTATTGTTTACCACATTGAATTTGGGAAAAAGAAAAAAAAAAGAGAGAGAACAAACCTTAGAAAAATAAATACTAAGGTGAAATGTATGGTGTGTGACAAGAATCATACATGCAATATAGAAACAAACTACTATGATGTACAAACATACATTGGGTTACATGCGGTAACAAAAGCTCAACTATAAAAATATATTAATATACGAGACAAGACTACGCTTGTAATATAACACTTTTCCAATCTCGAGTTAAACCTAAAACCGACAAACATTGACAGTTAATAACGGGGGTTAACCGGGAGGTATTAGTGACGGTACGGAATACCGTAGGATTTTGTGTTGTTATACAGTATGCTAATCAGTAGCATTATGTATTGTATAGACTGTTAGAGACGACGCACGGAGCGTAGGATCTTGCTGATTCATACTCCACCGTAATACTCAGCAGTGTGAACGGTATGTTATTTATGTGGCTTGATTGTCTCTGAGGATTTCCTCAGTTCAGACATTGTGTGAAAATCTGTGATAAGATTGAATGTCTGCTTGTGTGAATTAATATGCTTGAGTTGTGTATTAATGCTGCTTTATTATTACTGTTGTGCGATAACAGTACCGTTCGTATATATGAACATATTATAAAACGAACTAGCGGCAATGATGCTATCTTATATGTGTAATATAAGGAACGTAAGTAAAACGTTGTAGCATTAGGATAATAAGATATATAAAATATCTGAGACTTATATACGGAGCATTGGCCTCTTTAACGCCGCTCTCGTATCTAGCACTGGATCCCGAGTCGACATACTCAGGATTGGACTACGACCTTGGTCTGCTGTGTTAGAGAAAAAATAGTAAAGCGATGCGATGGTATAGATAAGTATATCAAGGATGTGGCTCTTGCTGTGAACTGTGATCCATTAACGATACTAGGACACCGTGTGGTAGCCGTAAGTATCTGGATAAATTTCCAACGAACTACAGATTGTTCGTAGGACGGAGACTCTACCGCTGGAGTGGCTATTGCCATGGGTGACCCGCCATAAGAGATGGGTAACTTAGAGACACGTCGTTCTAACGAGACGTTGTCATTAGACATGACTGAACAATTACGAACGACTATATTAACTCGTACATTAGGCGAACATTATTTGGGCTTGCATGCCAAAGACGAGAGTTCATACTCGTTTATAATTCTCGTTACTTCGCCTTGTTGTTCATTGGGTGTGCTTGGTGGTTATGTGTGGTATGTTGGTGGATTGTTTGAACGAGCCATTGTGCTCATACTGTGTGTTGTGAACTGGTTGTGTCGAGTCACCGTACTCATGTGTGGATTGTGGTTGGGGTCTGGTCGAGTGAGTCGCTGAACTCAATTATGAATTATTAAGTGTTTGTTGGAATGGAGTCTCTGTACTCATATAAGCGCTGTAAACGCTTTCAGTAGTTTATTACGATGCGATGTGTGAAGCCGGGGGCTTTGTTGTTATTTGAGATTACTGCAATATATATTGTTGCTTTACAGTTTCAACATTGAACTATTTGTATGGAAACGAATTGCATACTCTCGACCAAATAACTGACTGAATGGTCCGAGGGTGCATGACAGTCAGGTTAATAAACTACTCAGCAGGGGCTGATTCCATACCACAAACTACCATTTTTGCAGGTATGCAACTTCCGGTGTCGGCAAAGAGAGTGACGCGCTGGGTAGTTTGATTACAGTTATTTAAACATGCACTGTTGCATTTTAATATGAACCTAGAAACATGTATAGGTCTTGGATACGTAGAAAGCTCACTGTGAATGTATTTTATATTGGTTTTGGGAGTTTAGATCTATCTCTTGTTGTCACTGCGAGAAAATGTTTCGTATTTAAGAGCTTATCAGGAAGCACGTTATTACTCGTATGGGCGAGCAAGAACGGTGACCAGTAGTCAATTGTTGAGATTACCGCTGCGATTATATTGTTAAGTAAGATGATTAGGAGCCGAATAGAGTAGGGGTGTTACAGTGCTACTAACTTATAAATATGGTTGTAAGACACCAACCCATGAAAGCATCAAAAAGAAGAATATATGACGGTATTAATATCAATACATAAATATATATATCAATAGGCTAAACAAAAACAACAAATAAAAATAATAAAATGTTACCTGGAAATGTCTGATAAACCAACTATGTAGCAAAATACGTCACCCGTGCCAAAAACCTAAGTAAATCAATAACAAGATAATAAAAAATAATTACCAAAATAATCTCGGTGGGATAGCAAGACTTTATTATTCCTCTCCTTCCAAGATAATATACACACAAACATAGACATAAATAAAGGTTTAAAAAATAGCTTTATTTTAAAATTCACAAGCAATGTAGTAGAAATGAATAATTTCATGGTACCAATGTGGCTATGATAAATAAATAAAGAAAGAAAAAATGGCAATGAACAGTAAAAATAAAATAGATGGGAGTAGGGTGTAGTTTGTAGACTTAGCAAATACTGGACAAAAGTGAAAAAAAAAATACTAGTGCCAGGAGTATGCCATTGTCCGTACTTATATACATATGGAGTTTTTTGGTTCTATGATTCTCTTAGAAATAGTGTCCAGTGAAAATCGATAAAGAAAGCAAAAAGGTATGTAAATATATACATAGCTTTTTAGTTCATGATTCTGGAAATAAATCAATAAAGAAAGCAAAAGATTTCTCTGGTTGAAGTTTCTACGTCAGAAGACCAAGTTGAACAATATATATATACACATTTCCAAAGCTGCTTTTGTTTTGCCGAGTCGTTTCCTTCAGCGTGGGTCTGGGTGGTAATTAATTCTTACCTTCAGCTACCGTAATACTATTCTTTGAACCCAGCCTGGAGATGTGTGCTATTGATATACAAAAGTGAAAAGTAAGATGGCTTGTGAGAAAGGAACTTACGGTAGAATTTAAAATTCTGCAAAAGTACATGTATAGAGTAGGCTTCTGTCGTACTTGGTGGATTTGTTTGTTGAGACTGATTTGATGGCAGATTATGTAGCTTTTAAATAATGAGGTAGATAGAGATAGTTACGAAATAGAAGGATTCAGTATAGGAGTGAATGAAGGAAGATAGGTGTGTCAGTTACATTGATAAGAGAGAGTTTATTTTTGGTTCCAAAAAGATGGGGATATAGATTGATTTTCTGAAAAGGATAGGGACATTTATGGAATAAAAAAATAGTAGATACGGAAAAATAAGTGGTGTTATCTTAATACCAACATTTTGATGGGATTAAATAATACTCCTTTATTCCCAATTTTTATTATTCCCAGGAATAGCTAACTGCCTACCAAATAAAGTCTTATCCATCTAATCCCATCTTAAAGTGAGATTGCTTAGATAAAACCCTCAACCAAACAAGCTGTTAGTGTTTTTAGCATTTCCCAAGTAAATACCAGCAGAGGAGCGAGGTGCGAGTTTGCTTCTGTTTGGGCTAATGTTGGTGACATAACAGAGACAACCAATGTTTTTAATCTGGCTGTAATCAGGAGGGATTCTCACTTCCCTCTGTGCGTGTATCGGAGAGTTGTCGCTGCTTTAGTACTTGCGAAACCAGAGAATATGCCAAATCGATATCTGGAAGAGGGTTCATGAGCAAGATCAAGCTCTTCGCCTGAAGAAATTCGTCATTGAGCCCGTCTAAGAATTTCATAACTTTGGTCTTGTTGGTTGTTATCCTGGATGGCCTTCGCCGCACCGCATGTACAACCACAGATGCATTTAGGGTTTTTCCTTGCAGACTCGAGTCGATCCCATAGCTTCTTGAGCTTGGCAAAATACGAACTCAGAGTATCTTCTTGCTGTTGCAAGCGGCTAATTTCCCTCTGGATGCCATAGATTTCGGGCCCATTCGCTAGGTCATACCGCTTGCAAAGGGTGACCCACATCTGATGCGCCGTCTTGCAATATACGATGCATTCTCCGATTTCTTTATCGACTGAGTTGAGAATCCAACTCATAACAATGTGGTTGCATCGCTCCCACATTGGGTATCTCTCTGAGGAAATCTGGGGTTCTTCAACTTGTCCGTTAACCAGCCCATATTTGTTCTTCGCCTTCAGGGCAATAGTGGCCTCTCTTCCAAGAATCGAAATTATTTCCCTCTTTGTATCTAGCCCCAAGATTGAGCGACGAGTTGTCCGATGGGTGGAGATACAGCGGGTCACTGTAGTCAGCCTTCAAATCTCCTAGGTTTTCTTGCTCCTCTTGCTCATCGTCTTCGTTCTTCCCCACTTGCGACAAAGTTTCGCCTGTGTCCTTGTTTGCCATTTTCTTACGGAATCGATTAGTGTTGGCGTCGAGGTTGCTCTGATACCATGTCAGGCTTGGTATAGATCGGACACGAGGAAGAAGAAGGAATCGTGTTATTGATTGAGAGAACTGAGAATGGAGGAACTGTTTACAGAGACGAGAAAGATGATTGAGCTAGAGACTGACTAATCCCTAAGTAGACAATTAGCAGACCGGTGATGAACCGGGGTGAACAAGAGAGAATATTACAGACTATGTACAATACTATATAGGATATAGTAGACATAACCTATTCCTAATAGTTCAAGATCCGACAATAGAGGATTTTGGGGAAAAATCCTCATCCTAACCTACAAGAAAACTACACAGCCACTGAAGAATAAAGGAGGAAAAAAGAGTAAGAAATAGCCATGAGAGGAGCTTGGGAGCTTCAATGAAGGTGAAAATTTCAAGCTTTTCCTCCTCTTTTCTCCTATATTTCCATCATTCCTCTCGTGGTTTTTGTCTGGAGTTGGGTTGTGTAAGAATGGGGAAGAAATGCCTCAAAATTTTCATTTTTAAAACACAGATCTGGGCAAAAATACACTCCGACTGCCCCTATGTAGCGGTCGGATGAGGAGGTCCATGACAGAGAAGAAATCCAACTTTGACCGACCCACAGGGGAGGTCTCCTAGATAGGTGGACTTTAAAATGCTCTATTTCTTCGTTATAGTTTCGATTTTGGATCCGTATACGCCCACACGTTCCTCTTTTCGTCTACTTTATTCCTAGTTATGTTATTCTTACATTTTCAGCACTAATTATGTAAAACACCAATAAAACACAAAACTATATGGAAACTAGCTAGAGTAGAGAATTGAGCATAAAAAGTGTTGATAAAACATACTAAATACACCCCTAAAACATGCTCATTTGAACATTCATCATATATATATACCCCTCAAATCATAACCACCGATAAATCAATGTAAATGTGATGGGGATAAATCTTGAGTTGAGATATTGAATGGCCTTCTGACTTCAACTAACAAAACATGAATAACAAAAGTGAGAAACATTTTATAGCCTGCACAGCCCAATAAGAAAACATAGTTGTTTTGCAGCTTATATTTAATTTGAAATCGACAAAATAACTATGAGCAATTTGTTGTTGATGTTGGCACCCTTGATCAATGAAGGCTCCATGTTCTTCAGCTTCTTTGCCCTTTCTCAGTCCTCCTTAGTCAGTCTGAGTGCCTTCTTTTACTTCTTTCAGAGGAGTTCTAGCAGTTCTTCCTCTGTTCCATGACTTTGTTTACCCTTAGCCTTTCATAGTATTTATCTCTCGTGTTCCAAAACTCATAACTGGCGAGGAGTCGTGTTGACTGCCTCGCGACTCTCACACTGATCCCCGATAACAGAAGGACTAGTCGTTGAGTGGTCGTCTGTGTCTCCGACTTCTATTTCTACTCTTAAGACCTCTTCCTCATCTATTTCAGCCTCTCCTTCCTTGCTCTCATAAAAATTTTCCTCACCCTTTTCTTTATCACTTTCCTCACCTTTTTTTGCACCCCCACTTTTGTTCTTGTTCTACCTTTCTGGCTATCTCTAGCACTTCATGTATTTCTTCACCATAATCTCCCTCATTTTCTTCTCTTCATCACTAGACTCGACGATTAGCTTCTTTCTCTTCGCCCGTTCGTTTGCCTGTTCGCTTAGAAAATATTTACACATGACATTTATGTCACATTTAGGGTGCTCGTCTTTTTCCCGCCTTACCATAAATATTTTTTAAAGTCAATTAATTATTTTTAAAATTACCAATATTATATTTGATAAGCCTCATGCTTATCTTAGTTTTTCTACCATAATTATATAGATAATGTCTAAATTTAGATAATATAGGGTTAGAATTATATGATTTATGTGGTATAGCTTATATTATTGTATTTAAGCTTAATTTAGTGTATTTCATGGCAGGAATAAACTCTAACCCTGAAACCTTAGATGAAGATTCAAGGAACTCACCTCAGGAGACATGTCGTGCTGCATGTCGGGTTTCAAGTACATGCACCAAATTATCAAAAAACTAAGACTGCCGGATATGGTGCCGGACCGTACCTAGCTGGCGCATGTCCAAGACAGTTGGAGTTGGCAGTTAAAATACCAAGTGTCGGGTATCCAATTCACGGCATCACACCCGACACATGACGAAAAAGGAAAAAAATAATAAATCTATATAAGGAGGGTCTGTCTTCTTCCTCAGAGGTCATTCAATATTTCATTTCTTCCACTTATTCATGAGAGAGAACCACACGAGAGTTCTTCATTGGAGTCAACGAGACTAGAGTCGAATCTGATCGGATTTTGATTCCGTTTTTGCCATCGCGCTCCGTGTGAATTTGCCTACGAAGTCAATCCAATTTTGTCACCAATTGCTGGAGAAGTATCCACAAAGGTTGAACATCAGAGGAGGAACAATTCTGGAATTGAGGGAGATTTTCATTATGTTTTTACTTTCTCTCTTCCTCATTGTATTTCCCTTGAATTCTACCATGGTTGAGTAGACTTTGGTTATCCTTGGGTTGAGGGAATGGTTCTGCCAATGTAGAGAATACACTGTATATTTTACAAGTTATATTCAAGAGTTCTATTTTCATGTTAATTGAATTGGTGTAGCCCACCTCTTTGATTACTTCAAAATTCTATTCTGACTTGATCAATGAAGAGGAGAATAGGTTGATGAACTTTTGAATCCCTTATGATTGTTGATCATGATTTAGGATATAATCTTAGGGATAGAATTTACCAGACTTATTTCTGTCATTGGGGGCTTATTCGAACATGATTTGTTGAGTAGTGTTGCCTTAATGATGCCTTCTTGCCTCAGGATTCGATACTAGGAGTTTTACCCGTGCCGAGTGGTATGCCGGGTAATCCACATCCGGCACATTTACAAAAGATGAATGCGCCAGGCTTGACTTAACCGGCTACCCTATCCGGCATGTACATTTTACTGTTTTTCAACTTGTGGTGTATTGTGTGTTTTCCTCTACTTTTTGGTAGTATATGACCCTGACCTAGGATAATTTCTCTCACTTTATTCTCCCAAACTTTAGAATTTAGATTTCAAGTTGTTAATTCTTAAGTTAGTCTAGCAATTTAAATTTCCCCCTACTTTAAGTATTATTTCATCACTTTAGGACTGAGAGCTAATTCGTATTAAGTCTCTTGGGTTCTATATTTCCTGGTTTTAATATTTACCCTTACTATTTTGACTGGGATTTTTTCTTCCAGTAGTTCAATCTAGTAGGTTTTAATTTATATTTTTACCTAGTAGATTAGCATTTAGCAATATTCAACTACTAATATTTCATTTTATAAAAAATTGTATAAAATCTCAAAATATTATTTTACGTACATACAATAATATTTAAGCCATATTTTTTACTATTACTTAGTTTGTTGTTTTATATGTGGTACACATTAATAAAATTAGCTAATTAATTATCATATTTTTATTTTATAATTTCATACTTATATTTTATATAAATCATTAACTAATTAACTTTAGCTAAAAATGTAACAAGGCCATAGAAAATGGAAACATAATAATATACATTACATGTTGAATTATGATCACATGATGTATACAGTAATAAAGTTAACTAATTAAATATCATATTTTTATTTTATAATTTCTTATTTATATTTTTATATAAACTATTAACTAATTAACTTTGTAATACTGAGTTTATCAAGTTTTGAATGTGGGCGATAACAACAAACTACTTATCTTATAACATTTGCTACAAATTACTTTATTGATTTTTTAATGAAATAGAATTTAAAACGGTAATTTAATTTTAATAGTTGTAGTGCAGAAAACGGTAAACACACCGCACATAACCAAACAACACTTTTCAAAACATCTATAAATATACCAGCTCAAAAGTGTCAACAAATATGCTACAAATATATCAACATAAAACAACTACCAAAATATACTATAAAACAACCATACCGATAACCTAAATATATGGATTCAGATGCAATCCATTTGTTTTTATTATATCTAAAATTTATTCTCAAATCCACAAATTTTATGTTGTTGTGTTGATGCTGAGTTCACCGGTGGTGTTGAAGTTGTCAGTCTACTCCCAAGTAGTTAGAATAATGATCATTTTGGTTACATATTTGAGTTAAAGATCAAAGCAGTAGAACACATGCGACTAATGTCTCCCATTTCTTTCATGATTATCGTGAAAATAAAACATAAGCTAATTAAATATATGCAAATAGTAGTTTTTTTTAGAACATAAGTATATGCCAAATAGTTAATGTGCAATTAAAGAGGAGTGCTTGATTATTAACACAACAAAACCTTCAAAGTTCAGAGAAAAGCTAGGAGATGCCAAAAGCCATGTGACGCCGCGCACACATTGGGCCAATACTTGTGTTATTTTTTATATAGTGAAAAAGTATTTTCTTGCACCGTCCTAGAGTCCAGTAATGTCGAGGAAACCATATACACTAATCTTGATGAACATTAAACCAGATCAAACTTGATTTTTTTTTTTGGATTTTGACGTGCAAACTCGATGGACTCTTTACTTTAAGGATCGAAACAGTACACAGACACCTGGTTAGCTTAAACGAATAAGTAAACATTTATTGTCCCAGCCGGCCGGCAAGAGATTTTACTAGAAGATTGAGATTGATATGCCATTATTATCAATGTACGAGATTGGGTAGGTAGTCAGGGTCACACATTAACACAATTTTTTTCCCCACTTGTACATAATTACATGTAGTACATAATAAACAGGTCATTTTCGCTTTCTTGCTTTTATATCTATGTAACTGTAGCTCGGTTTATGTGGGTGGGAGAGGGATTATGGAGTTTGTTGTTGGTTGGTAGTAAGGAAAAAAGATGAGATTCTTTCTTTTTATTTCAATTATTCATGAGAGGACGGACAGGGGTAGCAATGAAGTAGTCCATATATATTGTTGTCAGATCGGCGTGCCTAACACTGCGGAAAAGTGGCCACTAACAAAGAGAGAACCCAAGGCAAGGCAAGGCAAGAACCAAAAAGGTGTCTGTCTAGTGTAGTAAATAAGTAAGTGAAAGTTAAGAAGTGGGCAACCATCCACACAACCCAACCCAACCCAACCCAAGTACTACTTACTAGTTACTACTACTTGTTTGCTTTATTGGCGACCCTCGTTCGTATCTCCAAGAATATTAACCTAAACAGGCAAGAATATACTGCTTCTACCGCAAAAGAATTCATTGCTTCTGGATAGACATAAAAGAGTTATCTTTTTTTTTTTTTGACAAATAATAATATATAGAGGAAGTAAAGGAAGAATGGTGTGTTATTGAGAGAGATCTTGGTAGCGGGAGCTGAGGTGCTGATTCATACAGAAAGAGAGATGGCTAAAAAAGAGACCGGTAAACTTTCTGAAACCTGGCTTCTAGTTGTAGGGTTTAAGATGAGGTTGGCTTGAAAAAGAATGAGGTACAAACAACAACTCATGCTCATGCTCATCTTCCTTCTTTTTTTATTTCTTCAAATTCTATATATGTTGGACGAGGATATGGATGTGGATGGGTCTCTGAAATATTACTAACTAAAAATACTTTTTCTTTTCACTTTTGGGGTTATTTCCAAGTGGTGTGGATTTCGAGATTGGTGGTGTGGGGCGTGCCTCTGCTTCATTTGTCTCTTCGTCTCGGCTCTCATCAATTGTTGTTGTTGTTGTTGTGGATCCTAGTGCTCGCAGTAGAGCAGAACAGGAGCAGCTGCACAGCAACAGCAGCCAGTTGCCTTTCCTTTGCCTGTTCCTTTGGTCCTCTGCTCTTGTTTCTTTCTCTTTTTTGCTCCCTCTTCTTCTTTTACCATCCATAAACAAAAGAATCCCACACCGTGCTTACCCAAAAAGCATTTTTGGCTAACTCAAAACAGCATCTTCTTTTGCTGCTGCTGGTACTCTGAGATTCCGTTTACCCTCTTCTCGCCTCGCGTACAACATAACGTATCAGGTTCTAAACAACACGATCTGATTTCCCCCCCTTTTTTTTTCTTTAATCGAACTTTTTAACGAAACGACACGAAACGCATTGGTTGGTCCACTTGATTGATTTCTCTTCTGGGTATGGTTTTCATACACACACGACATATCAGTATTTGTATGTGGTTTGCTTATTTATATATAGTGCTCATTATCTCTAAATATCTTTACCGTTGGTAGATGTACGTCCAACACCAAAAAGTATTGAATCCTTTCCTTGCTACCTATATCATATTTATTTTATAGTAGTAAATTATTCACACTCTATAAACAACACCACTAATACACAACCTTATTTACGGCTAACCATTATAGTATTCCTTTGTTTATAGTAGTAGTAGTAGTATTCTGCTCAAATTTCTGGGAAAGAGTTGATTTTGATTTGATTTTCATGTGAATATGCTTTTCGAAGGGCACGGCAGTGCAGTGTGTTTTGTTTTCATTCCTCTAATTCCAATGCTCTGTTTCAAGCAAATATCCTTCTGCTGCTCTCTCTCGTCCGTTGAGACAACTTTGTTGGTACCAGTGTGCTTTTGTCCGTTCAACCCACAACCCAAGTCATCCATCCCCTCTTTGAAAACTCAGCAACACTTTGCCACAGTTTTCCAAATACGGAAAGATTAGACACCCCACGTTTATTATAAAAAGAGAAAACAAAAGATGCTATGCTTACTTGCTTATTTATCTTCCACACATTTTGGGCTCGGTTTTCAAGCTTCTCAGAACTAAACCAGCGTTACTATTGTGATATATACTATATTTTCTTTTTTGTGGTTTCAGGTTATGTTGTTGGGTGAGAGCTTTTAATTAAAGTTGAGTTGCTGCCGGGAAGGAGAACCACAAGTTACATTCCGAATCCGACTCTGTTTGTTTGGTGGGTTCTGTCGAAGAAAGAAAGGCCTCTGTTTTTCTTAGGGTTGGTGGTTGATTAGATTGAGAAAGAATCATTTGGAAGGTGAAAAAAGAAAAAAGAGGCGTGCTTTGGTTTGGTAGTACCGTAGTAGTAAAAACTTGAAAGAGGGCGGAGATTTTTTACTAGGGGGTCGGGTCGTCAAGTGGGGCGGGGCTGGCCTTTGCCTTTTCGGATATTTAAGAAAGAATAATCAAAATTATATTTTAATTGGAATTTTTAGAGTTTCGATTGACAAGAGTAGTAGTGTGTTTGGCGATTGTCCCCTTGGAATGACCAATAGCGCCCGGGCTCGGTGGACTCTGCTTCTCGCTGGGGAAGCACCACCCTCTTCTTCCTTCTTCCTTTGGCTCTCTCCACTTCTCTTCTTCTCGTGAAGCTAAAACCAACCAAAAAGTTCACTCCACCCATCTCGCCTTCTCTCTCCTTCCTTTCCTCTTTGTTACTCGGTCGTTTTTCCTATTTTCCATTTCAACCCAGATAACTGTAAACTAACTAGCTTTCACTCAAGGGTACTATACCAAGCCCGCTACTTGGATTTCTTCCGTTTGGATTCTATTTTGGGTTTTCGGGTGTTGGCTCTGTGGATTGCGACTCGTCAAATTTTTTAAAACACTTAGCTTTCTTGCTGTATATAGCTTCCCAGAAGGCCGAAATGAAGTTCATGAAACTTGGATCCAAGCCTGATGCATTCCAGACTGAAGGGGATAATATAAGGTGAGTTCAGGGGTTCCATCTCTCCTTCGACTTTCCTCTTTCTATTTTCATTCATAGTTCTCCCAATTGCTTACTGGTTTGTTACTATTGCAATCTATTTTTAGGGTTTATTGTTGCCCCTCGTTCCCATCCTTTTCCTCTGTATTCCTATTCCTGGCTTCCCCTTCACCTGAAATGTGTGTGGATTTTTCTTCCCTTATATAGCCATGGGAGTTGGATCTGATAATCTCTTTCCTTATCTCTCCTCTGATACTTTTGAATTTGGTTCTATTTTTTGTTTTTACTCCGACCTCTGGTGGCAAAGATTGCACTTTCGCTAAGTAAATGGTGCCCGCCAGGTGTTTCCGTGGTTGCCTAGCTAGTAGTTTTCTTTTCTTCTTTTTTCTTGATTGATTGCATTCCATTTTGGTGAAAGCGTCCATCTAGCTGTTGCAGGGTGTTTCGGGATAGTTTTGGACCAAACTGAATGCAAATTGAAACCTAAATCTTTTAATTCATCTGAAATAATCATTTTTCCCAGAGCTATTTTCAGAAAGAACAGTATATGAGTTTACTTGATATAGTTGGTTGTTGCCAACAACATATGTATATCTGATTTCTGATCAATCTTTTTATGGAAGATGAAACTTCTGTTAGAACTGCCTAGACTTTCTCCGTTTCCCGCCTTTGTATTTCTGAAATCAGATAGTTGTTAACTAGCAATTCGATCTGCATGAAATTCTAGTCATAGCTATTCTCTCTTCTGATACGAATCAATCTGAAAAATTGATTTGCCTTTGCTGCTCTCCTTCTAGCTACAGATTAATCTTTGTGGGAAATTTATTGCAGGTATGTAGCAACTGAGCTGTCTACTGACTTAATAGTGAATGTTGTGGACGTGAAATTCTATCTACACAAGGTACAAATTAATTAGCCTGAACATTTGACTTGACATTCCTATTATCATTACTGAGCTTTACATAAAGTAGTTATCGCCAAACAAATAGTAGTATATTGTAGTTTCCAATTCATTATTATTGGATATATGACATGTCACCATATCTCACATTGCAGTTTCCTCTCCTATCGAAAAGTGCTCGCTTACAGAAGCTAGTTGCTCTCGCAAATGAGGAAAACAAAGATGAGATATTTATCCAGGACATCCCCGGTGGTCCAGCTGCCTTCGAGATCTGCGCAAAGTACTGCTACGGGATGACAGTCACACTAAATGCATACAACGTGGTGGCGGCAAGGTGCGCTGCCGAGTACCTGGAGATGTTTGAGACCATTGAGAAGGGGAACTTGATATACAAGGTGGACGTGTTCCTGAACTCTAGCATCTTTAGAGGATGGAAGGATTCGATCATAGTACTCCAGACAACAACACCACTCCAGCACTGGGCGGAGAAACTGTCGCTGGTCAGCCACTGTGTTGAGGCGATCGCTTCGAAGGTGTCAATGGACACGTCGAAGGTGGAGTGGTCGTACACGTACAACAGGAAGAAGTTGCCGTCTGAGAACGGGCAGGATCTGCAGCATTGGAATGGGGTGAGGAAACAGCAGTCTGTTCCGAAAGACTGGTGGGTGGAGGATTTGTGTGATCTGGATATTGATCTGTACAAGAGGGTTCTGTCAGTAATCAGGGCAAAAGGGAAAGTTAGTGGTGAGGTGATTGGTGAGGCGTTGAAAGCTTATGCATTGAGGAGGTTGCCGGGGTTCAATAAAGGTATGGTCCAAGGTGGGGATCCGGTGAAGAATAAGGTGTTGGTGGAGACTATTGTGTTTCTGTTACCTGGTGAGAAGGGAAGTGTCTCTTGTGGGTTTATGCTGAGGTTGTTGAGAGCCGCGTTGGTTTTAGAGTGTGGGGAGGTGGTCAGGAAGGAGCTGATGAAGAGAATCGGGTGGCAGCTGGAGGAGGCGTCAGTGGCTGATCTGTTAATCCGATCTTCTTCTTATTCTGTGGAGGAGGGGTCGGCGACAGTGTATGATGTGGATATAGTTCAGGAGCTGGTTAAAGAGTTTGTAATGTTGGAGCAGCAGCAGAGTGGCGGTGGTGTTGGGGATGCTCAGAATGTCATCTTGCTTGAGAATGACTTGGGGGAAATTGAGAAGGTTGGGGGGATTATATCTGAAGTATCAAAGGGATCTGTGGCTAAGCTGGTTGATTGCTATCTAGCTGAGGTTTCTCGTGACCCCAATTTGCCACTTTCGAGTTTCTTGTGTCTTGCTGAATTGGTTTCTGGATTCCCCAGAGCTTCTCACGATGGGCTTTACAGAGCGATTGATATGTATCTTAAGGTAAACAAACAGCTATTAATTTTCTATTGCTTGCATTTTATATGAGCATGTTGATCTTGTGAAAACATGAAGTGGTAGAGGTAGAGCCTAGCCTAATACTTTTTCATGGCAATGCAGGAGCACCCAGACATTAGCAAGAGCGACAGAAAGCGAATATGCAGGCTGATGGACTGCAGGAAACTCTCTGCTGATGCATGCGCCCACGCAGTGCAGAATGAGCGGCTCCCTCTAAGGGTGGTAGTCCAGGTTCTCTTCTTTGAACAAGTCCGTGCCTCAGCTCTGGGTGCAAATAACGGTACCGGCACACCTCCTGAGTTACCCTGTGCGGTTCAGTCTCTGATGATGCCTGGCGGATCTCATGGGAGCTCAAGGTCAGCAACTACAAACACAGAGGACTGGGACCCTCCTACAACAGAGGAGCTAAAAGCCTTGAGGGGAGAACTGGCTAACCTTAGGATGGGTGAGGGCGGCACTACTGGTACCAGTGGGCACAGACACGCTGCTGGTGCTGCTGTAAGCAATAACGTCAGTAGTGGAAGCAATGAGGCGGAGAAAGCAGCAGCGAATAGAGTGAAAGGGCTACTGATGTCAAAGAGGCTGTTCTCGAAGCTGTGGTCTGGGAAAGATAGAGGTGATGGGGAAAGCAGCTCGGATACATCTGAGAGCCCGGCTTCGACTAATAATAATAATAATAATACTAATGTTGAGGAGAGGTCGACTCCTTCGAGGAGTAGGAGGCGAGCTGCATCTTAGAAGTGAAGGTGGTGGTAGCTGTGTTGCAATAGTAGTAGTAGTAAACAGTGGTTTTGATTGGGGTTTTAGATTGTGTATGTAAAAACCTTCGGTAGAATCAGCTCTAAGGTGCTGTGTTATGATTAATAGGGTAAGTGAAGGGGGTCACCGACTTAAAAGGGAACTGGTGAATGGGTTTTGGTGTTATGTTGATGAGGTTGGATAGGATAGGATAGGATAGAAAAGATGGGAGCTAAATTATGTATGTTGAGGTGTTTGGGATGTATGGTGTAACGTGTTCGCCAATGACGCCAGAGGCTGGCTGGAGAATTTGTGGGCTGGAGCTGGGGATGATTAATGACTTATATGGCGGTGGTGTTTTTGTTTTCTCGTTTTCGTCGCTCCATCAAAACGGATCTGCAAATCGTTTTGTGTTTCAGCACTCCATGAAAGAAGTTGGTGCTATGATTGCTGAATTGTGAGCACATATGCAGTTAAAAAAAAAAAAAGAGTGTTCTTAAGTTTCTGGCATATTTCACGATAAGACGCCCCTGCTACTGATTCGTGTAGAAATCATCAGATGGGGAGATCACAGCATTGCAGTCTGTTGGAGAAGCTTCGTATTTTCCTGGATATCAGGGAGGGAGGGTTAAACAAAAGGTCTGATTTTGCTGGACTGTCCCGCTGTTGATCCTTTCTGTACATGCGTAATAGTATTTGCTTTTGGAGTAGTGAACAAACCAAAAGGCAAAGCGGTAACCTATTGTCAACACCCATCTGTACATCCATTATATGACAGTTAATCTGTGATTTGAGAGATTAATAATTTATACTTTGACCACTACTGTTAGACTAGATTAAATAAGACCTACCTAGCTTCCTACTAGCTGGCTAGTTTATCTTTAGTAGTGACATAGTTATGTAAACAGGATTAGGTTGTCGGAACACGTAATTGTTCTAACCGCACTTCTAAAAGCCGTAATTAACTACTCTGGGTCGTAAAACCCAGCCGCCCTTCCTTTATAACACACACACACACACCATACTTGATACTACTACAAAACAAAAAAAAGCTTACCTTTTCTCGTTTCTACTATTCCGAAGGTGGACAATCCATCTTTCTTATCCAGTTTATCTTCATCCACTGTTTACTAGGGGCTCCTCTCTCCGCCCACAGTTTCATTGGTAGTTAAGTGAACGATATATCTTGAGTTGTTTTTTTTTTTTTTTGAAACTACGAGTATATTCATCATCACTAGAGAGGGATACATTCTAAGGAGAGACTTAAGCAAGACAGCAAGTCAACCATGACAA
This sequence comes from Limonium bicolor, assembly GCA_023374045.1. Classification (NCBI taxonomy): domain Eukaryota; kingdom Viridiplantae; phylum Streptophyta; class Magnoliopsida; order Caryophyllales; family Plumbaginaceae; genus Limonium; species Limonium bicolor. The sequence continues at coordinate 372,373,093 of CM041776.1, read as the reverse complement.
CTACTCATGGCAGCAAATCCCAATTAGAAGCGGCTGAAGTAGCGAATATGCCCTAATGCTATTAGAGTAACAAGTAAACTGTAATATACTCTAGTATATATACACGTATATACGGGGATACTGGGATATACATAGAAAACATAATCTTCCTCTCTGTATGACCCGTTCTCCTCTATGTACTTTCCTGTACACACGGGCTTCTCTCCTGCCCCACTTTGTCGACATTTCATCCTTGTTTCCAGAGATGAATAATCAATTGATTCATTGTTTAATTTTTCCTTCTGTCAATCCCTAAACCTAACATGGTATCAGATCAAACAACGATCTAATTTTCACAATTGTTCTTCCGCAAACAAACGGCAATGTCGGAGATCGAAGAGGAAGGAAATGTAACACCAAAGGAGAAGAACGGGAAGAAAAAATTAGATCTCTCAGATGACGAATCCAGCACAAGGGCGAATGAAGCCTCGGTGATCTTGGATCTTGGCGATCCCCTTTACCTCCACCCATCAGAACACCCATCCATACCCAAGTTCAACGGAAAGGGTTTCGATGCTTGGAAGAGGGCTACAACCATCGCTTTAAAGGGCAAGAACAAGTATGGGTTCGTCACCGGCACCGTTCAAGAACCTGAAGTTACCTCAGAAAGGTATCCACTGTGGGAGAGAGCAAATAATACCGTGATAAGTTGGACCATTGTTGATCTTCCAAAAGGAAAGAAACCCATAAGTTGTAAGTGGGTCTACAAAACCAAGTTAAAATCAGATGGCACCTTGGAACGGTTTAAAGCTAGACTTGTAGTTCGTGGTTTCACCCAAAAATATGGTTTGGACTATGAGGAGACTTTCTCCCCTGTAGTCAAACCAACCACCGTGCGTGCTTTAGTTATTTTAGCCATAAAAAGGAATTGGGTTTTGGATCACCTAGATGTTAATAATGCCTTCTTACATGGCGATCTTCATGAAGAAGTCTACATGAAAATACCAGAAGGTCTAACTGTTGACAGCAACACAAATGTATGTAAACTTCAAAAATCCCTTTATGGTTTAAAACAAGCTTCACGCCAGTGGTATGACAAGTTAGGCGCTTTTCTTCTCAAACTTGGCTATATACATTCCCTCAATGATTACTCTCTTTTCATTAAGAAACAAGGAAACAAAACCACCTTGTTGGGAATCTATGTTGATGATATTATAGTTGTTGGTAATGACAGAAAGGAAATCACAAGAGTGAAACAAAAATTTGACACAGAATTTCAAATAAAAGACTTAGGAAGACTCAGATTCTTTCTAGGGATGGAGTTTATAGAGACTCCAGAAGGGCTCATTATGACACAACGCAAATATGCAAGAGAAATTCTTGAGGATTTTAACATGTTAGATTGTCATGCAGTTGTCTCACCCCTGCAGGTACACCAGAAACTATACCAAGATTTAGGAACCCCTTTAAAAGATCCAACGGTTTACCGTTGTCTCGTGGGAAAACTCAATTTTCTCACAAACACACGACCTGATCTAGCATACAACGTACAACATCTAAGCCAGTTTCTGCAAAGCCCCACCACAGAACATCTGAAGTCAACACATCACACTTTGGCTTATGTAAAAGGAACAATTGAGTTTGGTCTTTTCTTTAATAACAACTCATCTTATTCTTTACAAGCATTTTGCGATTCTGACTGGGCTTCTTGCCCAATCACGAGGCGTTCTGTTTCAGGTTATTACATCGTGTTGGGGGGCTGTCCATTGAGCTGGAAATCGAAAAAAACAAGTGTCTGTGGCTCTCTCTTCTGCAGAAGCAGAATACAGAGCTCTCAGACAAGTGACCAGCGAGCTCAGCTGGCTCAGCAGAGTACTCCACGAAATTGGTATCATAGATCTCACTCCGATCCCAGTTCATTGTGACAATCTTGCAGCCATACACATCGCGCAGGATCCAGTTTCACACGAGCGAACAAAGCATATCGAGCTGGATTGCCATTTCGTGAGAGAGAAATTGCAAGAAGGTCTCATTCACATACAGTACATACCGAATACATAACATATATCAGACATCCTCACAAAGGAAGTTACAGGGAAGACCTATAGAAGCACGCTTCCACGAATGGGTCTAATACAAAGTGACAGCAAAACTTAAATTTGTGTACAAATTGTAATTTTTGAGGGGGCGTATTAGAGTAACAGGGGTATATGAGTAAACTGTAATATACTCTAGTATATACACGTATATACGGGGATACTGGCATATACATAGAAAACATAATCTCCCTCTCTGTATGACCCGTTCTCCTCTATGTACTTTCCTGTACACACGGGCTTCTCTCCTGCCCCACTCTGTCGACATTCTATCCTTGTTTCCAGAGATGAATAATCAATAGATTCATTGTTTAATTTTTCCTTCTGTCAATCCCTAAACCTAACAAATGCTAACACTAAACTATGTAACTATGAAACTAAGAACACAGACTAAGACTAGATACCAAAAGGAGTTTCATTACACTAAGAACAACAACACCAACCTCAATGGTGATCAAAACCAAAATATGTACCTATGGTACTAGTGCAACCATGAGTCAAACTAAGATAACTGAGAGACAACTAGATAATGACCAAGTTCAAGAACAGAGGCCCTAGATCACCAACAAATAAATTGAGCAAAGGGGGATATCATTTACTGAGCCTTGCGGAAGCCTTACTCAGCACCGTAGATTCACCCTCCAGCTCAGATGTCTTCCTTCCTTTGTGTCTCCAAGGGAACTGGTGGAGAGGGAAAGTCACATAAGGAGTAGTAGCATCTCTCTTACTCTTACGAGCAATCTCAATCCAACGAATATCCCAGAGTTCAGGTAATTGATATCGGAGAGAGGAGTTGGTGAAAAAGGACGCTTGCCAAGCCCTTGTACTGGAGCCGGGGGTGCAAGACTTAAGCCTCCTAGACGATCAGACATAGCACTTCCTTACAAAATTGGTGTCGACCGAGGTGGTGTGGCTGGTGCCCGTGATGGTGGCTACAGGGATCGACCTATCTCAATAGAGACGGAATGATCCCCCTGACCGAGGAGATCAACGAAGGTCCAAGCCTCTGGTTTTGAAGCAATTTCCTTTGATTTGAAGGCACCATATAAACCTCCGTTGATAACCACTTTCCATAAGGCTCACCCTCATTAGAGACAGAAGATTTTGGATAGTTTGAAGGACATGCATGAAGACCTTACACCTTCTACAGGTTAATGGCATGTCATCGTACGTAATGGTAAACACCAGGTAATGTCCATCCACAATCAGGACATGCACCACAGTCTTAGGAGATTGATATTCAACAAAACTTTGATTTGAATGTACTTGAAGTCAGAAGCTGTTAGGACTTCCATGATCCCTGAGAAACGTCTGCATCTAAACCGCCACTCTTTATGCAAAACAAAAGTTATAGTGGGTGCGGGGGATATCATTGACCGTGACCCAACAGGGTATCTACTTGAACTGGTTATCGGCTAAAGAACACTTAACTTCACGTGTTGGATAGCGAAGACTGCACCATCCATCACAACAAAAAAGGGTTATATTATTGGGGGAAGAATTTAGGGATTTTGGGTTAAAATTATTTCCATCACCTAATAGATCGGGGGTTTTAGAAACTCCCGTTTTTGATGGTCACGAAAATTTAAAAAATGGGAGTTTGATTTTGGGTGAAGATTTTCTCCTCAAATATTGATTTTGAGTAAAAAAAATTCCCACTTATCTAGTTAAAAGTAGATACTAGTTTGAAAATTTTGAGAAATATTAACTCTCATTATATTAGGTCAAATTTATTGAGTGGGATAATTATTGTGGGAAAATATAAATCCAATAAGTTAAAATATTTATGAAGAAACATTTTCTCCCAAAATGGATTAAACGACAGATTTATTCTGGGAAAATAAAAATGCAATAATTTAGTATATTTATGGAGAAAACTTTTTCTCCCACAATCAATTAACTGACACTTTTTCTCCCACAATTATTTAACGGCATAATTATTCGGGGCAAATATTAATTTAATAATTAAATTTTGATTGAAGTTATTATTTCTCCAAAAACTAATTAACCACTATTAGTGTGGGAAATATAAATCCAATAATTTATTATATTTAGGAAATATAATCCACTAATTAACCACTATACGTAATGATCATTCCACAAAATGTTAAATATTAACAATGTGTAACAAAAATTGTAACTGCTTTATTTTATCCTCAAACATATAACAAATGTTTACACCAATATGTATGGTAACAAAAGAAATAAAACTAGTTAATTACACCTCAAAAACATCTAATATTATACAATCTATTCCTGTCAACAAATAATAAAATCTTGTGATTATACGATTCATCCATAGAACCACTCCAATTCACTATATCTACTGTTGAAAATCAAAAAACCATTTCATTGACCATACCTGACTGGTATTCAAACAATCTGGGATCAACATTCAATGGAATGAGTCCCAACCTGTGAGCAAGCACCTCATCTTGGTTGAAGTATTGTTTGCAATGCAGACCTTTTCAATGGCCATAGTGGGCACCTCAGCACTCAAGATGCGTCGGAAGGCATTGGCAAAGTAGGCATCGATACCAATCATCTCAAACTCGATTTCATCCTCCGTGAGGCGATTGATTTTAATTTTAAAATCCTTACAAAAGCTACCCAAGTGGGTGTTGTCAACCCCCAATGACGCATAAGCTCTAGAATATTCAATGGGATCTGTTCGGTGGGTGCACAACCATTATCTAGTAAATAAATAATGTACACTTTGTAGTTCCAATATAATGCCTTTTATCACCAACCTGCATACAACATCTCTTCCTGATAATATATCAACACAGCCATATCAATACAATAAAAGAGCAGTAAATTTACTTTGAATAGTAAATATATATTAACAAAAAATATATCAATACAATAAATGATTAGTAAATTTACCTTGAATGTTGATATCTTCACTGTGGGAATGTGTAGTTGCTCCTGAAATGTGTCCTGCATCAATGGTGATATTTGGATTAGGATTGATGAAAGTGTCCTGTATCAATCCTCCTATGTCATCCTCACCACCCACCAAGCTAAGGTCTGGTAGAGTGTTAATTGGTAACTGACTTGAATCTGTTAAAGAGATACTTTCACCATGATCATACCACAAATTGTATCCAACAGTAAACCCGTTAAGCATCACATGCGTTTCAATCTCATCTCTATCCTTGTACCACCGACAATAACAATTCGTACAGGGGCACTTAATTCTTCCTTTAAATGTGCCGTATTCATAAGCAAACTTGAGAAAGTTCTTGAATCCTACCGCAAACTCTTTGCTTCTCTTATCCTTTCCAATCCAAGATTTATCCATCATTGTATTTTAACAATTATGACTTTTTCCTTAACATCTGTTCATCACAGTATTGGTAAATGGTACGCAATTATTACACTTCTTCACAATGTGCTATCCTGAAAAATTATTTATCTTATACACTATAACTGTATATTGTCAAATAGACAAGAAGATAGAACCAGCAAGAAATTATACTTATAACACTACATTAGAACTTCAGTGAACAGGTGGTGAACACAAACTTATATTTTAGCAGATCTGTCCAAATTATATATTGATGGGTGAAGTTATTCTCTGTTATGCTGGTACGCAATCATAAGCTTCATCCAAAATCAGAAACTAGTCAAGGACAAAACAATAATTCAATACACAACGACGGCAGGAGAAACCATTCTGACTGCTCTCGTCAAGCACAAACAATAATAGCAACACAGCTGTCACTTGCACCATAAAACGATGTCAACATTTGCAAATTATTTATGGATACTTCACGTGGACATCCAAAACCCAAATTAATCATGGTAATGCTGCACCCCTATGTCTTAAACACACTCTAGCCAAGCTCTGCATATTGATGTTTCAGATTTTGATCTTTATACCCAACTCTCAGATTAAACAAAACACAGCACAATGCACCAGAAATACTCAAAATACAAAAAACATGAGAAGATCGAAGCTCAAGACTCGCAAACAGGACCGAGGGATCAACCCACTGCAATGCTTACTCCATCCATGGATGCACAATTGATCTGTAGCAATTGTATTGATATAGACAATGAACGTATTAAACCCTAAAACTAAAATCACCTTTCTCCTCCAATTCCGAGTCGCGTACCTCATTTGCGGTTAATTTTCCAATATGTTTCGTTCCTTGTGCTCTGACTAAAAACTAGATTGATCTCTTCTTGCCGCTTGAAATTGGATCTTTAATTATCGCTTTCTTCTTCCCTCAATTTACCACCGTCCTCCCGCACGTCTACTCGTTGATCTCTATCTGAGCAGCACTAATATATATTATATATAAATTATATAAATACTAACATAAATTATTGATCATTCAAACAAATATTAATATTATATATAGTTTAATATATATATAAGATTATTTATATGAATAAAAATATAAATTTAAATAATATTAAAATATGTTATGTATAATTTTTAAAAACATTAATTTATATTATTTAAATAAATATTAATAATACTATATTAATTTGAAAATTACTAATTATATTTAATTTATATAAATAATAATATACTATATAAAATACATTTAGTATATAATAATAATAATATACTATAATATTTTTTGAGGATTGTTTCCCAGAAGAACAAAGTTGATCTACATCAGTTTCAATCAACATTATACAACAGTAATGATAGAAGCAACTACATACCTTATAGATCAATTCTTTTGTGAACACAACAGATGACAAAATAAATACAGTTGTGGATCTGATTATGTTGAAGGTTCGAACGCTATAAATAACCGAAGCAATAGCAACAGTCACCGCCAGGTTTTAAATTTGGCGGCGGGAGCTTTAAATTTGGCGGAGGGAACTTAAAATTTGGCGGAGGGAACTTAAAATTTGGCGGCGGGAGTTTTCAATTTCGCGGAGAGATTTAAATGAAAAGTATAAAAATATGTGGGAGTTTTTTTCTAATCTTAAGAAGTCCACGATGTAGGTTTTTTATATAAAAAATAAGAAAATGATGTACTTATAAAAAAAATAAGAAAATGATGATAAAATTTGGGGCACATTTTTTTCCAATAGTTTCGGTGGAAGTTTTTTCCTCCTACAAATGAAAAGATTATTATCATTTAAAATTTGTTGGAGATTTTATTTCCCAATAATAACTATTTGCTGGAATTTTTAGGTGAAAAATTTTGGAGGAATTTTTTTCTCATAAATAGAACGATCATGGTGAGATAATTTGGGGAGTGTTTTTCCCCACTAGTAACTATATAGTAGTAATTATGATCGTGTAGATTTTTTAAATAGAACGATAATTGTGAGAAGATTTGGGGAGTGTTTTTCTCCCACTACTAACATTATTTTTCTTCTTATAATCAAAATATAAATAAAACCATAATGGTGGTAAATTTGACGGAGTGTTGTGTAGATTTTTTAAATAGAACGATAATGGTGAGAAAATTTGGGGAGTGTTTTTCTCCCACCACTCCCACTACTAATATTATTTTCCTTCTTATAATTAGAATATAAATAAAACCATAATGGTGAGAAAAATTTATGGAGTGTTTTTTATTCCCAAAAATAACTATGTTTTTGTAGATTTTTTTCCTACAAATAAAAAGGTAATTAATGGTGATAAAATTAGTGAGCAAAGTTTTTGTCCACGGGTATTCTCCACTAGAACACTTCTTTTGCAAAATTCTGTGGGAAATTGCTTCCCAAAAGTAAATGTAAATTTTGGGGATTTTGTTTTCTTGATACTTACTTTTGTGGGAATATTTTTCTCCAATAATAACTATATATATGTTAGAAGATTTTGCTATAAATGAAAAAGATAACGTGAAAAAAATTATGAATATTTTACCCAATAATAACTATCTTCCAGAATATTATACTCCAAAGATGTTTGTGGGAAGAAAATATTAAATACATTTTCCCATAATAATTGACAATGAGGAAAGAAAAATAGGGAAATAATTTTACCACAAAAATCAATTTAAAAAATGTAAAGACGTTTCTTTTTTAGAGAATATTTAAACGACTAATTTATGAATTCATTATTCTTTATACTTAGTGAGGAAAAAAAAATTCTCCCACTTGTATCTCCCAATAATCTATCTTTTTTTTGTAGTGTAAATGATGCAAATTGACAATATAACATAGTTTTTAGTTTAGTCCGTCGATTTATAAATTTTTTGAACAGCTCTGTTAATCCCACCATCATATTATAACGTTGTTTCTCAAACCGTCTTATTCTTTTATTTCACACACCTTTTCTTTATTTGAAGCAAACAAAGAACATAAGTAGGAAACAAGGGAGAATTTATGTTGTAATCCGATGAACATTTTGTATTCATCCTTCACAGACCCAAAATTTAGCTTTTATATATTACCATTAAATTAGGGACATAATCGATGAACATTCTTTAATTTCCTGATTAGCTGAAGTTGGATAAGCATCCGAAACGCAAGTTCGGATCGGATAAACTCATTGTTAGGCCTTGTCCTAGCTATAAGAGAGCTTATATGAGGAGACGAAGATTATACACTTACGGACCACGCGATTAATGGAGGCCACTATGACTGGTTTCAATCAAGAATTTGAACCGGTTAGGAACCGGTCGGAATCTGAACGGTTTGGAACCGGTCAGAATCTGAACCAGTTAGGAACCAGATTTGGTAGCAACCGAAGCAAATCCGAATACATCCTTGAAAATTCTGGACCAAACTGAACCTAGCTTGGAACCACCTGAAACCAAAAATGATGGTACCGCCCTGGGACCGGTCAAATTGATCGTTAGAATCGTGTCAAAACGACGTCGTTTTGAGAAGTTTTTGCCGCATTTGGTTTGACAATATAATCATTGGAATTGGCACCGGAGCCGGAACCAAGGCGCCAACAACTATTTTTTTTTGTCTCTAATGGCTACTAACAACTACATTTACGTCAAACCCCCAAATCACTATAAATACCTCATTTGATCATGTTTTTGACCACACAATTCATCCAACTCTTATTCTTTTTTATTACCATTATTATCTTGTGCAATTAAGGCTATTTTAACATTTTAGCTACTAGAAAAGCTCGTTTCCCAATTAGCTCAATTTCCACATTCAAGAAAAAATGTCTAGAAGAGCCGAAAAGGATATGATGCGAGGAACTATTTATGCCAAACTCCAATCGATCTAAATTTTCAAGTTGATGGTCAAGACCAAATCGATGAGATGCAGTTTGGGTACCATCACCAACAACAATTTTCGTCTTCAACATTCACGCAAGGTGGAAGTTATTCAATTTCTCAACATGGATCTACTAACATGGAGCCAGCACCATCAATGTCCCTGTGTTGCTTCCGAGACACCATTTATTGTAGGCAAACAAGTATTGGACGAAAAGAGATTAAGCCTTGCACCATACTCAATCAGGGTCTGTGTTGAGAAGTATGATTGGGACCTAGCTGAGTTGTGATCCCCCAGCGCAAGCACAGCAATATGAAGGGCAACATGATGATTGGTTTGAGATGAATGAAGGAGAAACCACTTAGAACTTCTATGTTGTAATCTTTTAGAATGTAGAAATTAGTTTTACTTCCCATGTAATATTTTTAGTACTTGTAGTCATGTAACCTCTTAGTAGTTGTACTCTTTTACTTATCAGGGATTTTTCAATGGGTTTTTATCGAGACAATGAATTCATTTCATACTCCCTCCGTCCTGAATTGACCGTCTTGTTCACTTTTTGACACGTTTTTCCACTTCAATATTAAACATATTAAAATCAAACGACATGATCAAATAGTAAACAAGACGGTCAATTCAGGACAGAGGGAGTATTAATAAATTATCTTTACTCTTTAATTGCAATTTCTTTCATAAATTCTAAGTATTTTTTATATTAAGTGAATTCATTTCATCTAATCTTGTAACCTCCAAATATTTTCTCCGGTGAAAAAAAAATTCTAAACCAATATCCCCAGAAAATTTATTATTCTTCGTTGCAAAAATTAGTCTAACCAACCCATAGACGATCCATATCGGTTGAAACCAGAAAGTTTAGAACATTAAACTCATAGTAATAAACTCGTTTTTTTTAATACACGTTTGGTGTAAATCCAAGGTAACATTAGTGACATTTTTTTTCGTCCAAGTAGAGCACATCTGCAACTGTAATCAACCAACATTTGATTGTAGCTACTTTAGATATCCTCCCATATTTTTCTATTCTTCGAATCAGAATTATCACTATAAGCCATGCAAACAGTGTTTTTCCTTTCTAATGGAACAGGGAGTGGACAAGTGGAGGAACATAAATCTAACATCTCGTATCTAGTCTTGTTTTTATTCATAATTAATTTATATTTCTTCTTATGAAGACAATACACACAAAAAAACTACCATCTGTACCCGCTAAAAGACACCGATTAAAGAAAAACTTCAGATAATTGTCAGTTTAGTGCTTTCTGCTTTATTATGTCTCCTCACGATCTTAATTATTTGCGGCCGAAAAAATAAAATAAAAAGAAGAAGTTGATGTATCACGCATCAGACAACTATGTAAAAAGTTAATGTCGTTATGTCTCTCTAATTACACGATAGTGAAAGCTTATCTTATATAAAAAGGGGCAGCGCTAGATCGATCGATCGATCGAGCATGTTTGTTGAGCGCGCTAGTGGAGTGGAGATTAATAAGATCTGCAAATTATTAATGTCACGTCATAAATTACACGCACTTCGGTCATGCTTGATCTCATGTCCTTTTCGCTAAAATATGCAACAATCCACACATACGGCTACTTTTATTTGTTTGTCTGTCCGTGTGCGTAATATTGTTTAAAAACATCATTATCAACAAACCTTCATCTTTGTGAATTGTGAATTAATATACTGGGTCTTTTATAAAAATTTGTTTAAATTTTTTTTACTATACTTTTGTATAATTAAAATTTGGAGTCTTTTGTTTTCTCCATCCCCCGCTAACTATGCCACTGTTTCTACTATATAAGAAAGAAGAGGGGAGTAGAATAGTTGACTCAGAGAAGTAGAGGTGATCAAATGAATGAGCAGATCGGATCTAGAAAATTTTTTAGACCCGTCGGACCTGTTTGTGATGTCCAAACCCGATTTTTATTTTTTGGACTAGGTCGGCCCAGTCCAACTTTTTCACGACTCTACCGTTATTCTTTCATTTTCTTATAAATATTAATAAAAATCTAAATAAAAATTGAAATAACTAATTAATTTCCACATAAACTGTTAAATACTTAATAAAATTCTAAATAAAAATTTATATAAATTATATTATATATAATATTTTAAAAATATTATATATTTAGATTTGGGTCGGGTCAGGTTTTTCTTAGCCGAACATTTTGTCAGAGTGATCCAATTTTTTATTCGGACCTAGTTTTTATCCAAACCCTACCCAAATTTTCTTTCAAGTCTGATTTTGTGGATTTCTTCAGGCCAGACCAAGTTAGGTTTGATCAGCTTTACTGTCGGCCCATGTTTGTACTGTGTTGGGGCTAATTGTTAGGGTATGCCACTTAGTACACATAGCTTATATTATATGTATGAATATCCTTAGTTGTATTAGTGGTATTATGTCTGTATATAAACATGTATACACTGTCTCCTTACTCACTTCCGCATATTCACGTAGAGTAAATACAAGTTTCAGTTCCTATGTTTTCTCGCGCCTACCAACATGGTATCAGAGCAGACATCATTTTTGCTTCTTGTTTCCTTCCTCTAGAAAGTTTCTTTCATCTTTCCCGTTCTTCTCTCCGTTTTGCAAGTTTTCTATGGATTTGCTTGTTTCCCGTTTGCAATGTTCAAAGAAGAGGAGACATTGCCAGTGCAAAAAATGTTCAAAGAAAAGGGGTTACCGCGCAGGTCTGGCGACGCCCACCAGTTCTCAGTGTCAACACAGAAGCGGCCATGCATTATTCCGACCCGTTTTTTCTACATTCGTCGGACGGCCCCAACATGAGTCTCACGATGACTCAGCTCATGTACAGGTCAGAATTTTGGCCCGTGGAAACGTTTTGTTACCTTATCCCTTTGTGCGAAGAACAAGTTCAGTTTCGTGAGTGGCACGCTTCAGAGGCCGCAAGAAGCTTCTTCGGAAAGAGATGCCTGGGATCGTTGCAACACTATGGTAATGGTATGACTTCTCAATACCATTCACAAATCGACTTCCAACATGGTGATCTATTCTCGCACGGCCAAGATTTTATGGGATCATCTCCATGAGCGATTTGGAAAGCCGAATGGCGTTCGTTTGTCAGAACTCAAGCGAGACGTAGTATGGTCGAGTCAAGGGACAAACTCAGTGTCTAATTACTATCCTAAACTCAAGGTTTTGTGGGACAAGTTGGACGAAGTCGACGAGCTACCAGATTGTTCATGTGTTTTCGACACCAGTTTGTCTGCCTATCGTGCCAGAGAATGTTGATGTAGTTCGTTATGGGTTTGAATGAGTCCTTCTGGCCAGCAAGAGGATCGATCCTCATGATGAGTCTATATTCCATCTTGGTCCCAGAAGAGAAGCAGCGGCAATCTTCGGTTCAACCTGCTTCAGGTTCTTTCTCCTATATTAATCCTAATAAGCAAAAATTTGATTCTGCTTGGTGGAGAACTGTATGTGATTTTTGTAAGAAACTGGGGCATGTCGCTACTAATTGTTACAAGAAGATAGGTTTTCTTCCATGGTTTCAAGTCGAAAGGTAGGAAAACTGTTGCTCAAGGGTCTGAGGTTTTGTATCCTAATGTTCCCATCAAGAGGCCGTTCTCTCTCAAGTTTCAGGTTCTCCTATCCTTGGTGTGTCGTTGGAGCAATACCAAGTGATGATGGAGTTTTTCACCAAGAACAAATCTTCCTCGACTACGCTTGTTGCGATGGCTGGTAATGATTCTACTAGTTCTAAGAATTTATCTGTGCTTAAACTGAAATTGCCTGTTTGTTGTTCTGTTGAGAAGTTGTGTGATTTTTGGATTATTGACAGTGCTGCTGCTCACGACGTATGCTTTAAGGCAGATTGGTTCCTCAATTTCTAATCTGTTGCTAAGGGAGTCAATATTGAACTTCCTGACGGTTCCTTGAAATATGTTAATACCATGGGTGATGTTAGAATTGGGAATTTTGTTTTAAGACGTGTGCTTTATATTCCTCAATTTAAATATAATCTTCTGTTTGTAAATTGGTTAATTAGACAATTGAATGAAGCTGTTTTCTTTAAGCTTGATGTTTGCCTTTACCAAGACCCTTCCTTGAAGAATCCAGAGAAATTGGTAGAGAATGTAATGGGATATACGTCTTGTAGAGGGGTTCTTTGGATGTTTTTTGTGATGGGAAACGAGGTGTTAATAGTGGCTTGTTGTGCAACTCTTAGGGTTCTGTGAAACCTGCTTCTATTTCGTTAGGTGGATGTAATCTAGGTGTTGATTCTGGGTTTTTCCTACTTCTTCATTGTATAGCTTACAGTTTTGGCATATGCGCCTAGGGTATTTGTCTTTAAGGAAAACCAAGTCCATAAGTTTAAATATTCCTTGTACAGATGTTTTCTTTGATTTTGATGTTTGTATGAGGTCTAAGCATGAAAAGTTGCCTTTTGCAAGATCTGTTACGTATTCTGCTGTAGTGTTTGACTTAGTGTATGGTGATGTGTGGGGGTCATATAATGAGGTAACTCATGATGGCTATCGTTATTTCCTTACTTTGGTTGATGATTACTCAAGGACTACTTGGGTTTACATGCTCGTTACTCAAGGGCTAACAGTGTTGAGAGGCAGTTTGGTGTGCGTGTTAAAGTTTGCAAACTGATAATGCCCTTGAACTGGTATAGTTCATCAAACTTCCTGTCCGTACTTAGGTTCATCAGCTAATAGTGTTAAGTTTTTTGCTGAAACGGGTATAGTTCATCAAACTTCCTGTCTGTACGTATACTCCCCAACAAAATGGTATAGTTGAGCGTCAGCATAGACATCTGCTGGAAACTGCTAGGTCCTTGTTATTTCAGTCTAATCTTCCCTTAAAATTTATGACAGAGTCTCTTCTTACTGCTGCCCACTTAATAAACAAATATCCTAGAAAAATTCTGAAGGGAAAATCTCCTTTTTATGTTCCTTATAACAAAGAACCTGATTTAAGTAATTTGAGAGTTTTTGGTTGTTTGTGCTACTGTCACAATAGTCTGATTCGTGATAAGTTTTAGGACAGAAGTTATGCTTCATGTTTCATTGGTTATCCTGTTAGTACAAAGGGATACAAAGTTCTTGACTTAAAAACTGGTCAGATCAGAATTAGTAGGCATGTTACTTTTATAGAGCACGTTTTTCCTTTTGCTCCTAATTCCGTTGTTACAATTCAGTCAGATTGTCTTGAATAGTCCCTGTTTCAGTCAACAGATAACGAACATCAGCAAAATACTGGGGTCAATTGACCTGATATTGATACAGGTTTGGGTTCTACTTCTAATTCTACTGAACCTATTACTTCTACAAGATCTGGTAGGTCTGTTAGAGTTCCGGTTCATTTACAAGACTATGTGTGCACCTCTGTTACTGATTGTATGCATATTATTTCCTCACTTGTTTTTGTGCAAAACACTGATGTTTATTATTTGCCTATTCTTGCTCACATGAAAAATACTGATGCGTATTATGAGCCTGTTACCTTTGAGGATGCTGATCAATTTGATCATTGGAAGAAGGCCATGAATGAAGAATTTCATGCCCTCCAACTGAATCATACTTGGGATATAGTGGACTTACCCCCTAAGAAGAAACCAATAGGGTGTAAGTGGGTATACAAGGTTAAAACCAAGGCTGATGGGAGTATGCTAAGATATAAGGCTCGGTTAATAGTGAAAGGATTTACCCAAAAAGAAGGAATATATTACCTTGAAACCTTTTCCTCTATTGTAAAGATTAAAACTATTGAAGTTCCCTTCTTTGTTGTTGTTAATTGAAACTGGTCTATTTTTCAACTTGATATAAATATACGTTCTTACATGGTAACTTAGAAGAGGATATTTATATGCAGTTGCCTAAGGGATTGCTTTCTAACAATTCGAAGTAAGTGTGCAGATTAAGGAAGTCCTTATATGGACTGAAGCACGCCTCACGTCAGTGGAGTGTGCAAAGCTGAACAACACCCTAAAGGAAAGAGGTTACCTTCAATCAAAGAATGATTATTCCCTTTTTTTCAAGATACAGGTGACAAATGCGTTATTTGGCTGTTTATGTTGACGATATTGCTATAACGAATAATGACATGGATGAGACCGAATCTCTCAAGTCGTTTATACATGCAACCTTCAGAATAAAAGATCTTGGTCTGGTAAATCTTTTCCTGGGCATTCAATTCATTAGAACAGAAGGTGGTCTCATTCAAAACCAGAGACAATTCATTGACAATCTGTTTAAGGAGTTTAGTTATGTTAATATAAAGGAACGCCATTGTCCTCTTCCCTGTTTAATAACTGCAAAAATTGACAGTAAACCTGTAGATGATCCTACTATTTATAGGAAGATAGTAGGAAAGCTAAATTTTTTGTGTACTACTCGCTCTGATATTGCCTTTTTGTGCAGCATTTAAGTCAGTTTCAGCATTCTCCAAGTGAGGCTGACCTGAACTTGGCCTTTTACACTCTCGGCTACTTGAAGTCTATTGCAAACCTTGGCATCATTCTGAAGAAAAACAATGACTTTTCGTTGGAAGCATTTGCGATGCTGACTGGGCGAGGTGCCACCCCACTAGGCGGTCAGTAAGTGGGTACATCTTTCACCTAGGAGGAAGCCTAGTCTCCGGGAAATCAAATCTACTAGGAAATCGGGGTGTATGGCGTTTGAAAAAGATAGTTCATATCTAATTGTGCGTGAGAGCAATATGAAAGTGGAGAACTTAAGAGACACTAACATAAATCATGCACTAAGAACCAGGTTGGTGATATGGTCATTGGGTAACAATGGTGAAGATGATTATACACATGACCTCATTATGTCGAAAAAGAAATGAATAAATTGTAGTAGAGAAAAAGAGAAGGGAAAAATGTTAAAATCGTTATTGCTGCATGAGGCCGAGATGAATCAAATTTAAACTTTGATAATGAAGTGAAGACATATTGTTGCATGACCGTTAGCGATTCTCGTATAAGGTCTTGATAAAAAGGAGTTCAAGATGACAAGCTTGAGTTAAATGTTAGATTTATATCTAACAAATGGGTTCTCCATGTGTATAAAATCACTCTTAATGACTAGTGACAAAACAAAGTCGAGTGTGCAGAATGATATCATCCATTTCGCCGTCATAGAAGAAGATGCGTGGCGGCATTACACTAGCTGAGCTAGCACTACTACATTTACAAAAAGGGATGATGAGTAATTATAGAGTTAACAACCCAACCCAACCCACCATCTAATAGACTAGTGGTACCTCCTCACTACCCACCTTAATTAAGCACATACACAAGACTTGCTAATAAAAACAACCCCACCTAGCTACCTACAACAAGGGATCAGATCAGGTCAGGCAAAACACACCAAATTTGCTGTATTCCAAAATTTGTTTGCCCGATCCCGATCGATCCATCAGAACAAATTAAGAAAGAGTAATTAGTACTATCCGAAAATCAAAACTCCCTTGGGTCAACAAATATAGACAATCCAGGTGGAGACTTAGTCCAATCACCAACAGAGCCATCACTATAATCCTCACCAAGTCGCTTAATACACCACTGATCAGCTTCACAACTCAACTTTTTCCAATGCGGAACACCTTCTTTAACCGGATCTTGACTTGCCACTTCAGTCGCAATAACCCCACACCCTTCTCTCCTGGCAAGATTATGCGCATACCCACATAAGGCTCTCACCATCTTAACCATCAAAGGCCCATGACCACCAAGCCCATACATAAAATGTAGCCCAAAAGGTGTAAACACTTGAGGCACAGACGGTAATTTTAACCACGGCAAAGCTTTATCCATTACTCTAGTCGTCCACGCTAAACCTTTAGTCAAACCCGAGGCACCCTTGACTTGGAGTCTCCAGAGGTCCATGCAGTTCCAGATACTAACAACACCCCAGGATTCGGGTTGGTGTGTGGTTAAGAATTTTGTGATTGAACCTGGCCAGATGTAGGAGCGTGGGACAGCTAAGAATGTGCCGAGTGATAGTTTGTTGTTGAGGATTGAATCGATGTCTCGTGGGAAGAATTCGGTTGTTGAGAAACGAGTACGGTAAAGAGTTTCGGATTCTGATGGTGAGAGTTTGATGATGGTGATTGATGAAGAGATGTGGATTGAGTGAGCGAAAATTGGTTGGACTAGAAGTGATGGGGTTCGGAATTTAGTGTAGCCGAGTTTGTTAGTGAAGAGGTGAAGTGAAGCAGTGTTGTCTTCTTCTGTTGCGAGGTAGGAGTATTCTACTCCGTTTGAGTGGTACCATTGTTCTAGTGTTGTGACTAGTTTCGCGCCGATTCCCAATCGCCTGAAGTAATTAAATAGATGAGTTTACTTTATATATTTAAAGCGGTTTGTTTTGTTTTGTTTTGTTTGTGTGTGAGGTTAATGAATGAATGAATATTTTTTTTTTTTTTACCTGTGGGAAGGGGAAACGCGGAGACCCAGTGTGTAAGCGACTTTAGTGAAGATAGGGAGAGGAGCAGTGTGATTGGTAATGGTCTTTGTGTTTCTGGGGAATTTCTTGCCGCAAGTAACGGTTTTGATGCAACCTCTGATCATTCCCACGATCTCCGTCCTAGTTACAGTTCCATCAACTCCTACTTCAACCACTAACTCAGCCACCTGGAATTCCAGAAAGTAGTAAGAACAAGAAGAAGATAAGAATAATATGAAATTAATTTTAAAATGTAAAAAAAACGGTTCAAAAGGTAACCAACTTTTAGATTTCTTAGGCAACTGTTTTGATACTGTAGGCGATTTTGTTTCAACTTCCGAGTATCATAGTATTTCATTTCATTTCAAAAACGTTTTGAGAGAAAAGAACCCCACCCCGCTGAACAAAAAGATTTTGGAAGAAACTCATCAGCATTATTCAGCAGGCGCGAGGCAGGAAGGCTCGCTCGCTCTTAAAACAAAACATAAATACCCAGAGATGCCACATTTGAATCCAACACAGACACTAGTAGTAGTGCCGCCACGCCCACACCCACCACACACTTGATTGAGAGTGATAGAGCATTATTACTTGGGCCACCCGATAGCAAAACCACCCATCACCAGAAAATAAAATAAAATCTAAAAACTGCTATCTATCGACTACCCTTTTATTAGTAAACTAATTTAAAAATCGAGTTTTATGATCTAAAGCTTTTCGTTAAATTCAAATTTTTATCATATTACTAATTAAAGATACTATAAAATCAAACTTAAAACGATTTAAGTAACGCACCAGCATGAGGAAAGCAGGGGAGTGTCTGATCCTGCAAAGAGGATCACCAAGTAAATCAGTGAAGAGTGTAAGCTTTCCACTTGGACCAGCTTCACATATCTTCTCAACTTCTTCAACAGCTTTAACATCTTTCGCGGGATCAAACTCTCTAACAAGTATCATTCCCACATCCATACCCGTTATTTTTTCCGCCTCCATTACCGTCATATTTCTTGATTACAACACCGTTACAAGAAACAAAAAAAAAACTCTTTCAGCTGATAGTGAACTTCTTAGAAGAGGCTTTCTGATAGTGAAGCTTAATTAGACGGGGGGAAGAGAGAGAGAGAGAGAGAGAGTGCAACAATGGAGGAGTCGGATGATGGATGCTTGATTCTGTATTGAGAGAGTGAGTAATAGTGAAAGATTGAAAGGAGAAGATGGTTGTGTTTGATTTTTTATACAGTTGGCTCTTCTTCTTCTATTCTCACAAATCATTGGACTGGAAATTGATGGTTGGATTGCCCCGGTATTTATAACGGCTCCTGCGGAGCAAAGGCCTAGGAAGGTGGAGGGTGGTGAACTTTTATCTTTATTTTTTTATACTACTCCCTCCGTCCTGAATTGACCGTCCTGTTTACTATTTGGACATGTCGTTTATTTTAATTTTTAACATATAAGATAAATTAATTTTAAAAATTTAAGATTTACATATGAATCCTTACATAATAAATGATATGTTACAAAATTTAGTTTTATAAAATTATTTTATCTTATATGTTTAATATTGAAGTGGAAAAACGTGCATAAAGCAAATAGGACGGTCAATTCAGGACGGAGGGAGTACTACTCAACAAATAAAAAGTGTTAGATGATTGAAAACTGATGAAGACGGATGAGTATTATTATGAATCATTTATTATTAAAAAAAAAGGGAAGAAATCCCTCCTTTTTTTTTCTTCTCTTTTGTTTTGGAGGAGTAGGTCTCACGGGCACGAGGATCCCCCATCTCTCCTCTCCTTGCTTTTTTACTTCCCCTGGTGTCTGTCAATTCGATTTGTCTCACACGCAATTCAGTAGGCAATTCTAGACTTAGGTAAAGGTCTGGCTTTTTTTTTAAAAAAAAAAAAAAACACTCACACACACTACAGTAGTAGTCTACACCGCACCGCAGCAGTAGCACACACACATCGGTGAGTTCACTTCCCTACCGCGCCTTATCTGGTTCTCATCTAGTAATGATCGCGGTCTGTGAATCGTGCCGAATTCATCTTCATGTCAAAAATTCTTTTATCAACACCATAGAAAAGACAATATACTACTACCACTACTTGTAATAAGTTTGCAGCCTTTTTAATTACTCGAGTAGGTCAGGTTAATCATATATGCCACCTCAGTAATTACTTAAGTTAATTATTCGGTACAATCACAATCATAGTAGCACTAAAGTAGAGAAATCAATTGTGGAAGTGGAAGAGAAATATAAGTAATTTAGTAAGTTGAGATATGAAATGAAATGGCGGCTGAGTGTCTGCGCAGTTTCTTTTCAACCTTTTTCCGCCACTCCTTGGCGTTTCTGTACTAGACTACTACTACAAATAATGAGCCAGAGCAATAAAAGCAAAGGCAAACGAAGGTGAGTAGTACTACTGCGCTGATGCTGCGCAGTTCATTAATGTGCATCATGCCCACTCTTTCCATGTACTACTTGTAATCATTACACTCCACCATTTCGTTTCATACATATCCGCAGGCATATACAGAGGCCAGGATCTGGATTCGCCGTATCTTTTGTCTGCCGTACCAAGTAATAGTCGAGATATGAAACGGGTTATTTGTTGGTACTCCCTCCCTTGATTAATATTTATCGTTTTAGGGGTGATTCTTCTTCGATAATACATGTTATTCTATTTTTTTGATACATTTTTTCTATTTTTAATCCTACTATTCAACACAAAAATAATTATTATCTAAATGAAAAAATAAAAAGTAGGGTACATGCGCCTTTTTTCCATTTTTCTTAATAAGTGTGCAAGTTTCTAGAATGACAGATATTATTGAACAGAGGGAGTACGTTTTTGGATTGAGTTTCAATATATTTAAAAAAAATTATTATAAATATAAAACTTATTTTTACCATTATATTATCACACTAAAGAAAATTTAGATACTCCCTCCGTTCAACAATAAATGTCATTTTAAAAATTTGCACACTTATTAAGAAAAGTAGGACAATGACGTATGTGCCCCTATTTTTTACTTTTCCATTTACATAGTAATAATTACTTTTTTATTAAATAGTAGAGATAAAAGTGGAAAGAAGTGTGTCAAAAAACTAGAATGACAGATATTTTTGAACAAGAATCACATCTTAAAATGACAGATATTAATTAACGGAAGGAGTAACATTTATTATAAATATTATCATATTTATTATTCAGCTTCGGGTCATCTTTGATATTTTTATAATATATACATGATCTTTCTATAATTTCAGATGAGTCTAATTTTTTATTCAATAATATTTTATTACATTATACAACAGTCAATAAGAAATAGTTAAAAAATACTCAAATAAATAAAAATATTATTATTTTTGTTATTGAAGTTTAATTATTTTTTTTCTATTATGGTTGTTCATCGATCTTTTTGATTTTTATCAATTTTTGTCTCCTTAATTCAAACAATGACTTGTAAAACTATTTTAACAGATAAATCAATTTCATTGTCAAATTATGCTACTTTATTTTAAAATACATTTAAAAACTAACCATTAAGAAACTCAATTTCAAATCATTCACGTGGGGTCAATTTTAGACTAATATTCTAGGTTATTTAGAATCGGATCAATTATAGCTATAAGTTATCGGATTGATCTTTTTATTTCGGGTTTAAATACTTTCAAGTTTTGGGTCAAGACGCTCGCTATTATCAGATTACATGGTGACAAGACAACATGCATGGCAAGGCGCCCGCGATCGAGTCTACATGCAGCATGCGTAGTACTTGCTGTTGTATTATTATCAACAACCAGTAGACCATCTACCATCCATTCGTTCGGACTTGTAGTTTCATGGTATAAATGTGGTATTTTTGATAAAAAATGTCAAACTGTTATCACCAAACAACAATTTTTAAAACAACCACAAATATACCAGCACAAAACTATCACATCTATACCACAAAACAACCAACAATTTATGCTGTAAAGAGAATGAATACCGTAAACAGAGGCGGAGCCAAAAAATTGTAACTAAGGGGCGAGAATATTTATTTTAATAATATTAATTATATTTAAAATTAAATTTTAATAATTAATTTAAGATTCAATACTTATAATTATATTTTAAAAATGATATTATATATTAAATTTGACACAAAAAAAATAAAAGTTATTATATATTTGTCACTATATCAAGTTATTATATGTTTTATACCGTGCTTAATAATTAAAAATAATTTTATATGCTAATATACGTTATTTTTCATTTCTTGGCATATCGAGTATTAAATTTAAAGTATGTTTTGAATTTCTTAAGTAATATTAATTGAATAGAATATATCTTTTTAACTACAAATATATGTTTAAATAAATATTATCAACAATAAAACAATATATAATAAAATAATAAGTGGTAGTTGTATATATATATTCGATTACAGTCAATTTTATTATTAGAAAGAATTGTTTTTTCATTTCAATGATATTATTTATTCCATTAAAAATTAAAATAATCTTAAGTATTAATACATTTGAAATGTTATATAAATTACTAATATATAATCCATAAAATTTTATTTTTATATGTAACATCTAATATATTTGCTCTAAACACAATGGTTTATTTCTTTATTTTTTCTAATATATGTAAAAAAATTATTTATAAATTAATATGTATACTTGTCACTAAAATATTAATAAAGAATAATAATAATTAAAGGATATAATTAAATATCTACATATATTTTAATTTTATTAATAAAAAATTATTTTAAAATGTAATATAAATTTTTTAATTGTAACACCGAAAACGGTAAACGCACTGCACAAAACTAACTTATTCAAAACAGCCAGACGAAACCGCCGCCTGCCGAACACTAGTTTTCAAAACAACCAGCACAAAACAACCAACAAAACTACCACAAAACAACTAGTAAAACTACCACAAAACAACCAGACCAAAACAAACACAAAACTAACACATTTATACCATGCCGAACGAAGCCTGAATACCAGCCAACTGTTGCTAGCTACGATTACCTAGGATCGTACAGTTATATATAGCTAACTTATCCCTGGGATGTGACGACTATACTTTTTTACTACATTACTGCATATATATATAAGGGCATCCACATAAGGGTTCTTGACACGGTTACATATGTGAAATGTTCTACAATGGTTGGATTCCACCCATTTTCTCTCTCCAAGGTTCTTAAATAAGAACCCCACTTTTTATGACACATTAAACCCATCTATGTGTATCTCTCTCTTTCATATTTCTCTCACATCTAAATAGTGATAGTTTTTATTGGTTGTTCATTAGGAGAGAGAAGATTAAGAAACTTTGTTATTGTAGTGAATAGAGTTTCTTAAGTAATAAATATAATTTTAGATGACATGGCACCTAGGAATGTGTTAAGAAACTTAAAACCATTGTGGATGCCCTAAGCGTCCTTCAGGTAGGGGCACCAAACCAGTACTGCGCACCATTTCCTGCCTTTAATGGCTATTTCAGGAGCCACCACCGGCATTACTTGCTATGACCTGTCAATACCAGCTGGCATATATCTCTAAACACAATTTCTAACTCTATCAATCTATGTACTACTTATGTCAGGTTCGCGCGTTGGGGAGTACTACTACTCATGCGTTTATCCTGTGGTGCTCAGTTTTGGGGAGAGTTTTGGTCCCACACACACTCAAATCACCTTCACTCTCACTGATTTATTCGTCATGCGTTTTTGGTTTTGCGGGATTTTTCGATTCGACAAGATTTTTGTTTTCTTTTTATTTCTCAAATAGTCACAGTAGGGATGCGGTTTTTTTCGTAAGAGGGTTTATTTTAGTAATATTTAAGTGAATTGTGTAAGAATTCCTGGATATTTTCATTTAATGTGTATTACCTCCGTCCCGTCATAAGTGTCTTGTTTACTTTTTGACACGTTTTTCCACCTCAATATAACATATAAGGTAAATAATTTTATAAAACTAAATTTTGTATCATATAGTTTATCATGTAAGGAATCATATGCAAAACTTAAATTTTCAAAATTAATTTATCTTATATGCTAAAAATTGAAGTCAAACGACATATCCAAATAGTAAATAGGACGATCAAGGTGGGACGGGGGAGTATTTTTAATAAATCATAAAATTATGATTTTGTTTATTACTACCTCGGTAATGAAATATCTTTTTATATTGTATGATATATTTTTTTGATATTAAATATTTAAATAAAATAATTTATAATATATAATTTATCATTTAGAATTATTTATAAAATTTAAAAATTTAAAATTATTTCATTTTATATTAAATATTAAAATTAAATTACTTGTTTAAAAATAAAAGATCTAGGGAGTAATATTTAGATATATGACATACATAATATAAGAATAATGAATTGACTAATTAAACTTGTTTTTTGAAACCGTGAAAAGGTAAGGCTTAACCAGGTGTCAATAATATTATCACTATGGTGGTCCTCTTAACTCTTTTTATAGTAAGGCCCATTCTTTTGTCTTCTGTTACTAGTTAATTAAAGTTAAGGAAAATAAAAATACAAAAAAAAATTGAAATAATAAATAATATATATCACACGTAAAAAGAAAAAAATTAATCATAAAACTCATTTACATACACCCTAAAAAATTGGGCCGAGAAGAACTATTGTACTTGCAACTCACTATGAATATAGTAGATTGAAAACGTTTAGATAACAGACGTACGATGGTGCAGCCGTCCGCGTACATTTGGGTGCGACAGTATGAGTTGGTACCCAGTCAGCAGTCCAGTCAATTGTTGACTAGGTTGTTTTTTATTATATTAACTTTAAATTATTATATTTTTTAAAATATAAGTCCAAAATGTAAAAAAATTATACCATTGTTCATCTAAATTCAAGCTCTTCAAAACAAGACCAAACATAGATATATTTTGAGAACTTTAAAATTTATATTAATTATATATATATATATATATATATTATATATATTATCCATATATCAATGAGACTTATGATTCATAACATCATTTTAGTGTATCATAATATCACTTTTAATGAATCATAATATCAAAATTAATGAACATATCTTCATTTTAGTGTATCATCACAAACATAAGAATAACAAATTTTACACAATAATACAACATAAAACAATATTTGATATGTATGAAAATATGTGATTCACCATATAAGGTTTAAAATATACCATACAACAATAATAATACACTACAAAACAATAATAATTTTTATCGGTTCCGAAGTTTGTTATCTAATTCACCACTTATTAGTTAATGAATCATAATATCAATTTTAATGAATCATAATATCAAAATAAATGATCATATCTTCATTTTAGTGTATCATCACAAACATATAAGAATAACAAATTTTACACAATAATACAACCCAAAATAATATTTGTTATGTATGAAAAATACGTGATTCGTCATATAAGTTTTAAAATACACCATACACAATAATAATACACTACAAAATAATAATGATTTTATTGGTTCCAAAGTTTATTATCTAATTCACCACTTATTAGTTAATGAATCATAATATCAATTTTAATGAATCATAATATCAAAATTAATGAATCAATTATCATTTTAGATATCATTATACACATGTAAAAATAGTTTTTTTTCAAAGTTATCAAAACATATCCATGATTGGTCTTGTTTTGAGAGCTTGAATTTAGATGAACAGTGGTATAATTTTTTTTCATTTTGGACTTATAGATTTAAAAGTTACAACTATTTAAAGTTAATATAGTAAAAAAACAGCCCAATCAACAAGACAGTGTCCCTCTCCTACCTGTGCGGGATGCTTGCACAGTCGAATTTGCCTTAGATAATTTTAGTATCTTTCTTTATGAAAGCAAGTACTAATCCCTCATATCCCCTCAGCCACTCCTTTATGAATCTGAATTCATATCAGGCACCTGCTGATCGATGATTACAAACACACAGAGCTCTGTAGATACGTCGCCGTCTTAATTTTTTGTATATCTATCGGTCACTCCAACCCACCACCAATTTCAGTACTTGGAAAGGAACGAACATATCAGTTTAAGTAGGACCTCATTCATTTCTTAGCTCCTAATCATCTGCTGATGTTTTTTTCGAAAAAAAAAATTGAATAATGTTATCTAGTGGTAATTAATTTCCTAGAAATATAAATGATGCGCTGGTTTTCTTTTTTTGGTAGTGCCCGCTAGTATTTATGTGGCGAAGCTTCAAAAGGAAAAAAAAAAAAGGCCGTTCATCTTTTCCTCTCAAAACGGCGTGTATATATTATCGATGAGTCTTAGCTAACCATACGTAGTTATCTTTGGCTATATTTTTCATGATACAGTTTGTGTAGAGTAAATGTATATATTTTATAAGTTTTTTGTACAGTTTATAAAGTTAGTATGTACATTTAGTACAAATTCAAAAATATCACAATTCACTGAATACATGTACATACACATCCGTACAGTTTTAAATGATCACATGTACAATTTTCAATGACCAAATGTACATGTATGTAGCTATCTATAGCTACATGTGGTTGTAGCCAAGAAATTGGGTATATTATTCTACACTCCTTTTTGTGTGTGTTGGAGGTATTAATCTCAAAACGGCGTGTAATGTCATTCTATGTAGACCTGACAATTTGGGTCGCTGGGTTGGGTTGATATCAATCCTAACCCAACCCATTTAAAATATCATTAACCAAACCCAACCCAAAAATGGATGGGTCAGAAAATCATAACCCTAACCCAACCCTTTTAAAATCCTTCAACCCTAACCCAATCCACCCAATCCATTTTCTAAGTATACAATAATTTAGATGGATTAGGAGTAGAAATTAAAACAAAAATCCAAAAACATCCAGTGCTAGCTGGCACACTAATTAGGATGAAACAAAAGGGAAAGAAGTAATCTTGCTTGATCGACCCAATTTTAATCGAATTCAATGTTATGCAAAGAATGTAAAAGTACTTCACCAATTTCCATGAATAGAATAACACATACTTTTTTTATAAATTTATATTTATCAATCTAAGTCGCTCTACCACTGTTGGGGAGGAGTCCTATCTAGATATGCACATGTTCCTAGTGCCCTTAATAAAAAGGGGAACGAAAATAAAAATCTTCATTATGCATTAGAGAAATATACTAACGACAAATCTTCTAAAGTTATAAATAATTTATAAACTGAGAGGTCAAAGTCTCAAACTATGATCGATAGTTTTAAAATAATTACACCTGTTTAAACTGAGTGCTCATGCCTGAGATAAGTACAATCACAATCACTTAATCGTTACCAACAGTTGAGGAACTTTTATACAGCACGCTATTCGCATTGTTGGCTCCAGAATTCACTAAGAGGTCTATAATCAAGATCCTACTTACAAAAAATACATATCACCTATTTTTTCACCCTTCTAGATAATCTAAACATACCTATGTTCTCAAGAACAACTATGGCAATGAGAATAAGAAAAACAAACATTGGGCATAATGAAGAGCGGCATAGACATAAACAACGACATATAGAAGAAAAATGGATGTGAGTATACAAGACGAGAGCATTTGGGTATTCAACATAATGTTAAGGTATGGTTGGGCCCTTTATTTGATATGCAGCTAGTTGGACCGTTTGTTTAGTTAAGATTATTTGATATTATTAAAGGTGAGATAGTCCAACTACACTTGGTCTTAAGGCTAAGGTATAGTTTGATCTGAAAATAATATATATATTTATGAATTATTATTTTTTTTTATTGTTAACAAATATATTTTTGGGTTTCGGGTTGGGTCATGGGTTAAGATCTCTACCCTAACCCAACCCACAAAATTAGTTTATAACCCTAACCCAACCCAAAAAATAGATGGGTCAATAATCAAGACCCTAACCCGTAAAAGTATGGGTTGGGTTCGGGTTGGGTTTCGGGTTGGATCAAAATTATCAGATCTAATTCTATGCTCCTTTTTGTGCGGGTTGTTGGAGGTATTAATCTCAAAACGGTGTTACTCCTCTCGTTTTTTCTGCGTTAGTAACCAAGTAGTATTATCGTTCGGTACTCGTAATACCCAACAGAAAAGTTTTTTTTTTTTTAAAAAAAAAGTACTAATACCCAACAGAAAAGAATCGACTATTAACGTGACCCAACTAATACTAGGGGAAAATTAATGGCGCATAATCCACGGTGCTGCCCAATGGTCTAATTTGAGGTGAGTATGTAAAACGAGCAGGTGTCACGTTGCCCCTCACTATCTCTTTACTTAGGTAGTTATTCCAATGGTCGCGGTTAAACCAGAAGACGTCTAAACGAAATTAGGAAAGGGTGGGAAGAGTAGAGCTGATCATTCGGCGCGGGCCGGGTTCGGGCCGGGCCGAAGGAAAATTTTAGGCCCGTCGGGCCTATTTTAAAAACCAAGCCCGGTTTTTTACATGCTCGGGCCGGGCCGGGCTAGGCCCGGTTTTTTCCAGGTTTTGCCGAAGCCCGGCCCGGTTTTTAATTTTCTTTATATAAATTAATAAAAAAAATTAAATTAATATATTTTAAATATATATTATATATATATACTTAATTAAAATTTATATATTATATATAATTTTCGTATATATTATAAAAAGTAAATTAAATTAAATATGTATATATTACATTTTAAAAAATAATAAAAAATAAAAATCGGGCCGGGCCGGGTTGCCCACGGGCTCAAAAATGTGCCGCGGCCCGGCCCGGTTTTTTATTCGGGCCTGATTTTATGTCCAGGCCCGCCCGGAAGCCCAATCGGCTCGGACCTGTCGGGCTTTTTTACGGGCCGGGTCGGACCGGGCTGCTGCGGCCGGACACATTATGATCACCTCTAGGGAAGAGTAACCAAAAAGAACTTTCTTTCATTTTTTACACTTAATAACCGTATGTAATCAGTCAAAATATACTAGGATAAAGGAATCAATTTATAAGAATTTTGTCCCAAAACAAACGCCCATGATAGATATGAAAAACAGTTTAATCTCATTTCTTAGTTCATACATTTTTATTTTATTATAGTATTAGAAAACGACAATAGTAAAAAAAAAAGAAAAAAAAAATTTGGATGTCGGTATGTGAACGATCTAGGAAGATCCAAAGGTTTTGGAAGGAAACAAAAGTTAAAAATAAATTGAATACTTCATGTCTTATATTATTTACAATTGATACTTTCTCCTATTTTAAATGTAAGTCATGTTAGAGATGAATTTAGACAGAAAAATAATTTAGATTCATTCTAAAACTACTTACATTAAAAACAGGAGGTAATATATTTTTACAATTTCTTACCTTTTTAATAAATGGTGGTATTAGTCGGACAACACAATTTAATAATGTTATATGATTTTTTTTGCAAAATAACCTTAAAAAGCTAGAAAAATGGGTGAGGTGGGATGATTATGAATTATATACGATATGTATATTTAAAGAACAATGCTCAAAATGATGAGAAGAGTAAAAAAAGTATTTATGTTATTTGTTTGAAGAATACATAATCCATAATGGAGGGAGAAATATTTCTCAATATCTTTTTTTTTCCAGCTCATTAGGTTGCTAAAACTTTCCTCATCATAAGAATTAAGGATGGTTGTTGTATGTGTGGCCCTTTGTTGTATATATAATTATGCACTAAGGATTGCAAAGTTGTGGAAGGTAGGCTTTATGTGACTTGATCTTAAGTCAGAAAGATGCCCATCTATTTATAAGTACAAGTTGTTAACATCATGGAAGGGTTTTGTTTGAAGTTGTGGGAGGGCTCTTTGGATGGTCATTTTGGTTAGAGGGTTAGGAGAAGAAAGGGTTAGTAGAATCGTATGCATTACGAGTGTTGTGTGTATCTGTTATAGGTTGTAGGCTAGTAGGATGATGCATAAGAGTACAAGGTGGTATGTCTAGAGCTTGGATTCGGGAATTGTATCTTCGTATGCCTTCTGATGTAATCATGGGGGTTGTGATGGGTACTCTTTTTCCTCCTTGGGCTTTTTCCCACTGGGTTTTGCTTAAGGAGGTTTTAATGAGGCACATCTTAGCTCACCCGACTGACATTTGTCAGGTTACTTTTATCTTTAATAAAAGGCTAATGCCTCAATTATCAAAAATAAAAATCTTAGTAGTAGCCTATGAAACTATTAGTAGATACCTAAGAGTACGAGGCATGTTACGCTGGATGAAGCACAGGTTGGACCGCTCATGTTTAGCCATTCTAAAGCACAAGTGGAAGAAACGATTTCTCCCTTCCAACGGTTGCCCTTTCTCCGGCCGGCTTCTGTATGACTAAACAGTTCCTGCATGCGCGTAGCTCAAATTTCTTCTTCATGATCCATTCTTCATCCCCTTTCAGTCAAGATAAGTTTCGATTACTTTGTTTGTTGTGTTCACTTATTTAGTTGGAGTTAACTTTGTTGGGTTGTGACTCCCGCCATTCTTCATACTTATTTTCCGGTAGTGGGTCCTCTCTTTGCGCACAATGAGTGTTTTGCCAATTAATTGTTGAGGCCTTGGGCTCCCTTCGCCCACCAGATGGGGTGCAGAAGTTATCCGATCCCAATCTCTTGACATCTTCTTCCTTACTGAAACCCAGAGGTCAAGGGCCGAAATGGCTCAATTCTGCAAGAGCCTAAGGGGATTTAAAAGCTTCTTTGTTGATAGCACCAGAAGAAATGACGGGATTTCTCTCTTCTAGCGAGACACAATAGAAATCTAGATATGATCTTTCACCGGATCATGATCCTTAAGGCGTACGTTAATTGAGAAAGACTCATTTCACTTATTTTTTTTAGCCATACATCCAATAATGAATCCAACTGCTGCAACCCCATTCTTTTGAAAGATGAAGCTAATAGTTGATGTCAATTGTCAACTTGTGAGCGATGTTTTTGAATCCTTTAAGTACTGAGCTTAAGATTTCATGGTTCAATTTTCCATTAGAGTAATTAAACCAAAATTATAAAATTTAAGTTTAATTATTCTAACTAGCCCACCCAAACCTATATAAAGTCGTCACCTATGTTTTAAGTTAAAACTTTTAACCATTTAAACTTGGAAAGAAAATGTCATGATTTTTTAGAGTTACGGATCCGAGGCCTTGGTATGAAATTTATAAAGTGTTCAGATTCCTTCACCACCCTTATAAATTACTTTTTCTATACCCTTATAAACTCTAAGGTTAGGTAATTGATGACATTATCCTTTTTTCCCTTTTTGTTGTTTGGTTATAAACTGATTTGTTTTGCAAGTGACCAGAGAAAAATTGTAATGATAACATAATAAAATCTAAATCTAGCAAAGTGTATTAGCTATCATGTTCACTACCTTAGCAAGACTATTGTACATAATTATCTTTCTGATGAGAAAGAAGTAATTTCATTCATGTAATCAAACTATTTACCATTGACTGAACATAAAACATAACATTCTTTCCCATCTGGAACGATTATTTTCTTAGGATTTCTACTGAGCATGGTGTACTTCCCTCATCAATGCATGAACAATGTAGAGAGCGACCATAGAGTGTTGTTTGATAAATCACCCACTAATGATATCTGACAACGAACATTCTTTTTCCCTTCAAATTTCCCTAGAACATATAATAGAGTCAAAGTTGCAGAGAAAAATTATTTCATATGATAAATTATACTACAAAGTAAAGACATGATACTTATCTTCTTTTGTTTCCTTGTATATTATCGACACAAAAAATCACTTGGCTGGTCTCTTCTCTGTTTGTTTTGTCACTGAGGAAGTTGGGCGGGCCTTAGCTGCTTGGGTGCGAGGATAAACACGTTCAAGGGTGATGGTAGTGATTGCTTATAGCAGCTGTGGTGATGCCATGTATTGTTGAGAGAGAACGTCAGAGCACGTATGGAGCTTCAAGATTGGAATGCAGCAGCTGATAGTGGTGTATCATGTTGTGTGTATCATTGTGTATTCTCTACTTTCTTGCCCTTTCATCATCGTATATCTAAGCTTTATATAGAAGGAGGTTGGGCTTTGAGAGGCTACTAAACAAACTTTTAAATTTTGAAAACATTCTAACGAGTAGTGAATAGAAGAATAAGGGGACTAGATTTGAAAACAATAAGAGGTACTAATTAGAATAAATTTAAAATAAAGAAGGAGGGGGAAAGAGATTCAAATCTTAACAGATTGTAATTTTTGTTTTGGTTTTTTGTGAACATAACGTGTAAAAAGAACAAAAAAAGTTTCCTCATTTTTTGGTTTTGTTAAAGAATTAAACTACAAGTAAAGATAGAAAAAAAATTGCATTTTTGTTTTGTTTGTTTTTGGAAATCACGTTTTTTCCCAAAAAAAAAAGAAAGAGAATTTCAAAAAGACTTTTTTTTAATTCTGAAAACAATCAAATAGAAAAAGAAGGATAAGAATGTGCGAAAAAAGTAAAAAAGAAATTAACTAAAAGAGAGGGGTAAAGAACCAAAAAACAACAAGATTTTTTTTCTCTTTCAATATTCCCGTTTAAAAAGGGTTTCGAATATTTTTTTCATTCTTTTGAAAATGGTCAAACAAACTAGTTAATATAGAAATTAGGGAAGAATGTGGAGAAAAAAAAGTAAATACCTACCTACATAGAAGAAAGAGGTAAATAAACAAAAGAAAAATATAGAATTTCAAAAATACCTTTATTTTAAAAAATATGAAACAATAAAATAGAAAAAAGGGGATAAAATGTGCAAAAAAGTAAAAGAGAGGGGTAAAGAACCATACCTCTTGTACTTCCCTCAAACTCTTCGTCACTATCGTCATATATTGCATCTTTCTCAGTTTTGCATAGTATCACAACTCACATAAATCTTATCACCGTAAAGCCCTCACCACCTTGGCCCTGCATCGAACTTAGAAACATCTTTTTTTTTTCGCTTAAACGAAGGTAAAGATTTTGGAGATAACACACTTGAAATCACAAAAATATAGAAAGAAAAAGTTAAGAAATGAATGTGACAATTGATGTATATAAGATATAGAAAAAAAGTGAAATGATCATATAAACTCGTTTTAATAACAGCGCAAAAGATTAAGCCCTAAGTGTTTGCTAGAGGGCACAAGCTTGAGAAAACTTCTATGATCATGCGTTGTGTGAAAAGAAACCTCATCCCTACCCAAAACATTATAAATTAAAAGTCCTAACAATTCTTATTATTGCAGCTAGCTAGTTTTAACCTAGTCCAACCGGGGATTATTTATCAACTTGTTCTCACCACATATGGGTCTTGGAGCTTGGTTGTTGTAATGAATTCAAATAACCCTAATTAGCCTGATTATGTACTTGTTTGTCATTATTATTAACCTTAACAAGAAATAATAAAAGTCAAATTTATCCCAATGTGTAATATCTAACAATGACTTGTGATTGAATTAACATTAACCCAAATTAGTTGTGTTGTTTGGGAAGCGGGGACTTGTCATTTCTAAGAAAGAAAATACACTTTTTTGATGACATTTTCTTTTAATTCAAGTTTCTAATCTAAGGTTCGAGATGTATCATAATTGAGTTTCACAACATATATGAAATTAAATGAGCTACAACATGCATTAATAAAAGGCACAGAGAGGTGGTACGCCTAGTGGATTACCTACGTAGAACCCATACATCTTAGGTTAGTCTAACAAAAAAAATATAAAAGGAGATGTGTTGTGGTTTGTTTTTAGTTTACATTCAAATATATAATTAAGAAATATATTACGAACGAAGTACTATGTGTTTCCATAAATAAACAAACATCTACATATTTTGGATACAGGGTAATTGCACTAATTACATCTGAGACTCAGATTCAATGGATGTGCATCCTACTAGAGGAACTTAATTGGTGTATCGTTGTCATCATCACAGCCTATTGTCAATAGCTTGTATTGGTAGTTATTTTAGTGCTAATCGAGTGTTTTCATTAATTGTATAATAGTAATGTGAAACACCTACCCATCAACTATCATACTGCTACTATACAAGCTACCTCAACAAAGTCAATTATCAAACATCCTGACCAAATTTCTATCAAGTTAACTAGTAGGATTTTATACACTTGTTTAAAATTTATATATATAAAGGTTAGAATCTCATGGCTATACATCTAGGTATGCCCTTTGTATTAAAAAAAAACGAAATAATTTTAATTTCACAACTTCGGCGGGCATATATGCAAAATAGATCAAAATAGCCATTTCGCAGAGCTTCTTTACTATTGCTGTAGTTTTTATTATTAGCTGATTTGAAGCATGAGTCTAATTGATGCCAAACCATGACTAAGGTGTGTTCTTTGTCATTTGATTACTGGTATTAATCAATTTGGTGCAGTCTCTAATAGACATAACACTAACATATTATCATAAGCTTTATTTGTTGATTAGAACCGAGTCTTTTCGGTTGGAAAAGGAAAGCCATCGTAATTTAGTACAAACCGTTCATTTAATCATAGGGGTGGCTGGCTAGGATACTATAAGCATGAACATCTTTAAGTAGGTGTGAGTGAAGGATCTAATTTTCCACTGAAAAACAGATAGTAACAGAGAAACCCTTCCAAGTTTAATCATAGCTTTTTAAGCACTAACCTCTAATCATGCATCTATTGAATTAATATACCAAAAATTTGAACCATGCAGCTTGTCAGTATACGATATTTCTTCATTCAAATTTTAAGTGAAGAAGCCAATTTCGTTATTTCATTGATCATTGTAATATATATCAAACAAACGATTGTCCACGTGTTGCTAAGTGGAACTTCCGACAAACATAATAGAAAAGTGATATTAATTATAATGTTAGTGTCGACATATATCTCATGTTGTATGCAGTGTCACCAGTGAAACGTCGATGTCCGGCCAAGAGACAATCGGGAGTGATGATCAACTTTGCTCTAAAAAATACTAACTTATTATGTATCAACTTTAGACATGTATGATTGGGATTTCACAAGAAAGTGGACGCACACTTTAATGTTTGCTGATTCTAAAAGAAAGTGATCTTTGTTTATAATGCCCATTTCCTTACTAACAAATGTATTAAGTGGTTGATATACAATAAGCAGCCGTCTATTGATAATACACGAATGTGAATGTGTCCAATCCGGTTGATGCTAATAATTTCAAAAGAGATGGATTGACGTTAATGATTAGGATAATTACAACCGCCACTACCTTACATAAAGATTAAAGAGAGAGTGAGTGAAAGTACTGATGATAATGATCATCAGCTTATAACATGAACGTGATATGATGGTGATAAAATAATTATGAGAGGGATTAAGATTCTTTTTAGCAAAAAGGATTACAGTTTTAAATAAACATCCTAATCACGATTTTAATTATGTTGAACTATATCGATTATTTCTAAGAAAAGGAAATATGTCAATTAATCTTTGGGGTAATTATACTGTGGAGGAAGGAGGAACTACTTCGTAGCATTAATATTTTTGTTTTTTGAGTCACGTTAGAGTAAGATATAATTAATCATATATCTAAATTGGAAACTACGGGTTATTCTCCATCTGATCTAGGTATCCGTCATTCCCCATCACTCCGCAAATCACAGTCACTTTATACAAGTGGTGGTTTATTTATTCCTACATTATTTCACGATCAGTGAACCTTAAACTCGTCATCCTCACTACTGAAAACGATACGAGGATGTAGGGGTGTTCGTCATTCTTGACACAATAGCAAAACTGACATGTTACTACACGGGTTTGGGTTATAATTTTTAACTCAAAAACATATTCGGGTCGGATTCAGGTTGGGTTGCTAAAATATTTCCGACCCGAATACTGTTCACTGTAAGGTTAGATGTATATGTGGTTAAGCGGGTAATACGGTTTTTTAAAAATCAATATTGTTACCATTTCTTTTACATCAGTTAACCGCATTATGGTTAATCATTTAGAGCGGTACGGTAATTCTAGTTAATCGAGAACCGGGTGTAGATTTTTTTATGTATATAATACCTTTTATAATGATAACAAATTAGATAAAAATGAGCAAATAATAACAATCAAACGACTAGATAGCACCAAGCACTTCAATATCATGTGCATGCATTATTTTCTATACATAATATATAACATAAATACTGAATCCACCATTATATAATGCTCAATAATATTATAAACGCATTATATAATATATAACCTGCACATTTATAATCGCAATGAAACGAAACAAGCTAAGGATATAAGGCAAAATCAGTTCACGTAGATTCGAACAACATAATTTACCAAAACTTAATTACAATATACACTATCTATAGTGTTTACCTTGTTCTTCACTGCACTGCACATAATATATTATATCATAGGTAAGTAGTGTCATTTTTCTAGATTCTAAATTATCTTTGTTCAAGTTATCAAAATATAAGTTAAAAGATATACAAAAGACTAGCATATAGCAAATAATTTACAAAATATCAAAAACCAAAAAAGAAGACTATATGTATATATAACCGGTCAACCATGGTTAGCCACGGTGTAAAAGTACATACCGTTATGTAAACCGCAATTGTCTAATTATAACGATACGGTTAACCGGTTAAACAGTACAGGCTTCGGTACGGACCACGGTTACATCTATTTTGGCACCACTAGGATGTCAACAACTTAAATTAGGGGGTGTTTGTTTCGAGGGGGAGAAACTAAATGAAATAAAGAAAGGGAATTGAGAAGAATGAAAAAGAATTTCCTTTGATTTTGCCGGTTGTTTGTTTGAGCTGGGGGGAATTAAATAAATAACCGGTCAAGGACCGTCGATCAATGGTCAACGGCCGCAAACTGCCGGTCAACAGTCACTAATTGTCGGTCAACATTCACCGGTCACCGGTCAGTGGTCATTAGTTATCGATCAATGATCATATGTCACCGGTCAACATGTACTAGGGAAAGGGAATCTCATTCCCTAGTAGAGGTTGGAGAATCAAGATAGAGGGTTTTGGGGTAATCCAATTCCCTTTTCATTTCCTAAAAATAGGAAAAACTAGCAAAACAAACAGTAAGAAATTACCCCAAAACAAATGCCCCATGTGAATCGATTGATCCGGTAATCACGATCAGTTAAACTTAAACTCGTGATCCTCACTACTGAAGGTGATAATGACGATGATGTACACTTCAATACTTCTCATGTGAATCGGTTGAATTATCGACATTATTGGAATGGGAGTTTTTGGAAGTCAATTTCTTATGTTTTCTTTCTTGGATATGATACTAGAAAACATTAGTACTAACGCAGAATCGATTACACGGGAGGTTTGTACAATGTTGTGTGCGGTCTGTTTATGTGGCAGTCCAGTCAATAGTTGACTGGACTGCTTATGTGGCACATGAGAAGAAAAATTATATTAACTTTAAATGGTTATAACTTTTAATATATAAGTCCAAAATGAAAAAAAATTATATCATTGTTCACCTAAATTCGAGCTCTTCAAAACAAGACCAGTCATGAATATGTTTTGACAACTTTGAAAAAAAAAATATTTTTAACATGTTATGATGATACACTAAAATGATGATATGATTCATTAATTTTGATATTGTGATTCATTAAAATTGATATTATGATTCATTAAAATTGATATTATGATTTACTAACTAATAAGTGGTGAATTAGATAACACACTTTGGAACCGATAAAAAATTATTATTATTTTGTAGTGTATTATTATTGTATGGTGTATTTTAAACCTTATATGGTGAATCATGTATTTTCCGTACATACCAAATTTGTTTTGTGTTGTATTATTGTTTAATTTTTTATTTTTATATGTTTACGTTGATACACTAAAATGATGATATGATTCATTAAATTTGATATTATGATTCATTAACTAATAAGTGGTGAGTTAGATTATAAAATTTGGAACCAATAAAAATCATTATTGTTTTGTAGTGTATTATTATTATTGTATGGTGTAATTTAAATCTTCTATGGTGAATCATGTATTTTTCATACATACCAAATATTTTTTTGTATTGCATTGTTGTTTTTTTTATATATGTTTGCGATGATACACTAAAATGAAG
Source organism: Limonium bicolor (assembly GCA_023374045.1). Taxonomy (NCBI): domain Eukaryota; kingdom Viridiplantae; phylum Streptophyta; class Magnoliopsida; order Caryophyllales; family Plumbaginaceae; genus Limonium; species Limonium bicolor. The sequence goes on along the minus strand of CM041776.1, from coordinate 372,335,358 downwards.
ATATGATTCATTAATTTTGATATTATGATTCATTAAAACTGATATTATGATTCATTAACTAACAAGTAGTGAATTAAATAACAAATTAACTTTGAAACTAATAATAGATCTTTATTGTAATGTTGTATTATTATTATTATTGTTTTGTGGTGTATTATTATTATTTGTATGATATATTTTTAGTCTTATATAGTGAATCATATATTTTTTTAACATACCAATTTCAAAACAGATAATGAATCATTATTGTTTAGTAGTGTATTATTATTGTTGCACGGTGTATTTTAAACTGTATATGGTGAATCAAGTATGGTTGATATGTATAAATATATACATATAAAAAATATAAAATTTTAAAGTTGTCAAAACATATCCATATCTGATCTTATTTTGAAGAGTTTGAATTTAGATGAATAATGATATATTTTTTTTCATTTTGGACTTATATTTTAAAAGCTATAACCAATTGAAGTTAATATAATAAAAAGGTAGTCCAGTCAACAAAACAATCCACTCAGCAGCTGACTGGACTGCCAAGTGGATAGGGCTGCACCGATCTGCACGCGGGCATGCCGCAGCATCCGCCGTCTGTAGTACTAAATACTTATCTCAATCTCCTCCGGTCTGATTGTGAAATGTAGTTTCTTTTTATTCCGTAGGAGGAAATATATTACTAGACACTAGTAAAAATCCCTTTTTTTTGTTAAAAAGGTTTTTGTATTGACTTAAAATCATTATCATATATTTTATTAGATATAAGTATTTCGTTACAAAAAATAATACTAAAGACTTGAATAAATTTGAGACTACAATAATAATATAATTGTTACAAAATAATATTGTTAGTAACGATATAACCTTTAATAACAAATAAAATTTGTTATGATAAATAATTTAATTTTTCGTTACACCACTTCTTGCAACGACTTTTGCCATTACAAAAGATTAGTTTAGTAATGATTTTGATTTTTGATAACGATAAATTATCGTTACCAAAAACCTTTATTTTAGTAGTGAGAAGAGAGTGATTACACGCCTAAGTACCAATCTAAAAGTGGGCCATGGATCAATCCTAAAATCAACCCCAAACATGTAAATGCAACCCAAATAAAAAGGAACAAAAACATCAACTCAATGCATTAAACCCCAGAAAGCGGTTAGCGTTTTCAGTTGATTGGGAATCCATTGGTGACTTTTCATCCTCTTCACCTCCAAACCATGTAGACGACAAAACATGACCCTGACAAAACAAAACAAAGACGAAAAACTAGCACCTGCAACAAAATAGAATTAAGATTCATCGACTCAGACACAACCATCGTAATTCTAGCTATGTGTCGTTACAAAAGATTAGTTTAGTAACGATTTTGATTTTTGGTAACGATAATTTATCGTTACCAAAAACCTTTATTTTAGTAGTGAGAAGAGAGTGATTACACGCCCAAGTACCAATCTAAAAGTGGGCCATGGATCAATCCTAAAATCAACCCCAAACATGTAAATGTAACCAAAATAAAAAGGAACAGAAACATCAACTAAATGCATTAAACCCCAGAAAGCGGTTAACGTTTTCAGTTGATTGGGAATCGATTGGTGACTTTTCATCCTCTTCACCTCCAAACCATACATCCAAACCATGCAGACAACAAAACATGAACCTGACCAAAACAAAACAAAGACGAAAAACTAGCACAAGAAACAATATAGAACTAAGATTCATCGATGCAGACACAACCATCGTAATTCTAGCTACGTGGGTTGGGCTCTCACCCACAAAACTAGAAGCCAAGTTTTTAATCTCCATGGTGATTCCAGGATGATCCGAGAATCACCTTACCAGTGCCAAAAACTACAGAATTCACAACACTTCCTTCACCAACCTGACTTAAATCTTGATCATCCAATAATTCCTCCTTCACTTTGTGCCTCGTATCTGGTAATCGAAGATCCCAAACCTCATCGGATATGTGCTTGTAAATACCTGTGGAAAAGTCCGGTCTACAAGTTGAGGAACCTACAGAGCGCTCACTAAACATTAAGTTGTCTAGCCTTGGCGACCAGGGTCAGAGGAGGGTAAGAGTATGGGAATTGTTTAGTTTCAAGGAACACATACGTGCTTAACCACATGTCGTAAGACTGATCAACCTCCCTATTTGGGGCAAAAATGTGGACATTCCTCCAGAGTAGGGCTGTCAACGGGTTGGGTTCGGGTCGGGTGACGCTCCACCCGACCCGTCATCCGTTTTTCACCCGCATCACCCGACCCGACCCGTCACCTGAAAAATCACCACCCGTCACCTGTTTCACTCGTCACCCGCGGGTGAACCCGTCACCCGTTTTTTTTCTAGCATGTATTTCTCACCCGTTTCACCCGCATTTCACCAGTTTCACCTGCATTTCTCCCGCATTTCACCCGTCACCCGCGGGTGAAACGGGTGAACCGTCACCCGCTTTTTTTCTAGCATTTATTTTTATTTTGTAACACCTATATAAGCTTAGTTTTTTGCTAAAATAACATACATATTTGCTAATAAGACATACCATATCAACTAATGTCAACAACATACTCAAAACAAAGAGAATTAACCATGAAATAAATATTTTTTAAAAATATATATATGTATGCGGGTGACGGGTCGGGTGACTGGGTGAAAAATTTTCACCCAACCTGACCCGTCACCTGAACCCATTTCACCCGTCACCTGTTTGTCACCCGTTTTAGCGGGTCGGGTGATCGGGTGAAACGGACACCTGTCACCCATTGTCATCCTTACTCCAGAGTGAAGAAATAGTCCAAAATAGGTGCATATCGTCAACATGTTATCGTAAGATAGGGACAAAACTATAAGTTAACCATCCACCATCATCAGAAGCGAGCTAAGAGCTAGGAGAGTAATGTCTAGGTCAGCCTTAAAGCGGAAGAACCTATACCTAGACGTGTTGTTGTCCTTCATGACTCCAGTAAACTTACACATCTTATGCGCAGCCCTCAAGGCGAACTCCGGGGTATGGTAAGCTTATGGAACATTGTAAAACCTTACCCCAAAAGGAACCTAGATAATCTCTTGTTAGGCAAGCGCTTTAGTTGGACCTAAAGGTTGAAGAGCAAACGGTTTGTCGTTAAAGGTCCACTGTCCACTACCTCGAATTGCATGCAAGGCTTCCATGGTCTCAAACACTCCAATGAACGAGTTTAAGCCAGTCTTTGTGAAATATAATCCACCAGAGTCCGCCCTGCTTTCCTTGAGAGTGGTTGCAAGGGCTATGGTGTAGATTGGAATAGTAGAGAATAACCTCGCAAGGAGGCAGCGCCGAACAACAAGATATACTCCATTAACATTAATTGTTCCCATCAGTAGGAATCAATGGGGGAAAGGATGGATTTTTGATCTTATGATACTGAGGATGAGATGATTATCGTAGTGAGTGAGAGCAGGAGAATGATGACTTTCCAAATGAGCATATTTTAGGGGTCTATTTCATATGTTTTATCAACACTTTTCATGCTCATTTCTTCACTCTAACTAGTTTTCCTTTAGTTATGTATTTTATTGGTGCTTTACACAATTATTATTGAAACAACAGGAATAACATAACTAAGAATAAAGTAGATGAAGAGACAAATGTGTGGGCGAAACGGAATCAAAATCGGAGCTATAAAGAAGAAGATAGAGCAGTTATTTTTTCTCTGTCTCGGACCTCCTCAAACTGACTGCCGCAGTCCCGGAGGCCAAAAGCACTGATTTTGGGGGCTAAAATTGCCTCTGGTCTGGACCGCCCCTACCGTCCGCCCTTGTGGGGCGGTCGGGTTGAGTTCGCACGCGTTTTTTTTTATGGTCCCGACCGCCCCAGGCTAACCGCCCCTGTGGGGCGGTCGGAACAAAATTTTGCCCAAATCTGTGTTTTAAAAGCAAGAAGGAGAGAGAGGGTGGAATAGAGAGCATGACCCAAAATGGAGAAAAAAGAGGAAAATAAAGAAGAAGAAGAAGAGGAAGGACTCCCTCACCATTGAAGCTCTTCTTCAACCTCATATGGCTATTTCTTCTTCTTTCTCTTTCATTTATGCTCTAATGGAAGCTTAACTCCCTTGTAGCTTGGGATAGGGTGTAACACCCCCGAATAAACATCCAGTAGTACAAATAAGCTCCTAGCCTTAATACAAGACAACTATGCAGCGGATTCTCAACATCATTCGGGTGTCACAGACGTCAACCACCCACGTGGTTGACAGACCACATTACCAACACCAAGTTACGGTCTGCATGACTGGAAACAGCTCTCCACCAAAACTCATATACAATACAAGATACAATTCCAATTACCGAGTGTCGACAATATAATTACTAAAACATAAATCGAAAAGTACAACCCGGGTTTAGTAACAACCTATACACTAACATACTATTCCAACTCAGAAGTCATGCCCAGATAGACTACCCCCATGATAGTCATCCCGCCTACGCTCCGTTGTCATCCAGCTCAATACCTGTAAAAATTTGGTTGTAAAGGACTCAGCAAACTACGCTGAGTATGAACGTGTGTAGCCCGTATGTTGCCGGGCCACACGACTACTTGGTCGAATATTATTAAGTCAATTTACCTGCTATAATAACGCAGTAAAGCACACCACAATATATCATGAAATCATACACATTTTAAGGTAGCATAGCAATTTCAACAACCATCCAAGCATAACACGTTGGCATCATAGCACATCAAACACGCAACCAAGCACAACGAGCTGCTAGTATAGCAACAACAATCATGTAAGTAATAAAACGTGTGCATAGGTATATTATACCCATGACCCTCACTATGGGATCATACGAGTGTGGTGTGTTTTCATTTCTTTTCTCTTGTTCCCGTAAAGTGTATTTTCTTTCTCTTTCCTTGCACAGGTCTGGGGAATAGGTAGATCCCGTGACCAGTTCATGTAGGTGCTAGTCTTTCCTCGCTTCTTTAAGGGTTATTTGTGAATCCTCTTATCACCACCATTTGGAGAACGTCTTCTTCATAGCTGATCCTCCATTCCCGGATAGCTCTTTCTCTCTCCATTGTTTTTAAATGTTACTAGCCACTGCCCCGGATACCAAGGGTCCGTCTCCCTATTCCTCTTCAATGTTACTAGCCTCTGCCCCGGATACAAAGGGTCTGTCTCCCTATTCCTTTTAATGTTCTGGTCTCTACCCCGGATACGAAGGGTCCGTCTCCCTATTCCTTTTAATGCTCTGGTCTCTACCCCGGATACGAAGGGTCCGTCTCCCTATTCCTTCTCAATGTTACTAGCCTCTGCTCCGGATACAAAGGGTCTGTCTCCCTATTCCTTCTCAATGTTCTGGTCTCTACCCCGGATACAAAGGGTCCGTCTCCCTATTCCCCTTTTTTTTATTATTGGTCTCTACCCCGGATACAAAGGGTCCGTCTCCCTATTCCTTCTCAAGGTATTGGCTTATCATTATCTTTGATAATTCGACACCATAGTGGGTGTCTTTAGAGGTCCTCTATAGTTAAGAGGAGTTTTCCCTTTTTGTAGTTCCTTTGGTTTGTTTACGAAGTTCGTTGTGTTTTATCTCAAGGATTCATCAACGAGAAGGGACTACACTACTGTGTGCGCGCAAACAATATGAACAATAATAGCAAGCAGGTAAGCAAGGAAGATAATCAATCCATTCACATGCCCTACACAAGCTCACAACAGAAAAATAAGCACGGTAAAACAAACATCCGTTTTCATGCATTAGTCTTGTGGTCATAAACAAACAAGGCACACAACACACAAGCCGTGTAACACGGCAACATACGAACCACACATGTCCATACCTGATTTAGAAGCAAGAGTTGTCTCACACACACATGGAGTCCCAGCTGGCGTTCGTTACGGCCCTCTCTAGCTTGGCTGTTCCCCATGGTTGCTCCTTGGCATGTTGTGAAGTTCCCAGTACTAGTTTATTCGACAACAACTTTTAGTGATGTTTCAGGGAGAATTTGTTTGCAGCTCACGCTTAGGGGATTCGAACAGAGCTTATAGGAACTTGCATGGGGGAAGTTACACCTTGGGCAGATGTGCATGCCGAAATGTAGACGGTTCTGGTTGAGTTTTCGAACAGGAAGTGCAGTGGATTTCTAGGAAATCTTTGGAGCTCTTCCACGGGTTCATTCCTAGTAGTTTGAGCACCCAAACTCGAGCATGCCACAGAGAGATCAGAGGAGTTGGTGGTTGTTATAAGAGAGGAACACTGATGCGTGGGAGGTGGGGAAGAATGCCGGTTCAGATTGCATGTTGGTTGCTTGGTCTCTTTTGCTGGGAACAAGAATAGTTCAGGTGGGGATATAAGAAGGGATGCTGTTGTCTTTGGTGAGTGTCTGAGAGTTCCCAGAAGGTGAGTTCGTGAGAGTTTGTGTTGTTCAGATTCTCACAGTGGGAGTGATGGGCTACTGATCAGGCGTGACTAAGAGGAATCGACAACCAGATTCCAGTCTCTTTTTTTTTTATCTAAGTGGTAACAGAGAAGTGACTGGGAGGCACGAGATTAATGAGTAAATAAGAGGAGGTGGACTCAAGTTACCAAGCAGTGGTGTGCGAATGGATTCTCAGGTCTGTTGGTTTCTCGTTCTATTTGTATTTACTTTAATAGTCGTATTACTAATTTTAATTCGGTAGTATCTATTACCGAATTGGAGCATAGCTCAACCGGTTTAAGTGTTCGGGACGGGTACGAGAGGTACGGGGTTCGAATCCTAGCGGGAGCAAATCCCTTTTCCTTTTTCCCTCCTTTTTTTATATGCTATATACATGTTTATTTATATATATTAGCGACTATATAATATGTCGCGTTATTAATGGTATACGTTGCTAGTCATTTATACGTACATGTATATTTACATACGTAAGACCATATGATATATCGCGTTATATTTATTTATTTATTGTTACCAAGTTATGCGACGTTATCATTTTTATTACAACGTTACAATATCGTAACGTTACGTACCTGTAGTTTTTGTACAAGTACGTGACTATATTAATATATAACGTCGTCGCGCGTTCGGATTGTTCGTACGTTATTTTATGTCCGAATTACAAAACGCGTTGTGATTTTATGAGTTTAAATGTTCAGGGGTGTTTCAACTTACCCCCCTTAAAGAGACTTCGTCCCGAAGTCTTACTTCCTTAACTTATATTTTCCACTCCTAGTAATCTTAGGGATCCAGTCCCGCATTCATTCACGATACCCAAAGAGTTAAGTTCGTAACTATAATGCTCAGTGCTTCTAAGCACCATGCCACATCAGTGGCTTCACACAAGTTCTCATAGTAGACCAAGAAGCTAGCAATGTGTATAACATGCTAAAGTGCAAGCCAAGGCACACAACATTCATTCATAGCACAAAGTACATCCAATACAGTACACACACAATTCTGCACAATTCATACACACAGACCTACCAACCAACGTGTGGCTGTAGGAATACACATAGTCAATTTCCAACCAAGGTCCACCGTTCCATTTCACCATTTGTGCTTATAAGCACCACGCCATATCTATGGCTCCACCAAGTTCTTACTAATATTTTAACGTACCAATAATTCTCATATATTGTACTCATATACAATCAAGAGGACGAGTCCTTCATTCATAACCACCATGCAATCAAAACAATCCATCAAACGAGCAATAACACGGTAAAATGCAGCGCGCCCACCCCCCTTAAAAATGGATTACGCCCACGTAATCCCTATTATATCGTCCTTGAACTTTGGTTCAAGATGTTTAAGTCTCATGGGGTTTTCTTGTTTCTATGCAATGCAGCTCACCTTATAAGCCTATCAAATGCCTTGACTATGTTAATGGCTCAGTTTATGTCTCCAAGATTCTTATCGGTATCCACACCGATCTATACGGATTCGGGTTATCCTCCCTGGGTCTAGGGTATTGGCATATAAGTCACTTGTTATTCAACTGAAATGTGAAATATGGTCCACCAGCTTCTGCTGTGGCGGAGCATCTGAGTACTTTCAGGTTTGGTTTTCCTTCACTATACTTTTCAAGGTAGTACATGGCTTATTTGTATCTTTATCATTTAGGAGTAAAGGCCTCTTGACTACCGTGGGGTATTTTAATTTATTCACGGTCTTATCTATTTACTCTGGAGGTCAGAAGTTCATGTTTTGTTGTTTTTTTTTGTGCGCTTTTAAGCGACTGAATTGTTCTTTTTGGCTGACCTTTTGGCTTTAGGTCAAGTATTCTCCGTAGTAGCTATTTAGTTCTTACTATTTGATTCTCACGGACGTGTCTTTGTTACACGACTTGTTTAGTTTATCTTACCGCTCGTAATTATGTGTAGATAGCTAGTCTCCTCTGCTAGCATTTCTACTTTTTTTTTGTTGCTAACTTGCACAGTCAAATGAGATGTTTTTCATCTTTGAGAAATCTTTATTTTTCAGCCCCATTTATGGCTTTGACGCTGCTGGTTGACTTTAATTAGTTTCAGTCAAAAGGTTACTGAATTATATATGTTAGAAGTCTCTATGATTGTAAACTATTTTACATAGGATGTTTAGTTTCCTTCTCATCATCATTATTGTTCTTATGTCCCGCCAGGAACTAAGGTAATTGACTACTATCGGTTACATATTGCATTTGATGTGATTGTATATATTTACGTGGTAACTTTTGGGTTAATAGTAACATCACACCATTTCAAATCCTCACATATCTGTATACTCATGTGTTTATCCCCGAATTTTCGAGCCATGTATCCATGTATTTTATGTGGTTTCAACACCGCTTCCTTTGCATTTTTACTTATCCAACTTATAAACTTTCACCAAATTGTAGTTTATGTGTCCACTTGTAGGGGGTTTCGAGAATCATCCAACACTGACGTGATCAGCGTAAGTGTCGGGCTACCTCTGCACCCCAATTTGTGCTCAGTGTCACTTGACCTGGCCAGGGTCAAGTTCAACCTTGCACGTCCGTTTTAAGCAATCAGTTTATTAGTCAAACTTGAGTTCTTATCACATTCGTTTCTAGTCACCTGGCAAACAATTTATGGACTAATGCCCAAGTCTAAGTCTTTAGATTAACTGTTCAAGTTCTCCAACTGTATACACCTCTAGGTGTGTGCATAAATACATACTCTTGTGTCATAAGGTTCGAGGTCGTATTTATATTATAATGATCCCTTGATTTACATACATCTTCATATGGGTGTTCCCTCCAATCTATATTTTCTTGAATTATAAGTTCTTCTCACTCCAATCCTCGTACCATTTGGGTATGTATATGTGTTTCATTCGCTAAATGGTCTCAATATGAATTTCGAATCGTCGAGTTGTATTGTTAACTCAAGTTAGTATAGGTTGATTTACTAATCATGACTTCTTTAATTGAATCCGTTTACTCCTTGGGTTTTATGGGTGATTGTCTTTTCTGGTATGCATGTATGTACATGGTTATATATATATGATTTGATAAATCCTGTTTAGAGTCTGATATTGTAGTGTGTTGGAGGGATTATTTCGAATAGTGGCATATTCATTGCCATTTCCTATCTGTTTGATTGTGTTTGGGGGTGAACTAGTGCCCCATGGTAATGGCTATTTACAAGGTTCGAGAGTTCTTTTATGATCCCTTTACCAAGTGTTTTCTCAGGAACTGTAATTGGTGTCTTAGAAAATTTGTTACGTCAGAGAATGAAGAGAAACAGTAAGAAGAAGCAGGGAATTTATTGAGTCCCGAAATATTAGTAGATTAGTGTAGTGTGTAAATTGGTGTCATGCTTTTCAGCGTAGATCGTACCAATTTTATGGTGTAATTACGTCTCAATTATATCCTCTGATTTCATTGTTTTACGAGAGGTTTCTTAAATTACCCTCTCAGGTGGTTTCAAATGCAGTATTTATCTCAATACTATCCTTAGCTTAATTAATTGCTTATTTGAGCTTTATTTATTACATTAAATTTTAGGGTATTTCGGTCCTCCCTTCTTTTTTTTTGAGGTGGGTCTATCGACTGCTAGCATGTCGACCCAAGTTGTCGCTTAAAATTGGTCCCTCTACGGGTATTATCCTTTTGGCCAACGCCTGAAGTATAGTCTTTTCTTCTCGGGTTGATAGTATAACATTAAGTAGATGCCAGATCGGGTGTTTCACGAGTGAGGAGGCTTTCTACCTCTCCGGCGTTTTCATATGAATTTAAATGGACCCTAGGGAAGTGGGAGGTGGGTTATTTGGTGTCTGTTAGGATCCAGTAATTAACTGGGGAAGAACCCTAACTAACACGCCTCACATACTAAACCTTTAACAACCGTTTCCGAATTCAGGTTTTCCTATTCTCGGTACTTCTCTGTTCCACATCAGAGCAAGACATACTCGCTCTGATACCACTTTCTGTAACACCCCGAATAAACATCCAGTAGTACAAATAAGCTCCTAGCCTTAATACAAGACAAACTATGCAGCGGATCTCAACATCATTGGGTGGTGTCATAGACGTCAACCACCCACGTGGTTGACAGACCACATTACCAACACCAAGTTACGGTCTGCATGACTGGAAACAGCTCTCCACCAAAACTCATATACAATACAAGATACAATTCCAATTACCGAGTGTCTACAATATAATTACTAAACCATAAATCGAAAAGTACAACCCGGGTTTAGTAACAACCTATACACTAACATACTATTCCAACTCAGAAGTCATGCCCAGATAGACTACCCCCATGATAGTCATCCCGCCTACGCTCCGTTGTCATCCAGCTCAATACCTGTAAAAATTTGGTTGTAAAGGACTCAGCAAACTACGCTGAGTATGAACGTGTGTAGCCCGTATGTTGCCGGGCCACACGACTACTTGGTCGAATAGTATTAAGTCAATTAACGTGCTATAATAACGCAGTAAAGCACACCACAATATATCATGATATCATACACATTTTAAGGTAGCATAGCAATTTCAACAACCATCCAAGCATAACACGCTGGCATCATAGCACATCAAACACGCAACCAAGCACAACGAGCTGCTAGTATAGCAACAACAATCATGTAAGTAATAAAACGTGTGCATAGGTATATTATACCCATGACCCTCACTATGGGATCATACGAGTGTGGTGTGTTTTCATTTCTTTTCTCTTGTTCCCGTAAAGTGTATTTTCTTTCTCTTTCCTTGCACCAGGTCTGGGGATATAGTTTAGATCCCGTGACCATCTCATGTAGGTGCTAGTCTTTCCTCGTTTCTTTAAGGGTTATTTGTGAATCCTCTTATCACCACTATTTGGAGAACGTCTTCTTCATAGCTAATCCTCCATTCCCAGATAGCTCTTTCTCTCTCCATTGTTTTTAAATGTTACTAGCCACTGCCCCGGATACCAAGGGTTTGTCTCCCTATTCCTCTTCAATGTTACTAGCCTCTGCCCCGGATACAAAGGGTCTGTCTCCCTATTCCTTTTAATGTTCTGGTCTCTACCCCGGATACGAAGGGTCCGTCTCCCTATTCCTTTTAATGCTCTGGTCTCTACCCCGGATACGAAGGGTCCGTCCCCCTATTCCTTCTCAATGTTACTAGCCTCTGCTCCGGATACAAAGGGTCCGTCTCCCTATTCCTTCTCAATGTTCTGGTCTCTACCCCGGATACAAAGGGTCCGTCTCCCTATTCCCCTTTTTTTATTATTGGTCTCTACCCCGAATACAAAGGGTCCGTCTCCCTATTCCTTCTCAAGGTATTGGCTTATCATTATCTTTGATAATTCGACACCATAGTGGGTGTCTTTAGAGGTCCTCTATAGTTAAGAGGAGTTTTCCCTTTTGTAGTTCCTTTGGTTTGTTTACGAAGTTCGTTGTGTTTCATCTCAAGGATTCATAAACGAGAAGGGACTACACTATTGTGTGCGCGCAAACAATATGCACAATAATAGCAAGCAGGTAAGCAAGGAAGATAATCAATCCATTCACATGCCCTACACAAGCTCACAACAGAAAAATAAGCACGGTAAAACAAACATCCATTTTCATGCATTAGTCTTGTGGTCATAAACAAACAAGGCACACAACACACAAGTCGTGTAACACGGCAACATACGAACCACACATGTCCATACCTGATTTAGAAGCAAGAGTTGTCTCACACACACATGAAGTCCCAGCTGGCGTTCGTTACGGCCCTCTCTAGCTTGGCTGCTCCCCATGGTTGCTCCTTGGCATGTTGTGAAGTTCCCAGCACTAGTTTATTCGACAGCAACTTTTAGTGATGTTTCAGGGAGAATTTGTTTGCAGCTCACGCTTAGGGGATTCGAACAGAGCTTATAGGAACTTGCATGGGGGAAGTTACACCTTGGGCAGATGTGCATGCCGAAATGTAGATGGTTCTGGTTGAGTTTTCGAACAGGAAGTGCAGTGGATTTCCAGGAAATCTTTGGAGCTCTTCCACGGGTTCATTCCTAGTAGTTTGAGCAGCCGAAACTCGAGCATGCCACAGAGAGATCATAGGAGTTGGTGGTTGTTAGAAGAGAGGAACACTGATGCGTGGGAGGTGGGGAAGAATGCCGGTTCAGATTGCATGTTGGTTGCTTGGTCTCTTTTACTGGGAACAAGAATAGTTCAGGTGGGGATATAAGAAGGGATGCTGCTGTCTTTGGTGAGTGTCTGAGAGTTCCCAGAAGGTGAGTTCGTGAGAGTTTGTGTTGTTCAGATTCTCACAGTGGGAGTGATGGGCTACTGATCAGGCGTGACTAAGAGGAATCGACAACCAGATTCCAGTCTCTTTTTTTTTTATCTAAGTGGTAACAGAGAAGTGACTGGGAGGCACGAGATTAATGAGTAAATAAGAGGAGGTGGACTCAAGTTACCAAGCAGTGGTGTGCGAATGGATTCTCAGGTCTGGTGGTTTCTCGTTCTATTTGTATTTACTTTAATAGTCGTATTACTAATTTTAATTCGGTAGTATCTATTACCGAATTGGAGCATAGCTCAACCGGTTTAAGTGTTCGGGACGGGTACGAGTGGTACGGGGTTTGAATCCTAGCGGGAGCAAATCCCTTTTCCTTTTCCCTCCTTTTTTATATGTTGTATACATGTTTATTTATATATATTAGCGACTATATAATATGTCACGTTATTAATGGTATACGTTGCTAGTCATTTATACGTACATGTATATTTACATACGTAAGACCATATGATATATCACGTTATATTTATTTATTTATTGTTACCAAGTTATGCGATGTTATCATTTTTATTACAACGTTACAATATCATAATGTTACGTACCTGTAGTTTTTGTACAAGTACGTGACTATATTAATATATAACGTCGTCGCGGGTTCGGATTGTTCGTACGTTATTTTATGTCCGAATTACAAAACGCGTTGTGATTTTATGAGTTTAAATGTTCAGGGGTGTTTCATAGGGATTTTGCCCCAAAATCCCTAAAACCTTCATTATTGAACCTTGAACTTGTTTTCATGCTTTATTTTAGTCCTTTTGCTTAATGAAGATAATTATTGAGTGTTTATGGCTTTTAAACTTGTTACTCATGATTTGGGGATTTGTTTAGGTTTGCTCAACTAATTGTCAATTTGCTAAATTTGGTTGGATTAACGTTGCCGATTAGTTTAGCATTAGTGTGGATTTCTATCAACATGTGATTCTGAGATAGAGACCTAGACCAAGGGGACTAAATCAATGTACTCTAATTTTGATGATTTTGAGACTAGACTACATTGCAACTTATGGAACTTAAGCTTAATGTTGTCGATTGACCTGGGGCTTCGCTGATTGAGAAGTTCCGGTTAAGTTGGTTAGGATTACTGGGCCTAGATTAGGTTACTAATTAATTAAGTGTTCCATTTTTTAGCTATGAGTTCAAGGGTCAACAAACGGTAGTAAGGGGAGGACGGTGCAAAGATCCATCCCGGGCTACATCTATCCTAGATAGTTAGTTTAGTGTTTATCGTTTTTCTTTATTTCTCCAATTACAACCAAAAACCCCAAACCCCCAATTTATATTTATGCACTTATATTTATCTTCTTGCACATTTACTAAGCTCTTAATCGATTAGATAGTTATGAAGTCCCTGTGGATACGATCTTGTTGTACTACAATGACTGAGTTCATTGCCCATTAGTTCGCAAGATAGTTTAATCACTATTTTGCACAACAGAGAACAGCACAACTCAGCACCCGTTGAAAAAAGGACAGGATTAATTGGAAGGGGCATAGGGATAACAGTGGGGGGCTACAGGCTCTTGCATGCGATATTGTCGCCTGGGAAAAGTTGCAAGGGAGAAGAGATCTCCATATGGGCTCGGGTATTGGAATCGAAGATTTTCTCTTGCATGCGACAATGGGGTCTGGAAAAAGCTGTGAGTGAGAAAAGATTTCCATCATGGGCTCAGGTATAGGAATAAGAGATTTCTCTGGTGCAAGGAAGATGGAATGATTGTTTGTGATTACCAAGGACTCGTGCAGGTATTGTTTGTGATTACTGAGGAATGGTGCGAAATTATCTCATGCCATAGGGAGACGAAGGGAAACAAAAAGGAGAGCACATGTGATAGTGTGAAATACATCTATTTTTAGGGCTTTGATTCTTTTTATTTTCATAACAATTCACGTCGTATTACTCACTTATTGTATGCTTTTTCTAAGATTTGTATTTAAATGAGAGCTGATATATTTTATGTGTCAAATACAGGAAAAGTCTTGGATTTACATTCAACATCTCATAAGGATTATAACGCAAAAAACAGTGATATATATATAATCTTGACATCATTACTTCACCCACGTAATTACCATTGATTCACTCATTCACTCACGCTGATGATTAATTCATCATGATTCTCATGCACATACATATATCTCACACACCATGATTAACGTGGAACTTTAACTGGGCACATGCACTCACAATTAATCACTCGTGGCTGTACACTCACATTGAATACATAAAAACATAAATCGAAGGCGGCTGATTAGGGTAATTAGTGAGGGGTATATATATATATATCTCATTCACGAGGCTATTGGGACATTCACGCCACTGCGCCGCCAACAGAGAGGCAGCAGCCTCTCGGCTCTGCATCCTCCCTCTTACTACACCCACACAAGTCTACCATTATTAGTACTCCACACTTCTAGCAGAGGATTAATGCAGAGATACGTGATAACGGGAGGAGGAGCGGAGATTTTCTTAACAGAGTTTCTTCTTCTCTTTTTATCTAATCTGTCAATGTGTTATTCCTTTGTTATTTTTTCTATTTTATATTTATGTTTGAGTAGTTAGACAAGCTCCCCGGATTGGGGTAGCAAACCGGATCTTTGGATTTATTTTGTAATCTTTTCTCTGATTATCAATGCAGTAGTTTAATTCCTATTCTTCACGTGTTTTAATATTTTGATCAATTATTAAAGTAATATTTGTAGTTTTCTAATCAAAAAATGTGGCACTGAGATTAGTTAGTAAGACATAGGAAGTTAAACCGGATTAACGACTAGAAGCATGGTTTGCCTATAGGTTAATCTATCTCAAATAGGAATTGGTTATAATACGATTGGTTAGAATTGACTTGGGCATGGTTTGCGGCTTGTTATTTCTGCCAGTTAGGATTCGTTGTACAGGGACCGGTCAACGGATCAATTAAGATTCCTGAGTTTATTGTAGAACAAAAGAAGAGTTTATTAATAGATTAATAAAGTGAAGGTTTGCAAAACAATCCGGGGTGCTTCCTTAGATTTAAGAGTCCAGTCTTTATTTCTTTCTTTATTTTATTTTTACCATTTATTATTTTGTAATTTTATGTTAGTTTGTCAAGTCATTCTTTTAATTAAATTAAGTAAACCTGAAAAAAAAATGATGTTTCCTGTTTTCTTAGTTTAGTTTTTCAGTTAGGTTAATAAATTGTCAGTTAATTGAACAAGGTCCCTGAGATCGACAACCTAGGTAGAGATAGTAACATATTTTTACCACAACAAGAGATCCCTTTGAGAAAGTCGTGCTTCACAACTTTTGGAATAACATCAGTTCAAAGTAGGGCTGGCAAAACAGGTTGGCGGGTCGGGTTGAGCTTAACTCGAACACGACACGATTAATAAACGGGTTGACACGAACACGACCCATTTAATTAATCGGGTCATGTACATCAACCCGAACACGAATATACTTTAACCCGACCCGACCCGTTTAACACGATTAGTTTTTCGTGTCAACCCGATTAACCTAGTAGAACACGACTAATCTGATATTTACATGCGGCTATTCTCTCAATTCAAAATTCAAAATCCAAATATGGTTTGAATTTTGACGTATTAGTTTTCCTTGCCATAAAGATTAAAGGGCACTATTACAACAATATAATTTAAAATTCAATGGGTTAAGTAAAAAAATTAAAATTCAATGGGAATTGGGATGTCATCATGTGCCGATTTGGGTGTTTGGCTGTGTGGTTGGATAAAAGAGGAGAGTAACTTCAACTTAAAAGTTAAACGGGTTGGCGGGTTACACTAGTTAAACCCGAACCCGACCCGATTATTAAACGGGTCAACCCGGACACGACCCGTTTATTTAATCGTGTCAAATTATAAAACCCAAACCCGTAAATTTCGTGTCGGGTTCGTGTTGGTCAAACGGGTCGTGTTGAAATTGCCAGCCCTAGTTCAAAGTTGGTATTTGACACAACTGATTTCCACATGATCAAAACACGACGGTCAAATGTAAAGTGAGCATCAATCAAGGCTATGGTTGAATTTACCTTATGATGATCATTTCTGGAGGTGAGGTATGGCTCCATTCTTTTTCTTATAATAATAAAACATATGCAAGCATGTTTGTCTCTCCGTTTGTGATATGTAGTTACGATAAAAATTTGGCAATAGTGTATTCCACTAGTTTATGAAGAATTTATTATGAATTGGAAGATTGACTAAGCACATCTCTTGGATGATAACAAAAGCCATAAATTATTTCCATGGATTATTGGTGACTTATTTGAAAGAAGTTTCAAAATCAGATTCAAATACAGCTACTAACACTACTAGAATATAATTGTTTGGTAACAACAAAAAATCGTTACCAAAAATCAAAATCGTTTCTAATATAATTTATTGTAACGACTTTTGTCGTTACATATCGTTACACGAGATGGCGCAACCAAAAATCAATTTATTTACCGTAACGACGTTTATTCGTTACTAAAAGTTATATCATTACTAAAAATATGATTTCGTAACATTTATATCGTTACTATAGTCTTAATTTTTTTTAATCTTTAGTACTATCTTTGGTAACGAAAAACTTGTCACTAGTAACAATTATGGTAATGAATTTAAGTCGTTGTCAGAACCTTTGTAACAAAAAAATCTGATTTTTACTAGTGTAACTAGATCATCCATATGCACTAAATCAAGTCTTTTAGCCATAAGCTTAACATCTAAATTGGAATTTTGATTAAACTTCCATTAGCTTTCACAACCATCAATCTTAAGATTTCAACCATCAAAGTAACACTCTTATTATGGGGAATCCACTAACTTAAGATAGATTGATTAGAAATTGAAGAATTAATTTTAAAGGCACCCTTTGATTTACCAGATTTAGTTAATTTATAAATATATAAATTATATCTCATGTGCCACTTTCTACAGTTTATTCGTGACTTACTTCAAATATGCAAAATCATATAGTTATTTTTAATTAATTATTAATTAATTCGCTGCAAAACAATATACTTCTAACTGAATCAAGTTCAATGTGAGTATTATACTTGGATTATTACCGTGTCAATAGTTGTGCCAAACGACGGACACGTCGTTTTGTGAAACCAATAAAATGCATACAACATCAATTGAAAGGGGAAACTCTCTTCTTGTTCATTATAATTCATCCTTCTTATCACCCATTCATATGGCTTTAAAGAAAGCTTCCTCACTTTTTGATATCATGGCATTCCAATCATTTCCATGAAGCCTAAAACCACGGACTTTAACCTGACAACATCCATAAAAAAATCTCATCCTGGGTTAATAAGCCCTTTTCTCGTGCATGTAGTACCTTCACCCGGTCTTTTTAAATGACATAGCGGGATTTTGGGCGTCTTGCATGCAATTCCTAAGACTGCCATAAAAAACGTTAACAAGATATTCCATTGAATTCTTGGGTATGAGACTAATGACTAACACATTGCCCGTGTATCTTGAAGTACCATTTGCACAAAGAAGAAGTTTGAGGGGTTATGGACTTAAAGATATCTACAAATGGAACATTTTCTTAGTTCTTAAATCTATCTAGGTTGTTTCCCTCAACCTTGAAAGAATAATGGATCAAGTGGATTCAAAGTGTTCTTCTTAATGAATCCTTCATTTTGACCATTTCCCCTAAAGAGGATGATATCTAGGTTGAACATCTATCTTTCATGTTAGAACCGGTTGGTCCAGACCTATGGTTCAATTTCTAATAGCATTTCCCTAATTTCTTAAATTCAAACTGTCATTGTGTTAGCCGCTTTTATGATAACCCAATCTCTCATCTCCCTCCCTTAGTTTGATATACATCAAAAACCATGGAGAACCCCAAAAGAAGAATTTTTTGGATCCCAGAAAATACGACTTAAAACTATAGACAAGCTCCATTATTCAGGCATTGTCTTCACTAACATTTGTTGACTTTATAAGCTTGCTAAAGACACTAACGATCACTTATTTTTTTCTATTGTTGCTTTTCCTGCAAGACTTGGTGAACCATCTACAACTACCTCCAGATTACCAGCAATCGTATTAGCCTGCACAACTACCTTGGTTGGATCCATGCCATTGCAAGCATAAGAGGGCCATTGATTTTGTGAGATGAGTTGTGCTTGCCTCCATAGAGTATGTTTCTAGACTGGTCATGGCAAACTAGAGATGGGATGCTCCAAAGGTTTTGTATGAGACCAAGTATACCCTTAACAGGTCGTTTGGTTATTGGAATGTTAAGTCCTATAATAAAATTACTGGAATAGAATTCTAAGAATAGAATATGACCGCATTTGGTTGTTATGATGTGAATACTTGGAATTTGATGTTTCTTTTGCTTGGTTGGCAGAATAATGATAGGAATAGACTTGGAATAAAGTATACTGTTACGTATCTATCGTTGATAAGTAACACATTATCATTATTTATTGTATGATAAACTATAAATTTTAATTATATATATTACCTTGAAAATATGTAAATATATATATTACAGAAAAATTAATAAAGTTTATTTTTCATAATTATAAGAACAAAAAAAAAAATAAGTTAGTAAATTATTTTAAAAAAATTCTACAATTTAAATTTTCTGGATAATATGAAATTGATACTATGAATATAAACATGTAATTATTGAGTATATAGAACAGAAAAGAAACATTATACTAGCATGTAATATGAATGCGCTTAAAATAAGTTGAACATCATACTACTTATTTAGATGCGGATAAATTGTCTTTTAAAACTATTACTACTTATTCAAATTCAATAAAACATTCTACATGGAAAAGAACAAACTAATAAAATTACAATATAAAATTTTCATTATATTAAAATTATTATTTCCTACAAACTATTAGGTTTTAACTATGTAACATATTATCAATTTTATATCGTGCCTAATAACTAAAGAATAATTTTATACACTAATATACTTTATTTTTCATTTCTTGGCATACTAGCATTAAATGTAAATTTACGTTTTTGAATTTCATTAATTAATATTTAATTATAGAAATACAACTTCAAATACTTTCATTTTTAATAGAAATATATTGTTTTAACTAAGAATGTGTGTAAAATAAAACAAAATAATTACTCCCTCCGTCCTGAATTGACCGTCCTGTTTACTATTTGGACATGTCGTTTGACTTTAATATTTAACATATAAAATAAAATAATTTTAAAATTTTAAGTTTTACATATGATTTCTTTCATGATAAACTATAAATAACAAAATGTAGTTTTACAAAATTATTTTATCTTATATGCTTAATATTATGGTGGAAAAACGTGTTATAAAACAAACAGGACAGTCAATTCTTGATAGAGGGAGTATATTTTATATTCAACAATTGAACAACAAATAATATTGAAATAGTAAGTGATAGCTATACACGTATATATATTCGCTTATAGTCAATTATTTTATAACTAGTAAGAATTGTTTCTTAAATTTCATTGGTATTTTTATTCAATTAAAATTAATATAACCTTATTTTAAGTATTAACATATTTGATTTTTTATATTAAATACTAATATGTAATACATAATATTTTATTATATATATATAACATATAATATATTTGCTCATAATAAAATGGTTTATTTCTCTATTTTTAATATAAAAAATAATTTATTTATAAATTAATATGTATATATAAATTATTCATCGTAACTAAAATATTAACAAAGAATAATAAATAAACACTATAATTGAATATATACATAGATTTTAACTTAATCGAGTATTTAGATAATCTGGTCACTCGCTTGGAATAACAATTCCCAGCGTTTCAGCAGGGAATACTATTCCTAGTGAGTTACCAGCAAATTGGAATAAGCTAAATTCTTGGAATTGGTTTTCTCCGCACCAAACAGGGGAATAGTTGCAATTCCAAGAATTGTAATGCTATTCTCTGGTACCAAACTGTCCGTAAGACCGTCATTTATGAGATATTTAAGGCATCCTTCAATGGTTGTGATTGGAAGGAGTGTGTCCTATAAACTCCTAGGTTTATGGAATTTTGTATGCCACCCTCTTCCGATATATCTAGGGGTGTCAAAATCGGGTTTCGGGTCGGGTTCGGCTCAACCCGAACCCAACCCGGAAATAGATTAGGTCAACCCGAATCCAACCCAAACCCGCAGCAGTTTATATTTCTTCAACCCCAACCCGCTGCGGGTTGACCCGAACCCAGCCCGTTTCTAAAAAAAATTATTTTTAAAATAGCATTATATAATAAGTAAATATAATACTTTAATATTAATTAATTATTATGTACTATATTTAATCATAAATTGATGTTTAAATCTTTATTTTAGTCATCAATAAATCATTAAACACTAATTTAAGTCATTAAATGTAACATATTTTCTATTTTTAATTAATTTTTTCCAGGCTACGGGTTGACGGGTTCAACCCAAACTCGAAGCGGGTTTTAGTGACCCAACCCAAAAATCTTTTCAGGTAAAAAATCTCAACCCGAACCTGACTTTTTTCGGGTCAGTTTTGGATCGGGTCTCGGGTTCGGGTCAAGATTGACATCCCTATCTCTATATTCCCTATTTTTCTTTATACATGAAGTCTCAAAGACTTGTCAGCTTAATCACAAAATGATGCAAGGTTGGAACGCTGCTTAATCGGCATCACCTAAGTCTTTCTCATCCCACTGCTATTTTCCTAAAAACTTCAACCCTAACCTAGGAATGGTTTACAACCAAGAACAACTCTTTCCTTAAGTGTTGCGTAGCAGAAACTACCTCCTAAAATCGCATGGAAGATTTGGAGCATGATCATATTAAATGGTCAGGGTTGATGAAATACCCCGGACTTAAATATGGTGATTAAAATATTCTAATATGGTATTTAAAGGCCTAATGATGCCTAAAGAGCACTGGCGAAGAAAATAAAACCAAAAGAAAAGAGAAAACGCTTAAAAAGCATAAACCGTAAAAACGAGCGTTACGCAACCAGAGGAGGTATGTGACCTAGATTAGGGTCCCATATGGATTCCTAGGGCTTAATTACACCTAAATAATATGTGGGAATGATTCCCGAAGAAAACAGATCTATATAGTGGGTTAAAAACGTAAACGAGGCTTTAAAGCACATTTTTTGAGAAAACTTGGAAACGCGACTTTAAGTGGTCAAATGGACCCGTAAAAATTATAGTTGATCATATAACTATAATTAAACATTAATGGAAGCCTAAGAACCATTAAAATTAAAGAAACGAGAAAAATCTGGAAAATAGGCCCGGTTAGTGAATAGTGCCCAAACCGGGAAATTTAGGAGCATTTCTTGCGAAAGGCGAAAACGCCCCTGCCCAATTAGTATATGGGGCCCGGTTTTTAATATGGGTGAGCCATAACCCTCTCCCAATTAGTAACTAGCTATTAGTAAAATAATACAAAAGCAAAAAGGTGGGGAAAGGTACAAAAAAGTTTTTTCCCTCTCTCTCCTCTCATTCCCCCCCCCCCTCTCACATTTCCTTTCTCCTCCAGCCGGCTTCCTTTCCCCCTCTTTCTCCATTTCTGGCTATTTGGAAGCCCTCCCATGGATTCCCATGCTTCCTCCTCATGCCCAAGCTACATTAATGCTCCAAACTCAAAACAAATCACATAT
Source organism: Limonium bicolor (assembly GCA_023374045.1). Classification (NCBI taxonomy): domain Eukaryota; kingdom Viridiplantae; phylum Streptophyta; class Magnoliopsida; order Caryophyllales; family Plumbaginaceae; genus Limonium; species Limonium bicolor. The sequence continues at coordinate 372,312,987 of CM041776.1, read as the reverse complement.
CCTTGCTCCTCTCATCAAGAGCTACATTCCCCTCTTTTCAAAATATCCAAAGGATGAAGTTGGCCTCCATGGGTATAGCCCCATTTGAAGAGAAAATCATATTTTAAGGAGCTAGGTTGCCTCCTCTTTCATTCAAGGTAAGAAAGTTCAAGAAGAACTCATTTTTCCCTTCATTTCTTGACCTAGCCGATTTCTGCCTCTCTTGATGCCTTTATTACTTTCTTGGTTTGATCATTTGTTCAAGTCTCCAATGGTGGTTGGAACCCTCCTTTTATTCATGGCCGAAGAAATCCATTATAGGGTTCAAAGGTAAATTCCTAACTTTTGTGCTTTAAGCACTTCCTTGATAATTGGAGTGATTCATGAGTCTAGGTATATTGCTTAGTACTCATTTTCACCATTTGGGCACTGGTTAGAAATTGGCAAGTGATTTGACCCCTTGACCGATTTTGAGTCAAGAGAAATGGAGAAGAGAAAGAAGAGAAGTGAAAAGAGAACATCAAAGTTTAAGGTAAATAATCTACCTTAAAGTCTACCCTTGAAGGAGTTTTTGGATGAACTTTGTGTGCTGGTAGAATCCACTAGGGATATGGCTAGTGGGAATTGATTTAGATGGATGAAATGGTGCATTTGGGAATGTTAGAATTGTAGGTGAACTATGCCAAAATTTTGGTAGAAATAAATTGGTTTAGGTGCTGTTTATGAGCTTGAGAAACCTAGGTTTGATTAGGAGAAAGTGGAGTGTAAATGAGTGAATTAAACTCACCAAGTTAGAGTATAAGAGGTGAAGAGATTTGTGCAAAAATCTGTAGTAAAATTGATGCAAGAGTGTCCTAGATTACCTTGAGAGGAACTAGAGTGTAAGGCCTTGGAAATTAGGTTTGAACTTGAGAAATGGAATTGCAAATGACTATGAAGGATTTGGAATAGCCAAAGTGGGTGAGAACAAGAAGTAAACTGTCATGAAAGTGTTGGTAATGCACTAGTGTGCATAAGTGTTGAAAATGGGAATAGAAATTTGTAGAGTTAAGAAGAATTGAGAGATAAGGTTGAGCAATGGTTTAAGGAGGTTTAAGGTGTAATTAAGGTGTTAAAACATGTTAGGAAACACATAGAAAGATTAGGAACGAATTGGGTAAGATTGGAGTTGGAATAGAATTAAAAACTGTCAAAATTGACAGATTTCTACTATGGTCCGGGACTTAGGATAGGGACAAAGTCCCAGACCATACTATAAAACTGGCCGAGACTAATACTAGCAGTTTGTCCGGGACTTAAACTAGGTACAAAGTCCCGGACCAGAGTGAATTTGCCCCCGAGAGTTATTCAGTGCACTGGTCCGGGACTCAAGGGCCGAACCAAGGCCCGGACCACCCCAAAAATGTCACCGTGAGTGTTTTAATGCAATCTAAAGATGGGGAATTGGATGGGGATGATATTAGATGATGATTAGGACTTGTTTGGTGACATGTAAAGGTCATTAGAAGTATAAACAAGTATGAGAAGTGAACGAGGGATTTGAGAACTTAAGAACACTTGAGCAAAGTTAAGATTAACGGGACAACGGGGTTAAGTACGGGAGTAATAGTCATTTACATACCGTATGGTCTTGAAGTTAATAGAAACATTTGAAATGATATCAGTTGTGCGAGAATTACCTGAGGAGCGTGAGACGACATGCGAGAGTAAATCCTTGGTTAACGGTATGATTTTCTCATACCCTGTATGCTAACGAGGTTTCCTCGATTTGCATGTTTGTGTGTTTATATGCAATCACCTAATCAAGATAAATGCACGAATATGATTTATTGTCTTTCTGTATGTCTAGTGATTTATTATCCATTGATTGAGTTATGGCTGATCTATGAAGTTTGTATAATTCATGAAAGATATAATTGTTGGATGAAGTACTTATTTGCTTGGATGTGCAAGTGTGCTAACCATGTGGTATTGATTGAACATTCTCACTAACTCCTTAACTATGAGACCTTTCTAACTTTGAGAAATTGGTAAATTGGAGTTTGTGAGAAGCCCGATATAGTTTCGGTCATGCGTGAGAACGAGGAAACAAGAGAGGTTGTTATCCGAGTTCTGGCCTAACCTTCCCACTATGGTCCAGACCCTTTATGGGCGCAACCCGGGGAAGTAAGCCAACCTTATGCCCGGTGGTGAGATAGTCTTGTCTCTGGTCGGAGGTCTACCGACTTAACTTAATAATTATTCAAGAGAAGGATAATTGGTAAAGTAAAGATCATGACTAGTGTGAGTCATTGATAAAGAGTAAAAGAGTTAAGAACATCCGATTAACCCGGATGAGAATTAACTAACAAGAGATGAGGCTGGAACTTGAGAAGAGAATCTCAAGGCCTCGGTGATTGATGAATAGATGCCTTGTGAACTGTTTCCATTGTATGTGTTATGCGCTATGGTGAGTGTTGTTTTTGCATGATTATTATGATATTCATTTTATGCTTGAATAAAAATAATGAACTCCATGTAGGCGACCAAGTAGTCGGCGTACCCCCATTAGCACGCGGGGTATGCGAATTTCATGCCAGCAAGTTTTGTTGAGCCCCTTGGGACACCGTTTTTATTTCAGGTACCCGAGATGGTTGATGGTCGATGTGAGAGACCGGATTTTCACACTTTTGGTTGTTAGATTTATTTTGAATGGTGTACTGAGTTGTACACAGGCCTGTAGCCCCTTTGTGTAGCCGGTACCATATTGTACTCCCTTTTGTTTTTCGGAAGTTATATAGACCTTGATAGACATGAGTAGGTGTTGAACTCATGGATACTTTTGTTTAGACTTATGAGAATGGAATGTATTTTGGATTGTACAATAGTAGACTCGGTATATTGGATTGTAAGTGTTGAGCACTGTATTGACTAGAGAGTTGTATATGACTCGGTTTGGAAATGAAGTGTTGATTGTATTTGTTTTAAGTACTCGGGTATTCCGGTCCATCAGACCGTTACTGTATTTGGATTAGGCCTTGTTAGTCACGTGGGTGACTAACGGCATTGTTTCACCCACCGTTAGATTTGGATTTTCCGCTGCGAAGGTAAGGATGTACGAGGCAATTAGGAGATAATGATATGATTAGTGGTAAGGGTTGAGTGATAGCGTGAGAGATACGCTAGATAGGAACCCCAGTGTGAACTGGAAACCTACAATATCCAAACCCGCCCTCCACATCCCCCATTGTATAACTCGGGAAAGAACGCCAGAGAGAAGGAAAGTCCTCTTATACTCGGGAAAACCTGATCTGGCAGTTATGAAATAACTCTGTGGGAACCAGAACCTATCATACGGTAGATTCCAAGAACCGGAAATCCCAAAGACGGTTCCGTTTGGACGACAATAACCGCACTTAATGGCGGGAGATTGAGAAATTCTATCCAAAGGAGACTGAAGTTTCCGGTAGCATGGGGCGACATGCTTTGCAGTCGCGAGAACCCTGCTTGACCCGCAAGAAGGAAAGCACCAACCGTGCAATGAAGCGGAAAAAGGAGAAGTGACGAAAGCCCGAGACACAAGTTTGCGGGACAGCAAATGTTTGATAATACCACCAACGTACGGTATACTAACCGACTAAGGAAATAGTCAGGAGTGGTTAACTCCAAAACTACAACTCTAAGGAGGTTACAATACCTGATACATAGCCCAGACAGCTACGAGGACATTTATGGAATACACTACAACAGGACTACAACGTAGTGCCTAAACAAGAGTCAAGTCTCGGTAACCACGGTAAATGTGTGGGAACGAGCAATAGGGAGAGACACAGAACTGAGTGAATAAGGGTCTCCGAGAATGGAGAAGCACCCTGATTAATGACCACTATGTCAAGACAAATGAGAAGCTGCAGAAGATTGATTATCAAACTTGAAGATTAAAACGAAGAGCCAATAAGGCTACCAAATACGGTACTGATGGAAACAATACCGCAACCAATATGTGTGGAACCAAAAACCAACCTGCACGGCGCACTTGCCATGGCAAGTGTAGTAACAACAGGGCTATTCGATAGACTTTTAACAGCCAAGAAGTACTTAGTAAAGTACCACGATGGCAAATGAAGCAATTATAGGATCACCAATCCTAATAACTTGAAGAACGAAACCTTGGAAGGGCCTAACGGCCTAACCATTGTAATAAAAGATATACCAGTCAGCGAGAAGCTAGACTTGGTCAAGACCACCAGATGTGGAAATACCATGAAAATAGCGGTGAGATAACTACAAGAAAAATCAGATTTAGCTACCGATGATTTGCTACCACGCATATGTTGGTAGCTACTTACAAAGATTGTTACTGATTTTTAATGCTACTAACACAGTGGTGTCTACTTCGCTACAATAACGACAACAGTAGTTAAAATTTGTAAACAGTAGTGAAATCACTATTGTTTGACAAGACTACTACTATTAGTAGTAGCTATTTTTGATTTCATCTTGGTTATCTTAGTAAGAACAATTTAGCTACCAAGGTCGTTAGCTAAATTAAGGAATAGCTATTGATGGATGTGTCTAATTCAATCATGGTAGCTATATACTATTAAAGCAACACTAGCGAAAATATTATAACTAGTAGCTAAATTGCTACTAAAGTTGCTACTATCAAATAAATAAGCTAAAATAATGAAATTGCTACTGACCCTTGACCTCGGTTACTGTTCTGCTACTGTTTGGGCGATGGTAGCAAATATTTTTAACAAGCAGAAAAATTAGTACTCTCTTAAATTATGAAATTGCTATTGAGTAATGATGTTAATAAGATTCTAGTTGACATCGTGCTACATTATAAGTATTGACAGTTAATATTTTTAAGCGGTAGCAAAATTATAATTCTCCTATAACCTTAATGTGTGATAACTATATAATTAAAAATACACACCCATTTATAATTATGAAAGATAGATTTTTAAGACATTACCCTAGATTAATGTATATAAAGATAAGTATGAGGAAGTATGAGTACCAATTTGCAAAAATCCACCATAACTTGGAAACTGTGAATTGCATAAATGGTTAACTAGCCAAGCAACAATCTTAATTACAACATTATTATCCTGATAATAGTTTATCATCCAGACTTAAAATCTAAACACACATAGATCCCATCATGTTAAAGTGTTGTCTTAAAGTAAAAACAAAAATTGAATTATTGTTGAGCATTATTGGCAACTAGTCAAGTACATTAAATCAAATCATTGATAAAAAAAAATCTAGTATTTGCCTGTAATCTTAAAAAATCGAATTAAATTAGGCTTTTCTGATATTAAATCGAGTAAACTTAGGGTTTGAATTGAAAGAAAAGGTATCTCAAATTCGAAGGAAAATTTCTAAAAAATCCAAAGTAAAAAGGGGACCTATGAATTGCTACTACATGCATATTGGTATCTAAACCGAAAAATTTCTACTAATTTTTAATGTTATAACAATGTGGTAGCTATTGTGCTATAAGAGCAACAATGGTAGCTAAGTTTTGTAACTTGTAGCCAAATGTGTACCGCCTCACAAGATTGCTACACCAATAGTAGTTATTTTATCTTTCATCTTGGTTCTTTCAGTAAAAATAATTTTGCTACCAATATTGGTAGCTAAATTAAGGATTGATGTTGCTGATTGATGCTAATTCAATCATGGTAGCTATTGTGCTACTATTTCAACATCAGTAGCAAAAATATTATAACTAGTAGCTAACTTGCTACTATCTTAAAAGTTGTTACGGCCAAGTAGATAAGTAAAATTATGAATTGCTATTGACACAAACAATTATTATTTTGCTACTATTTAGCAAATTTTTGAACAAGTAGCTAAAGTGCTATTATATTTAATTTTGAAATTGCTACCGACTAATAATGCTAATACAATTTCTATTGATATTATGCTTGAATATAAGAAATGAATGTGGTAGCAAAATTATTACTGTCTTATAACTTAAACGTGTTATTACTACAAAATTTCGAAATACTAACATATACTGCTATAGCCATAATGGATATATTATTTTTTATATAAATATTTTAATTTTTATAGTTTTTTCAATATACTACATTTAATATATTTTACTTGTTACCTTTTAGCTATCGAAATTTTAAAAAAGAACTATAAGTAAACGAAAATTGTCTAATTCGTGAAAAATAAATTAACTACAAACCACTACCATAATTTATTTTATCATATAAGATATAACTAACATTTTATATTTTTGATACTTATAATATTTTTAAGTCTCAAAGTATCACACGTATTAATAAATTATAAAAAAGAGTACAAGTATTAATAATTTAAATTAGTACATATGTTGGTTAAAATTCACAAAATTATTATAAAATAGTACTAATAAAAATAATTTAAATTAGTAAATTGTATATATATATAGGTGTGTGCGTGTTTATATATATATTAATTTAATACATTTTTATACATTGTACTATATGATTTACAAAAGCCACATAAACTAATAAAACGTAAAAAATCTAAAAATAATAATAATTTAAATTAGTTGATGTGTAGGTTAAAATTTGGAAAGTAAATAAAACATATATATGTAGTATGTATACATTTTAAAAGTTATACAAAATTATAATAAAACATACATAAACATATTGTATATTAATGTTTTTAAGTTACAAAACAACACACAAATTAATAGGATTTTGAAAATAGTAAAGTTATAACAATTTAAACAAGTTGAGACTGTAACAATATTATACATCTATTTAAATTTATTAAAAATATTATATTATACAAATTTATAAAAATAAAATATATTATTTAGATGTATTAATTTCATGAAATGATGTATATTGTATTTGTATTTGTAATACTGTATAATATGATTTAATAAAATAAGTAACTTCATATAATACATTATCCTTTTGTATAATTTCTGATATTTCAAAGATTTTTAAAAGAAATATATGTATATTTTAAATTTTGTAAAATGTTAAGCCAATAATATATTTAAATTTAATTATTTTTAGTATTTTGGTCGCATTAAATTAATTTATTATATTATGTAAATTAAAGTATTAATGTAGCATAGTCAGACGTATATTGATTTTATTAATTTTTATATATCCCTGGTTTGATCATGTCTCAACAAAAACTATTACTTATATTTACAGTATCAAACATTCACTGTATACACAAGTATATGAATATATGTTGTGAATAATTCTCATGGCACAACATAGTGTTTGAATTAAGCTACGCACACACATGGCTCCCACTTCTTGCGGCATTGAGTGGTGTCCTGTGCCCATCACTCCGTATAATGGCACTCTATAAAGTCATTTTGCTACCAATATTTTAGTATCGATTTTGTTCTTGTTGTACTAGTAGCTTTTTGGCTACTGCTATAATAGTGTCGATTTCGGTTCTATTAAAGTAGTAGCGATTTTGTTACTGCTACACTAGTATCGATTTTGTTACTGATGTACTAGTAACGATTTCGCAACTGTTACACTAGAAGCCATTTTGCTACCAATATTTTAGTATCGATTTTGTTATTGCTGTACTAGTAGCTTTTTGGCTACTGCTATAATAGTGTCGATTTCGCTACTATTAAAGTAGTAGCGATTTTGTTACTGCTACACTAGTATCGATTTTTTTACTGATGTACTAGTAACGATTTCGCAACTGTTACACTAGAAGCCATTTTGCTACTGTTAAACTAGTAGCCATTTGACTACTTCATTCCAAAACGGTAGCAATATCTAGCAATGAGAAAAGTAGTAACGAGACCAAAGCGAAATCGCTACCGCATTCCAAAACGGTAGATATTTTTAATTTAGACTTTAGGACCTTTGCTACCACTATATATTAGTAGTGAAATCATAAAATGCAGTAGCCCGTTGTGTTTGGCTACCAAAACCGATGATTTAGCTACTGAAATATAGTGGTAGCTAAATCTGATTTTTCTTGCAGTGGATGAGAGAGACTTAGACGATGCTAATTAAGTAGTGTTTTTGTCCAGCCTGACATCATTTAGTGAATAAGCTGACAGGTTAGCAAGGAGTAACGATTTATTAACGGAGTAACAGTTCGGGGGCTCGTAGTCAGAGATATTGTAACCTCAAGGTGGTTACCAATACTTATGATAAACACAAGGTAGTTAGTGGTATTATCCTAAAACCTCAAGGGGGTTCCAAGTAATTTACTCTATTAATTAATTTTTTTAAATTAATAATAATTTTCAATATTTATAATTATATTTTAAAAATTGATATTAGATAATAGTTTGACATAAACATTAAAATTGAAATATATAAATTACTAAAAAATTCTTTTAAAAATCATTTTGAGTCATTCTAAACACTTGTATTATGAATAGATGGGTACATGATTACTAAGACTGGCATAATAATCAGTTTTATGACCATATTGCTAAAATAAAAATATTAAGAGTTTTTTTTATCTACTATGAAAGGGAGTAAAATTTAGTGATATCATGGTGATATTTTATAAAATGTTATGGGGACGAACAAATATCTAGTAATATAAATAAACTATATATAACAAAATAACTAAAACCGATTATACATATACCCTAAAGAGTTGCGGGCCACACAGCCACCGCCCCTACGTATAAATGTTGTTAGATATCCTAATTAAATTATGTCCTCTGTATGTAACATAATTATATCTTGCAAGTGCGGTCCTTTTCTCCCCAGATCTTGTAAAACGAACCGCATTTTCTTTTATAGATCATAATTGGCAGCGCCCACTTCTCAAGGGACCACTGTCCTGCACCTGATAATCGAACTACATACCAATTACATGATGGTTTAGTGTGATAAATAAAGGAATGTTATTAAAAAGACTTGCACTTTTGAGGTCCCATATTTTGTCCACACATATACATTAGGCGGTCCCGCTGGCCGCTGTCATATCTCGATATCTATTTGTCAATCGATCTAAAATGTTAATGCACTGATATCTATCCTGTGGTACTACTGCTTATGTGGAAAACATTGGCTTACAGAGTTTAGATTTCTTTGATGCTTGACAGAAGTGTTATAAGCCACTGTATGTAATGCAGCATGCACCACATTTTTGGGTTGGTTTAGGTGTCAACTGTTAAAATAAATAAAGTAGATTAAAAATGTAGAATCCAGCTATATATCAGCCATTAGTTGTCGGATGTTAGCTCTCAGTTGTTAAAATAAATAAAATAGAAAAGAAATATGGAAAGTGTTTATAAAAGTTACTAAAACCTATAAAGTATATGAGAAAAAGAAAAATTGGTAAGTATCGTTTTTTTTATAAGTAAATGGGTTAGGCTGCATATATACGATTTGACAATAGATGAATTACTGTTTTAATCAACGTTGTAACTTACCTTACTCTCGATTAGAGCTGTTAATTGGTTAAGTTGGGCAGATATTTGGTTCAAATCTAATTGAGGTTATGAAATTTGGTTTATAAAAATCAGTTTAATCTCTTGGAACTAGAGTTAGATTCTATCGGATAGTTTAATGTCTTGAATTTTTTTTTTTGTCTACTATGCTTTAAAAAGTGCGGATAATTGCTGATGATTTGAGAGATAAAATATATTACATTATTATAAGAAAAAAAATAGTATAACGATATTATAGGGGCCCGAAACACCACTAGGTAGCGGGAGCAATGTTGGGTCAACTCGGAACAAAAGGACCTCACACCCTCACCTACTTAGGCAAATGTCTCTCACATCACATGACCCCGCGAGAGAGAGCCGGAGGAAAACTTTGGAGTCAAACACGACTAGCCAAGTCCAACACAATCAAATGCAGCAACCGAAACAATTAGTGTAGAATATTAGACTAATCGTACTCTCACACTATGATAACAAAACATAAAGGAGACATATCATTAATTAATTAGTACATACAAAAGATTTGTCCATACATAAGCAAGCAGGAAACATGCTACAACCACCATATCTTTCGGGATGTCTCGAATCAAAGGGATGATTAGTTATAGATTAGGGTTTAATATTAGTACCCCTGCATATGATTGTATGTTGAGGATTAGGGGTTAATTCAAGCGAGGTTTCCGCAATTTGGTTTCCCTAATAAAAACCTTGGAATGCGTGCATTATTGTGACCTAGCCGTGAAGCAGAGCAATCTAACACTTACTAGTAAACTGACCAATGTAGACCCCATTCTTTTGCATAGCTGATAATTCAGTTGATGTCAGTTGTCAGCTGAAAGTTAGAAAAAGTAGAGAAAAAATAGTTGATATGACAATTGATGTAAGTGATATACAAAGACAATAAATTAGGTGATCAAAATTCTAAAGAGGATGGATGACAACCCTATCTATCTATAGGCTATAGCAACGCGTTCCCTCTCGGTATGCGTGGGTTTGTCTAGCTAGCAACAGCTACCTATAGTTAGCAAGCTCGATATATTGACTTTGTAAAGTGAACCTATAGCTATAATCCTGTTATATTAGCTAGAGATGTACTGTATTATATGTCACCCACATCACATGTACGTGTCGCTTCGTTTCAGTTTTGAATCCTGCATGCAGTGGTGCAGGTGTGGACCACAATAACGTTTTCAAGTTTGAATGAGAACCATTCTTCACTTCCATTTCAGACGATATCAATCCCATCTTTCTTAGCTAGCTAGTTGTATGATCAGTACTGCCACAAGACAAGTTCACAAGCTAGCTACCTGCAGCATGCATGCATGCCTCGTGTGATATTACATTCTGGATATTTGGCATTGATGTGTCAGTGGCGATATCTGGCGCTGGTTTTCCGTCGTCCTTCTCTTTGGAATGCATGACATCTAAAATACTTGCTTCTTGTTTAACTCGAGACTAGTGCGTAAATATACGGATTTGGTTTGGTTTGGTGATGTAGTCTCTTTTGGTTAGCATCCAACAGTCTAACACTACTATTTTGTTAGATATATATATATATATATATAGGTGTACATATGTATTTAAGGGGTCTTTTTACTCCTTGGGCCTTTTCCCACTGGGTTTTGTTCAAGGAGGTTTTAACGAGGCCCATATTAGCTCACCCGGCTGACTTTTGTCAGGTTATGTTCTTTATTTAATAAAAAGCTCTGCCTAAATTATCAAAAAAATAACATATGTAGTTATAATCTAATGGTAGCATAGAGGGTATAATAGTCTTTTGTCGTTAGTAGCATTAAGTTAAAAGGTATAGGAGTAGTCAGGGGTTTAGTAAGTCTATATACTTTGAATCAATGAGAACAAGATTGAGTTCTTTCCTTTCTTTCTCTCTGGCAAACCCACGAACTTCAGTACAATAAACTAGGGCTTGAGATCGGGGCAGTTTGTAACATGGTATCAGAGCTTGGTACTCAAGCCTAAATTTTCCATCCCTGTCGTCATCTCCATTATTCATTTTCTCTTCTCCGTTCATACCTTATCCTCTTCTTGTTCGTTCTTCGTCATTTTCTTGTTATGGCGAGTGAGGTCGAGACTGTCGAGATTCCGAAGGTGCCTGTCGAAAAATCAGAGAAGCCTGTCGATCAAGGAGACCCGTTCTTTATGTTAGCTCCGAGCAACCAGGACTCATTCTCACGAACAAATTTGACGGTCAAGGCTTCGCGTGCTGGAAAATGCAGGTCTCAATTGCTCTTGGGGTGAAAAATAAAGTTGGCTTGGTCGATGGATCCTTAAAGAAGCCAGACGAATCTAACCTAAAGGCGAAAGCGTAAAAGACATGCGACTCTATGGTGAGAGCTTGGCTCCTGATGAGACTTGAGAAAAGAAACACGGACAGCGTTCTCTTTGCGCCAACTGCTGCTGCGATTTGGAAGGAGTTGTGCAACCGGTATGAGCAAGCCAACGGGACCAGGATATACGATTTGGAGCAGAGACTAGCACTGGACAAGCAAGGTAGTGACAGCATTGTTGATTATTTCACGAGGGTAAACCTTCTCTGGAAGGAAATCGATTCCAGCAACGCTGTCCCAGTCTGTTCTTGCGGGTCTTGTACTTGCGATGCGTCAGGGAAATTTAAGGAGTACGTAAGATAAAGAAGGCTTATCCATTTTTTTATGGGTTTGGATGAGAAATACAGCATGGTACGCGGTAATATTCTCATGAAATCCCCTCTCCCCACAGTCGATTAGGTCTTCTCTCATCTTATCCAAGAGGAACAACAAAAAATACCTGACCAAACCCTCTTCGTCAGACAGTACCTCCCTTTCTTTTGCCTCAAAACAGAACAAGAGAACCATCTTGAAGGGGCAACCGATTAACCCTAGAAGAGAAAACTTGCAATGTACCCATTGTAACAAGATGGGACACACCAAGGACCGGTGTTATCAGAAGATTAGGTATCCTTAAGGATAGAGGAACCCTAAAGGAAGGAAGAGCACTGCTAATGCCTCTGGGTTGTTGGTACCAAGAGAAGAAGATCAGAAAGGAGATTCAAAGGATCCCTTTGAGGGAATTTTGTCGGCTGACCAAGTGAGCAAGCTTTTCAATTACATTAGCAAAGCCCATTCTGTCTCCAAAGGAAGTCAAGGCTCGGATGGGCATCCGACAAACAGTTTTGTTGGTATATGTTCTAAATCTTACTCTTGCTTGAATGAAAATAACTATATGAGCATGAATGCTAAAGAATCAGACATATTTAATTCTGTTGATTGGATTTCGGACTCGGGGGCATCGGACCATATGTGTGGTGATTTAGGGTTGTTTATGGAATATATTACTCTTGATAGACCCCACACAGTAGGGATGCCTGATGGGCACCCCCCATTCTATCAAAATCATAGAAAAAGTTAGGATTAACTCTCTGATTGTATTGAATAATGTTTTGTTTGTCCCTACATTTAAATTTAACTTGGTTTCAATTAGTAAACTTTCTCATAATATGAAGGAAAAGTTTGTTTTTGACACTGAATTGTGCTTCTATCAGGATTGTAACGGTGGCAGACCTGTTCAGATTGGCAAACTCAATAGGGGCCTTTATGTTTTAGATTGCATGAGTGATATGAAACATAGGACAGAAAATGAATTCTATGATTTTTCTGCTTGTAAAGGTGATAAGAATTGTAAGAAATAGTCTGATTTTTGTGTTTGTGTTGATAAAGCCATTAGCTTGGTTTTGATTGTAATGATGAAACTAGCTTGTGGCATCATAGACTTAGTCATATACCAAGAAATAGGATTGTGAAACTTGGTCTGATTGACAATTTTGAAAGAAATAAACAGTTCATTTGTGAATCTTGTTCTAGATCAAAGAGTCACAGATTGCCTTTTGGTACTAGTTCCTTTAACTATTATAAAGTATTTGAATTGATTCATGCAGATTTGTGGGGTCCATATAAAACAAAAACATATGATGGTTTTTCTTACTTCATCACATTGGTAGATGACAAGAGTATGGCTACTTGGACACATCTATGTGCTACAAAATCTGAATATTTTAATATCATTATACAATTCTTTAAGATAATACAGAATCAATTCAACAAAAGGGTAAAAATCTTAAGGACTGATAATGTCTATGAGCTTGGAATCTCTAAGGTTGCTTCTGATTTTCTTAAATATAATGGGGTTATTCATCAAACTATCTGTGTGCATACTCCACAACAGAATGGTGTTGTGGAGAGGAAGCATAGACACATATTGGGAACTGCAAGATCTTTAATGTTTCATTCTAACCTTCCTTTGAAATTTTGGGGGGATAACATTTTGACAGCCACTTTCCTTATTAATAGAATGCAACTGAGTAGCATTGGAAAAAAAGTCCATATGAGATTATCTATCATAAAGAACCTAATTATCATGATTTAAGGTGCTTTGGTTGTTTATGCTTCACTAACAATAATAAACTTCAATATGATAAGTTTGCTTCTAGATCTATCAAAGGAATATTTCTTGGATATCCTCAAGGAAAGAAAAGTTACAAGATTTTGGATCTGGATAACAATAGAATAATTTTTAATAAAGATGTTACTTTCCACGAAAATTTATACCCTTTTAGGAACAACCTGCAGAGAGACATGATGGAAATTATTTAATTGATTATGATAAATCTGACCTGTTTTTGTATGAGAACTTTGATTATGAAAACAAGATGGGGGATTTTATGAGAACAGATGAGAGGTTTGTCACTGTTACAGAAGATGGGTGTTATTTCAACCATTTGTCTTCAGTAGAACACCAGGCAGAAGGAAGTGAGCAGGCTTCTGGTTGTGCAAATGAAGGTCAACTAGCAGTAGAGACACCAGAATCAGAGATTGTGGAGGTTCTAGAATCAGAGATTATGGAGGTTCCAGAATCAGAGATTGTGGTCTGAAGCTCGAGCCCTAGATACCTGGATGATTATGTTATTGGGCAGTCTTCACAAGATAAGTTTAATTCTAACTATTTCTCTTTGATTCTAAAGGATATGATTGCTAGAACAACTTTAACATCTACTAATTCTGCTGATTCTGGAATTTCTTCTTTTGGTGATTCTGATTCTGTTTCTGAAAATATGACTATTGCTTCGCCTGGCTTAGTGAGGAACAATTTTTTATGCTTTGTTTGTTGGGAAACATGCTATTAACTGTCTTAGTGCTGGTTTAAGTGGCTTTGTTGAGCCTTCTTCATATATAGAAGCTGTTAGAAATCCCAAATGGAGGGATGCAATGAAAGAGGAATTTAGAGCTTTAGAGAGGAATGAGACTTGGGAAATTATTGATCTTCCCTTAGAGAAAAAACCTATTAAATGCAAATGGGTGTATAAACTGAAATTGCATGCAGATGGGTCATTAGAGAGGTACAAAGCTAGGTTAGTGGCCAAGGGTTATACACAGAAATTCGGCATTGATTATTTATAGAATTTTTCGATGGTTGTCAAGTTTACCACAATTAAGGCTCTAATTTCTCTTGCTCTTTAAAGAGGGTGGCATATAGGACAACTAGATATTAATAATGTGTATCTTCATGGAGATTTGAATGAGGATGTGTTTATGGAGATACCTCGAGATCATGAATTAGAAAATTCTGGAAAGGTGTGCATACTAAAGAAATCTCTTTATGGACTGAAGCAAGCTTCTAGGCAGTGGCATGAGGAACTTAGTAAGTTCTTGGGGACTTTAGGTTTTAAGCATCCCATGAATGATTTTCTTTGTTCACTAAGAAAACTTATGGTAAAGTGTGTTTTTTTGTTCTATATGTGGATGATATCCTTATTAATGGGGATGATTTTGTTTTAGTAGAATCCATTAAGTCTAATCTTGATCAAAATTTTAGGATTAAGGATTTGGGTGTTTTGAGTTATTTCTTGGGTATGCAGTTTCTGCATTGTGAAGATGGAATGTTACTGTTATTGAAATCTTATTGTGATAATTTAGTGAAGGAATTTGGTTGTGATGGTCTTAAGTCAGTGGCTAGCCTGTTGGAAGTTAATGTGAAACTGAGAAGAAATGAGGGAAAGGCTTTGGATGACCCTAGTGTTTATAGGTGTTTGGTTGGGAAGTTGAGTTTTCTCTCTCATAGTAGGCCTGACCTTTGTTATGCTATTCAAGTTTTAAGTAAGTTTTTGGATTGTCCTTCTATTTTGCATTTTGAAGCAGCTTTGCATACACTGAAATATGTTAAGGGTACTAGTGGGGTACGATATTTGGTTTAATAGCAGGAAAGATTATGATATAGTTGCCTTCTGTGATGCTGATTAGGATGGTTGCCCCAACATTAAACGTTCGATTAGTGGTTACTTTATCTGTTTTGGGGGGGAGTCTGTTGTCTTGGAAGTCTAAAAAACAAACATCTGTTGCATTGTCTTCTGAAGAATCTGAGTATAGGGCAATGAGGCAGGTCACGGTGTAGCTTAGTTGGTTGACTAGGCTGTTGTGCGAGCTGGGAGCACTAGTAGAAAAAGATCATACCGCAGCGCTTGTTTGGTACCTATGGCAGCGGTAGAAAACCGCTGCGATGGGTGCCGCTGCGGTAGGTACTCTAACGCAGTGGTTCTTTTAACAACCGCTGCGGTAGGTACCTACGGTAGCGGTTCTACAACCGCTGCGGTAGGTGCTCTACCGCAGCGGTTGTTAAAAGAACCGCTACGTTAGACCTTTTTTTTTAAAAAAAAAAACCTATCGCTGCGGTTGTTGAAGGAACCGCTGCGATAGGGTCTCTTCAGAAAATATTGACAGGGCCTATTGCAGCGGTTCTTACTAAGAACCGCTGCAATAGGTTGTTTTTTTTTCCATTCCACCCTATAATTCTACCACACACACCCAAAATCAATCAAACATGTTAAGATATAGCAATTAACAATGCCACCACAGTGGGGCATTAGATCAACCATTTCACCATTTCAATAGCCACCAAACCTATCTACGGGCAATAATCCACTTACATTTACAAATTTGAGCAAATAAATCAAACATCAACAAAACTTACAGAAACCACAATTGTTTCATGAGAATTTCAAAATCATCCTACTCAATCCTACCAAACCCTAAAAGCAACCTACATTAACGCTCATGATTTGCCCATTCTTCGAGCACCTCGGTTATATGTCCTTCGTTGTAACCGTCTACCAACTCTTCAAAAGCCTTGAAATTAACACAAAAAGAAATATGATTAGTTGCTAATAATACTTTGAGTTTAAGAATCAATGTTAAAATTATCTACAAAACCAAAATATTTCGAGAATGCTACTTACCTTGTCTAGAGACTTCTCTGGCAAGAGTCCGGTCCCGCTATCAAGTCATCATCAACCGAATGACATAGTAGCCACATTCCGAACCTCACGGCTGCTGTGGACACTGCACATGTATATACGTACATATTCAAAATCGATTTAACACATAAATTATAATACTGTTCCTATTTTAAAACTAATGAACATATTACAAAATTTGAATAAGGACTACAAAAATACCTTGACTACATTCCACAGAAAATTCTTAATTCTCTCTCCCCGGATATGCGTTAGTACAGATACAAAGGCACTAGAATTCATACGCACAGATAAAGTAAAAGTTATCAACCGGATGATTAAGAAATAACTAAAAATTGATAATTAATCAAGTTAAGTAAAGTCATCACCTCATCAACATGTTATATATAGTTGGCCTCTTGGGATGCCGAGATGCTGAGTCAAGCTGCAGGACTCTTGGGTTTTTTAGACATAGAATGAGCAAAGACCAGTGTTGGCTGTTCATAGATTACAATACAAGCAGAACTTAATTCAATCAATTACATAATACAAATATCATAATTTTTAAACTAACTTAACATTAGATAAAATTCTTACCCTTGATGAAGAGGCAGCATTATGTAAGATTTATCAGCAACTGCACACGCATGTATCACAGTCGACAAGTACTGGACCAAAGCTTGGGGGTCAGATCCCATATTAGCTTCAGAACAGTAGTCAGGGCATAAGAACCCGAAACTACTATTCTCATGTACTTGGACCACCTTGTCATCAACAAACCTGCACAATATAAAGAAACCAATATTATGAATTTAATTTTCAAATAGATTTCAAAACTACTATTCTCATGTACTTGGACCGCCTTCGTGAACAACTCCACAAAATTAGTAAGATAGATTTCAAAACTCTGAGCGCCTGAATAGTAAAAAAGATCCGGTCTTGGTTCCATTGTAACCGAATCTCTTGCTGGCGGCGTCATCAACAGTGTGGAGTGCAACAGTTTCAGCTTGGGGGGTAAGACATTCAAAACCGCCGGTTGTAGAAAATTCGATCTCATCACAGCTCTAGTCGCGGATGACATCGAAGGATTAGCTGGTGCAACAACAACTCTCTTTCCTTTTGCCTTATCAGAATTTGATTGAATGTGTTCCTAATATATTAATTTAATAAGTATATGTTTCTACTCTAGGATATGTTAAAGAATAAGTTTTTTCATGGGGTTACCTGCTGCTCCCCAAGCTTAATCAATCTACAGGGCCACTGTACTGTCATGGATTCAGCTTGACGAAGGGTAGATATGTCTGCACTGGGCACCGGTATTTGACAATCCGCGTAAGCAGGCGCGTAACCTATAATTTGTTTTTTTTGTATTTGTAGTTAACATGTTGTTCAAACCTTGAGAGATGAATATGGAAATGGGTTGACGGAGTGAACACTACTGGGAGGCACTACTGCGGGCTCTGATGCTTGTGCCTGATCTGGCGGTCTAGAAACCTCCTAACTCATCCTCTCAGATCGCATCATCTCCATAGCTTGAGCGATTGACTGCTGAAATTCATTTCATAGTAGCTGCTCGAGCTCCGCATTCTGGCTTAAGTGCTCCTCATATGTAATGCTCCCTCCAGCACTGTGTCTGGACCCAGGATTACCGAAGGCTTGGCGTATACCGACATGACCACCAAAGCCTACTGCACGACCCGGATGATCCTTCTTCCCGAGAGCGCGGGAAAGTGGATCATCCTGCCTAACGGGCTGCCAAGTGCCCTGGGTGATCTGGGAGCTTAACTCTTCCTGTTATGGAGTTTAATAAGTCAATAAGGATACTTCGGTTTATTTAACTGCTATCGTTACTCTATAAATATAATAAACATTTTTTAAACTAAAAATCACTTACCATTTGGTTGATGACTTCTCTCGTGGCGTCATCATACTCAGCAGGTGCCGCCGGATTTGAAGGTTTCTTCCGTCGACTTAAGTCCCAAACCTTCATCCTTCGTTCGCTGACATTCGAGCCAGCTGGCACAACCCCTCTTTCTCCCACTGCGGCACACGCTGAGCAATACTTGTACTCCCCATGTGATGGGGGTAACGATTTTTTTTTGCATTTTGTTGTTGTTTCTCACGTATAGCCTACATATATGTATGAAAAGACAAATTATGCAAATAATATATGAAAAAGACGAATTAACCAAATGAACTCTAAGGACACTTTAAACATTTATCATACAAAAGAACAACTACTAGTGTGAAACTCACCTTGAACTCAGGGGTCAAACGCTTCGCAACAAACTCATTCCACTGCTCTTCAGTAATACCATCATATTTTTGCCACGGTGGTCTCCGATCATCCACATCTTCACCTTCTGCCTCCTCTATCTCTGCGGGCTCCTCACAGTAAATGTACTGCCTCGTGAGCAGAGATCTGAAGTCTTTAAACTGTGTGGCAATCCCCTTCATCACATCATCCTTCATAGAAGGATCTATACTGAATCGGTCCTATATGCAAAAAAAATGGATTAGTGTAAAATAGTAACTATATAAATCTTAAAACAAACTATTAAGTGTAACAAATACCTTGAGACGTTCAAATATCTGCTCCTTCAACGCCTGAGGCACTTGCTTCCAATGGTGGTTTATATTGAAATATGTACTCACCAAATGCCTGGCTAGAGCAGTGAAATCATTTTTCCAAGTACCCGTGGGCTGATTAAACTCATTGAACTCCAAAGGCTTTGTCGGGGGGCCTCTATTTGCTTTCAGCCCACGGGTTGCCCCTCGTTTTTTGGGTTTCTTGAGAGGCGGAGGAGCAACTTGTATCTCTTGTCCTTCCTGTGAAGGCCCAGCTGTCTCGGTCTGCTGTGGGGTGGTCTTGTCTGCTTTCTTTGATTTCTTTTTACCACCTCGTGTGGTGCGTTTTGCCGGTCTACTTCCCCAGTCAGGAGCAGCTGTCCTATAGGATCATCATCCACTGAGGAAAAAAACACACACATTAGATCAATATTCATGGAACGATGTATAATTGCAAAAATAAACATAAATAATTAATTCTGATAACATTGTAACAACAATAATACGAATTATATAATGTAATTTCAACCAATGGTGTTACCTAGACATAGTAACATATATCATGATCTGTTTTCTACCCAAACCCCCTCATTATGGTCTGATCGAGCGTAGATGGTCTGAACATCATCATTTTGTAAATCATCAGTTGAATCATGCAACCCTGTATGCAACGATACTGTTCATCTATCATCTCATTATCATCATCGTCGTTGTTTTCATCCTCAAACAAAACCGGTCTTCTCCCTGGAAGAACAACATACCATCTACTAGCTTTTGGGTCTTCAACATAAAACACCTGGTCACAGTCTTTACCCAACACAAACTGATCTTCCTTATTAGTTGTAACACGTGAAAGATCAACCAAAATAAGTCCTTTATCATTTTGGAGTCCATGTCGGTTGTCCACCCAATTGCAGCGGAACAATAGAAACGAATCAATGTGATAGTTTAGTTCCCATATGTCCTCTATCACACCATAATACCAACTACTACTGCTCATTGGTTGAACCTGGTTACCTAGACCATATTCAGTCACCGATGCTTCAATTTTTACCCCACTGTTCTGATGTATTGATTTAGCATCTTGGCGTGCAGTGTAGTATGTGCATCCATTAATGTCATACCCTTCAAACGATACAACATCTGTTCCAGAACCAACAGCTAGACATCTGATTTCTTCACTGACATCTTCGGGGTTCAATGAAGCTTGCTCAAACACATATTCCTTAAACCATTGGACGAATACTCGATTTTGTTCTTTTTTAAGCCAGATACGGTTTTTGGTAGGGTTTTGTCGACTCAACTCAGCAATGTGAATATCGAAGTAGGGTTCAACAACCTCAAGGTGTTGTAGTACAAACAAATGTGCCTGATTAATAAGATCACGAGAGATACGAACAACCTTTTTGCCAATAACTCCTTTACCCTTAAATCTACCATGGTGACGTGGTTTGGGAATACCAATTGACTCTACATCGTTCAAATAACTTGTCACGAATTCTGTGACTTCCTCAGTCACTGTTGCTTCGATGATACTGCCTTCCGGTCTATATCTGTTTTTCATTCTACCCTTCAGAATCCCCATATATCGTTCGAAAGGATACATGTAACGTAAGTAGACCGGACCACAATATTTGATCTCTCGTACAATATGCACTACTAAATGCACCATTATGTCGAAGAAAGATGGTGGGAAATAAATCTCAAGCTGGCATATTGTCACAACAATTTCATGTTGCAGATCATCGAGGGTGTCTGAGTTAATTGCCTTGTAGCAGACAGCGTTGAATAAGAAACATAATCGAGTTAGAACATTTCTGACATTTTCTGGTAATATCCCTCGTATTGCAACTGGAAGAAGATGCAACATTAACACATGATAATCTTGAGATTTCATGCCTAACAATTTCAAATCCTTCATAAAACTAGGTTCTTCCAGTTTGAAGAGTACCCAGATGGTACCTTCAATGTGTGCAAACACTTGCAAAAACTTAATTTTTCACTCTTAGAGAGGGTATAACACGCAGGAGGTAGATATGTTCGCTTCTCATCCTCTATTGGGTGTAGTTCTTTCCGTATGCGCAACTCTTGCATATCTCTCCTCACCTTCAATCCGTCTTTCGTCTTGCCGGGTATGTTGAGCAAAGTACCACACATTGCCTCACCGACGTTCTTCACAATGTGCATGATATCCAAACAATGTCGAACAGGCAGATGCCGCCAATACGGTAGATCCCAAAAAATGGAACGTTTTTTCCAAATGTTCTTCGGCGGCTTGGATGTGTTTCAAAGACATTTTCAATGTCTTTTACCTTTGCATACACTTCCTCTGAATTCAAAGGCAGACGAGCCACACGAGTCTCGGGCTCATTGTTGAACAGCTTTCGCTTTCTCGAACGGTAAGGAGGTCTACTGGAAGAAACGTCGATGACACATATAAACATTTTTGCCGCAGTGCTTCAGACGATCTGAACATGTGTCATCCTCACATACCGGACACGCTTTGAATCCTTTCACCGAGTATCCTGACAAGTTCCCATAGACAGGAAAGTCGTTAACAGTACAGAACAACACCGCCTTCAGTGTGAAATTTTCTTTCGCATGAGCATCATATACCACTGTCCCTTCATTCCACAACAAGTTCAGATCGTCGATCAGTGGTGCAAGATATACGTCAATGTTATGACCAGGTTGCTTTGGACTAGAAATTAGGAGTGATAACATAATGTATTTTCGTTTCATGCACAACCATGACGGTAAATTGTAGATCACTAGTAGCACCGGCCAAGTGCTGTGCTGACTGCTCAACGTGCCATACGGGTTCATCCCATCGGTACACAATCCAAGTCTCAGATTCCTATCCTCATCCCCAAAATGATGTTTGAATTTTCTGTTGATATTTCTCCACTGAGGTCCGTCTGCAGGATGTCTTAATTTTTCATCAATTTTTCTACCATCCGCGTGCCATCGTAAGTTCTTTGCATCTTTCGGGTTGGCAAACAACCGTTTGAATCTAGGAATTATCGGCAAGTACCACAATAATTTCACTGGACGATTTTTTTTCTGAAAGGAGGAATCCTCATCCTTGTCCTTGTACCGGGACAACAAACATTTAGGACACTTGTCTAGATGTTCGTATTCACCCCTATAAAGCACACAGTTATTTGGGCAAGCATGAATCTTTTTATATTCAACTCCCATTGGACACATCCATTTCTTTGCCTCGTAGGTGGATGTAGGAAGACCATTCTCATCAGGAAGCATATCATGTATGAGCTCTAGAAATGACGTGAAACACTTGTCACCAACTCCATATTTCCCCTTTAAGTTGAACAAATTAAGTACAACAGTCAATTTTGTGTATTTCACGCACGAAGGGTACAAAGGTGTCTTTGATGCGTCCAACAATCTTTGATACTCTTCCGGCTTATCGACAAAAGTATCCGTAACATTTTCTAACATTTCATCCATTTGCTTATCATGGTGAGTGGTCTCACTGTCATCGAATCCTGAATCACTTAACGGTACCGACTCATTGATGGTATTGAAGGTGTGGGCGGTACTTGTGTAACGTGGATCATGAGCACTTGATGATGTTGAAGCACTAGCTGCAACAGTTTCTCCATGAAAATTCCATCTTCTGTAATGTGGCATGAATCCATGGGACTTAAGATGAAATCTAATTTCCTCAATGTCTTCATATTTCCTTACGACCCCACAGTCAACACAAGGACATGAAATATTGTCCGCCTTTGTTCTGTCCTTGTGTTGCACTACCGCTTTGAGAAACTCTTTCAGCTTCTCATCAAAGTAGTGATCCCCTCGATCACCGTACATCCAGTCACGCTCCATTCTATATGTGAAAACAAAACAAGTTTAAGATTGATTTGTCTTTCAGTTTCGTCTGCATTTGTATATGGAGCATGTTTATACTGGATGTACGGTTGCAACCAAACCCAGCACTACTCTATGGTTCCAACCAAACTAACGTAGCCTAAGTACTCTAACGTTCCAACGTAACTAATCTAGCCTTATTCTAACAATTCTAACACATTTAATTTAACTTCAACAAATCATTGCATTATTAAAACAAAAAATAAAGTTTAATTACTTACTTGTTTTAAGGTTGTACAGAGGGGGAAGCTAGGAGACTGCTTTGGTGATGGGCTGGGAAAGTACTGGTACAAATCCAATAGCAGAATCAGAAGACCTGACAAAGAAAAGTAAAGATTGTTATACACAAATAACAAATAAAATTAATTAATAAGACTAATACGATTCTAGAAAAAATTCGGCATGACCTTTGCGTAATCGTGTTAATCCCATGCTTATCATTAAGCATTCACCAACATCTTATTTACCACGACAAATAAATTCAACAATTGGCAGCAACCATTCGCAATCACTCAATAATGTCACAACCACTTGCCATTTCACCACCAACTAATTAATGACTGCATATAACATCTCTATCCAATTTGTCTATGCTACAACTATTTTCCTAATAACTAGCAGAAAATGAAGAGAAACAAGAGAAAAAAGATATATGAAGATGTTACCTTTCCACTTTTGCACCACAACAGAAGAAATGAGGAAGAAGAAGAAGACGTAGAGACCACCCCAGTTACTGCAGACAGCGGCGAAGCAAGAAAATAATATTAGAGGGGTAAGAAATCCATTACTGTTCTACATTATGTGTCTGTTTAATAATTAGTTAAAAATCTACATTATAATATTATAGTTACATGATTTTGCATTGTAAGCGGGATGTAAGATGTTGAAACATTATCCAATACAATCTACCTCAAATTCACTCATTATACTTATTTAATTAAAACAACACCCAATTTACCTTAATGCACCACCCCTTATTAGATTAAAAAAATCCAATCTACCTCAAGACATTATCAGAATCCCTAAAGAAGCATATAAAGCTTATTGCTTTTATTTTACTAACACCTCAGTTAAATAAACACCAACAGACTAAAATTATTCACCTTAGTTGATTCTGTTTGCGCTCAACCTTGCACAATTTCAGAGCCAAACCATTTCCGTAGTCAGATTTAGCCGTTATTATTTTTCTTTTCATAGTAGTTTTAATTGAGTTTGTTTGTTTGAATTGACGTTTTAGTTTACTAGTTGCTATGTGTATAGGGGGCTACAAGGTTTACTAGTTAGGGATCTACCTAATATATAAATACAAACCAGTTTTTCATGAAATTGTCTCCGCCATTGTATGCAGAGGGCACAAACAGCAAAATATCAACTCAGACATTTTATCGAACACCTTACATGCACAACTATTTATACTAATTCAATAATGTATCTATATTCAAATTATGCACACACAACTAAACTAACAATCAACAACTACTTTACAACTAGTTTTTCAATCAAACAAGAGAATAATTAACATGTTTTGAAGTTAGGGATTCGAATTTCTAACCTAGTGTTACTGCAGCTCTCGCGCGACACCTGCGACCTCCGTGACGGTACGGGCTGGCGACGGCAACGGCGGCGACGAAGGCTGGTGGCGCGCGTGGAAGAAGAAGCTGGTGGTGGCGGTGGCGTCGCAGTCGCAGGCGTCCAAATCGCCGTCGCCTGCTTCTAAATCGCACAGAGAGACGTCGGAGCAGAGAGAATGAAGACGCGCGCGGGGAATGACTTCTGGCGAATTGGGGCAAAATAAAAGAACCTAAAGCAGCGGTTCCTACTAAGAACCGCTGAGATAGGTTAGTTAAACAGACCTATCTCAGCGGTTCTTAGTAGGAACCGCTACAGTAGGTTCTTTTATTTTTTAGAATAACCCTATCGCAGCGGTTACAAATAAGAACCGCTGAGATAGGTTAGCGACATTTTAAAAAACGTCATATCTCAGCGGTTCTTTGTACAACCGCTGCAGTAGGGGCGCTGCTATAGATCATTTTTCTACTAGTGGAGTGTCTAACATAACTCCTGTGCCGGTGAAATCTGATAGCCAATATGTCATTCATATTGTGAAGAATCTAGTTTTGCAAGAGAGAACGAAACACATCAAGTTGGATGTCTATTTTGTTAGAGAAAAGTTACGGGATGGTCTGATTTATGTGGGTTTTGTAGCTTCGAAGGATCAACTAGCAGATTTGCTAACCAAGTCTTTGCTAGGAAGGAGCATGAAAGATGCTGGTTAGCAAGTGATGACTTTAATGTATAGTTTCAAATCATACAGCCCTGTATGATTTGAAGGGGAATGTTAGATATATATATATTATGTTTTAATTATTGGTAATAGGTGTACATATGTTGTTATATTCTAACTGTAGCATAGAGGGTATAATAGTCTTTTGTCGTTAGTAGCATTAAGTTAAAAGGCATAGGAGTGGTCAAGGGTTTTGTAAGTCTGTATACTTTGAATCAATGAGAACGAGACTGAGTTCTTTCCTTTCTTTCTCTCTAGCAAACCCACGAACTTTAGTACAATAAACTAGGGCTTGAGATCTAGACAGTTTGTAACATATTTTTATTGTTTCATTGATGCACATTTCCAAATCTGATAGCATTAATTGTTCAAGACAATTTAAATTAAGTTGTATATAACATATATTAGCCGTGCACTAGTCCTGGTTAGAAATAATGTTAAATCCGTGAAGTTAATTGGTTCCATTTTCTAATTATGTCTTATTCATGAACAGTTTCACAGAAGTTAAAGATGGATTAATTGGAGCATTTATGTGGTGTAAATTAATGGATGGTGTTATTGCGTTTGTAACCGCTATAACTTGTGAGTCATTATGTAGCAGTTGTTACTAGTTAATGTGGGGATAAGTAAATGGTTAAGATGTATAACATATATAAATAAATCTAGTAACCCATAACTTAAGATCATCCAAACTTGTTTGAATCACATCCAACAACGGATTTAGCTTTGAGAGAGTCGGGTGATAAATGTGAGAGGTTTATATTTTGTGACTGTGAGGGAAGAGATGTTGTACTCTCCAACACCAAGTTGTGAACTTATTTATTGAGTGCCTCTCTTGTAGTCTCATAATATTATAGTGAAAGTTTAGATCACACTGTGGTCTCGAAATTTGTACCCTAAGTTGAAGGGAGTTTTCTCAGAATTTTTCTTTATCTTACGTTATTACCATTTTTTGATCTTCGGATGTAAATTCATAACAGTGAGATTATGATGCGCAGTTCCCTGACCACGAGCCACTTACATTGTCAGTATTGACAAAAGTCAAACGGCACATTTTGACCAATTAAACTAACGAAAGTTTGCTCAGGTTCTATAGGTTTGTGTTGGCATGTTTGGACAAAGCAATATTGTTTTCTCTAAGATTGAAGGAATTATAAAGTTTTGTTATGAGGGGAGCTTTTTTCATACTAATTATCAGGTTGTAGTAATTAATTAATATATTTTTATAAACTAATCACTTTACTATTTATATTTACTAAGTTGCGGTATCACCCTCAACCACTTTTGCTGAATTATTTTGGCAACATTAGTCATTAATATTTTCCACTCTACCTTCATGACCAATCTAGGGTTCTGATTTATGAGTTGGTTTTGTAGGTACCTTTAAGAAAATTCAGTTAGCTGCTGAGTATGATCATCCATAAAGATTTCTAAACTTTATTCTTAGATGGTAGTGTGGTCTCTATGATGATCGTTGCTCTTCTTCTAGGCTTTCATTTATTCTTTGGTAAGCTGGAACTAATCCAAATTCGATTAATATGAAGTTATAGTGAGTCAAAACTGTCCCAATAACATTATATAATAGTAATATGAAATTATGCCAAAATCTGTGGCCCAAAGTAGCACCGACCAAACAAATGAAATGTCAGGTGATTAAACTAAAATGGAAATCATAATGCACATTATATTGACCTTTTTTTTATTGTATTTACTAGTGCCTATGAAGTACTTGATCTTGAAAATGTTCATTTTTTAAGTTCTTTAAATGTTTATTTTAAGACATCCAATTAATAAAATCATTATATGTTGATTGATAAAAAGCATATTTGAAAGAATTTAGTAGATATATATATATTTAATTATTTTTTATGGAAAATAATTACAATGCACAAAAATACTAAAACCCGATTTCGTTTGAAACTTGTACAGTTCGAACCTATTTTTTACTCAAACCCAAAATAACCTAACAAATTTATTAACACAAACGAATCTTGACATGAACGGATATGATCCAAACACGAACATATAACCTGTTTGACACGTCTCTCTTCCCCTCACTCTCACTTTAACGCTCACACTATTAGGCACTCTTTCTTTCATACCTTCATCAAAATATGATTAGAAGAGAAATATGTACAACTTGAATGCTCCCGACTCAATATATGCATATGGGGTGAACCTAAAAGTGGTGAAAAAATGAAGTGGGTCCGGATAATGCGCTAGAATGAGGAGAAAAAAACACTTAGAAATAGGAAAGGTTATGAAAGGCGGAGGCAACATTAGGGGAAATGAAATGGGGAGAAGAGAAAGGAGGAAATATGGTTGTGAGATGATCCATATGGCAGAGGCATGACAAAGATGTACAATTTTAAATGGTAAAATGGTAAAGCAAGAGAGAAGAGGGAACATTTTAAAAGTTGGCTAATCGTCAAATTTGTTTTGTCACATTCAAATTATTTGTTATCATATTACAAAAACTAATAAAAACCCTTAAACAGTCAGTTTAGTCCTAAGAGTTATCATGTGTTTGAATATCTATCATCAAAGTAGACTTGTAGCTCATAAGAAGGTGCAACACATACTAACCTCTTTTGTTTATAGGTACTACCTACAACTAGTTGAATACATAAATGAAGTATTATACCAAATCTCAAGATATGCAAGCTTGGCATATCACACTAAAATGACTTAAGAAGAAGGAATAAATATTGGCATACATGAAAATACAAGGGAAAATGATGCAAACAAATAAACCAATTAGGAATACAAAATCAACAAAAAATATTCCTAAGAAACTATGTTGGTTGGGTGTAGTTTTCTTTCTCATGACTTCAATAAGGCTTCTGGAATGACTATGAGAGGAAATATAGGACATAGTAGCTACATTTTATGAAGAAAACCAAGAAATGAGCTGAACCATGAATGGGTTGCTAGTAAAAGGGTGAAATTATTTTAAATGAAAGATAAAGAATTTTTTAAACATTTTTTTTATTTTAGATTCATGACCACGAATGCAAATAATTTTTATGGAAAAGCACTACATGATATAGGCATTTTCAGTCTTTCACACTAAAAAGAGCAATAAAGGCTTATGCAATGAGTACCTCAAACCTCACCACAATATTCTTGGAGTTGGTTCCTTAATGAGATATATTGATCAACGTTAAGAGAAGTTAGAGTCACTATCATTAGATGGGGCAATCTTGGCATTTAATTGAGATCTGCATGTGATTTCTGCATAAAATATTTGCGCCCTCAAGATAGTAGTATAATTTAGTTATGATTTTACTAGATTATATTACAGTAGTTAGATTTTTTTTTTTTGAAACAAACCAACCATTTCATTAGCTATTAGCGTAGTAAAGGTACAATGCAGTAATTACAAGCATATTCCTAACCAAATCCCTAGTCCGTAAGCTAAACCCATAGTTGAGAAGCCAACTAATGTTGCTAGAAGAGCACCCCCTAAGCAAGATACTATTCGTACTTACTAAACTATGAAAGAGCATCAGCAACTTCGAAATACCAAGATGTTAGATTTTCCTATAAAAGTTTCCATCATAATCTGTATCATCCACCAAGACAAAACCCCCAACCAAACCCACCGTTTAACATAAGCTCTTTCCATCTCATGCGTACGTAGATATGTAATAGGCAAAAGCAACCCAAAAACGTGGAAGAAAATACGTACAACCACCACCAAAGCTAATAAAATGCAACCTAAAAAGTGACATAGCAACATTAATTGGATCAAAAAATAGTTGCACATGTCCTATGTCATCCCCTACAACCATTAAACCAGTTCCTCATTTATTCTGGCAAACCCAATGTTTATCAGGGTTTACTGCTACCGTGGGGATTTATTGGCAAGAATTTGCAGGTTCCGTCTGACAAATTAGGTCAACAACAATATAATGATCTTGCCTAGGTTGAACAATTTCCCCTTCTTTGAATGGGTACTGGTCTTTTGGATATGTCAAACCTCTTCAAGCGTACCATCCTAGATGACTTGATCAAAACTGCGCTTTCTTCCCTCTGCATGAGAACTGGTACGTCACCTTCCTCCGTAGCTTCAGTAGACACAGCATGCTTTGCACTTACATCAGTTGGGAGATCATATGAGTCATCTTATTGTCCATGTGGAGGAGACTTCCCCTCTGAACAGCCCTTCTCAAACCGTTGCTCTTTTCTAATAAGCGCACACATATACCGCCACATGCACCTTACTATTGTTATCAGTTGAGACCTTTATCCCGCATCTGAATCCTACACCTCCCAGTCATGGGCCGTAAGGAAAGGCACATTTCTCGATTATAGTTTAATCTGAATAGTTCCTTGCAGCATAAAGGAACAAGCCACACCAGAAGCAAATAACCGACATATGTTCATACGTAATCCTTAAAACCGTGTCAACCCTAGCCATAGACACAGTAACATACCTTAACACTGGTTTGTAGATATCTAACAAGATCTGGATATGCATATACTCTCTCTATATGTCCATCATCCTCCTATACTCCACAAAACATCCGATACAGTTTCCTAACCTCTTTGCAAAGTCTCTATATGAATTCTTACCCAAATCAAAATCCAGCGAAAACTATGATCTTTGGGGGCCTTTTGCTTATCAATTTGTTGAAAAACCAATAGTGACCCATCAAATGACCAAGGCCCCTAGCTTAGCATAGCATGCATTATATCCTATTTTTTGAATTCGGGCAGAACTAGATCCTTACCAGCTATGTGAACTTTAATCTCCCCATCCATTTATGAAACCTACCAAGAGTGATTTCCATTGCCCTAATATTAGTACTTCATGATGAAAAATACTTACAGAGCAGGTACCGTTCAAAGGGAAGGGGTTTGGCCTTCTTCTACAAAATCGTGAAGGTGTATTATCTCACCTTCTTCATTTGTGAGAGAAAACCCAGCACACCAAAAAACAATATCCTCCACTGGTCCATGGATGGAATATTCCGCCATATAGAGAAACACAGATGACGAGAGAGAGAGAGAGAGAGAGAGAGAGGGAGAAAGAGAAAAGGGGGAGGACAAGGCGAGATGAGTGATTGAGAACTTGTAATCTGCTAGGGTGAGACAATAAAACCGAGGGCTTAACCCTAATCCCTCATGCAAATCTTTATGATTACCTCTCCCATTTTCAAAGAGCTTCTCTTAGAAACTATCATCGATGAGATGTGATGGACCGATGAAGAAACCAAAGAGGTTGAAAGCAAGGACAAAAAGGATATGGGAGACTAAGAGACATCTTTTTAAATTCTCTTACCGAAGAGAGACAAAAAGGGTGTGTGGTAGTTAGAAATTATTATACCCATGCTAAGTTAAGATTAACATGTTGATCTGATAAAGATATATTTACCCTTCGTATATGTAGGATCGATTATATGTGTTTTAGGGTCAAGTTTTTCAAAGCCTAAAAAGAAAAGTTAATTGAGAGAAAATGGAGAAGAGGCTATGTGCCATTGGAGAGGTTGAGTTTCTAAAAGGGTTTAGTTAGTAAACTTATACTATTATAGCTGATAGTAATCAGGAAAGGTTACATGAGTTTGTCAAGTGGATATTCTTGATGTGATTATCTTGTAGCAATTGTGGTATGTGATTGTGGAACAATCATTAGTGATTTTTACATGCGAATGTAACTTAATTATGCTTTCCAATTGGAGTGTGATAGTTCAACACTCTTTTTGAATTTTCTAAATTCAGAGTTCATCCTAAGTTATTGACTGACGCGTCTGTTAAGTCACAGTCTGACACAAATAGAAGTTGAATGACACATCATGATATATTATCATACACATCGTATCTTTTTGTTCAAGTACCTGAGCGGATAATCACACTTATTCTATTTGTGTTTTTGTTCAAGTTTGTCACCATATTACCATGCATACTGTGTATCATCGAGATCAAGTGATGAACAATGCTCACGTTTATTAAAACATACCATTTCATTAATCAAACCATAGAAATATTACAAGAAACTACCAACAACAAAAGCAGTGCTTGCCTGGAGCAGACACCAACAATGGAAACTATTATATGCAATCTGATCTCATTTGGATGTTGCATGAGTAACTCAAATTCCTTAAGGCATAGTCCTTATCCTTGACTTAAAACCAATTTATTCAAGACGTGGATTGCAAGAAGGGTTACCACCAACAAACTAACACATGGGATTAAGAGACTCCAACAAACTATCCTAAAAACATGGACTAAACACAATCAACAAAAGGGGATAGGATAGATTAACAAAGCAGCACCACCATGTAATCATGCCTCCACCGAAGGCAGAAAAGTTTCACCTCCTTTTCCATCCCAAAGCTATCGAATTAAGCAGGCACAAAAAAGTTTCTCTTGCTCCCTTCCATAATTTTCCTCCTTTCCTTCAACTTCAAGTTAGCAAAAGTGACGTGTAACAGGTGAATAGAGATCACAGTCTTCTGTAGGAATTGAATCAACACGTAGTATGCACTGGAAACCACCGATAAGTGATAGTTGTTGCACGTCACTATTATTCACATTGCACCGGAAAGAGGTTGACGACAATCAAATATTGAGGAACCCAGCGAACTAGAATGCCAGGTCTTTATAACCATTGGAGGTGTCGTCCCTGCTACTTGACCAACATGAGGAGAGTCTTGTGCTGATTTGGAATTGAAGACCACTAAGACCAAAAATTGAACACAATTTCAATGCAAACCAAAAGAGCCGACTGATAAGTCAGGAATTTAGCTAAGTTTACGGGCCTAATTCATGCTTCATTATCTACAATCTGACTTTAAATTCCCTTCTTATTAGCTTGTTTATGCTTTATTGCTATATTTCCACCCTATGATTGGTTTGGTGATGTTTCTGGTTAGAAAGCTCAAAATGATGAAGTCCTTAGAAGTTAAGTCAACATTGGAAGTCAAACAATGATTCTCAGAAGGAAAATATAAGTTTTTACATTGGTCCGGGTTTGTGTACTAGATTGTTTTACTGGACCATGTGATTGTGAGACTTGCTGCCTTATTTCGGATGTGGTCCAGGAATATGTGCTGAGAAATAAACCCAGACCACTTCCAGAAGCATGTTTATGTCGTTTTTTAAACATGATCTAGGAATATGTGTTGGTTGTTTTCCCGGACTAGTCTCAGAAAAGAACGAAAATCTAAGTAATTGACGTTGGGGTGGAAGTTTTGTCATAATATTACCGCTCCAACGCAAAAAAAAAGGAAAACAAAATATAGAGAGAGTTAGAGAGTTTGGAGAGATAGAGAATCAAAGTTGATACCAAATGTTAACGTATGAATTCTTAGAAAAAAACTGTCAATCACGCAACAGAAACACTTAGCAACATTCAAGTAACAAGTAAGCACGCATGCACACAGAGACATTGAACACATGCGTACAATCAAACAGGTATTCACTCGTTAACGGTGCCAAGCACACAGTTTGACAAGCCTTAAGGTAATTTAACCCAGGACCCCGACAATGCGGCACATAGCCAGCAGGCCGGATGCACCACTACTAACCACAAGGATGAAAGTGGACTTTGTACCACCCTTAAAAAATAAGTTCTCCAGTCATCTCAATTTCCTTAACTTCAAGCGTTAAGGTCAAAGAGGATCTACGCACCACTTGCAACTCCTTTTCAAGTGTGCAGACCAAGTACTAGTAATGTCGGTGTTCGGGTAACAACGAGGTCAACCCACACAGTCAATGCAAGCATCGACAACCAGAGGGTGAGGGCGTCAGGCAAACACCAACACACTTATCTTTACCCTGATCCAACTCATTCTTGTACGAGCCACAAAGGCTCTAGCGATGTGTCGCCCTGACATCGAGGGTAAGAATAACATAGGACAAACTCGATCGATGCCACAAGCTCTCGACCTCTAGGTAATAGGAGCTCACACCATAGTTTCAAAGCTCTATCCCGAATGAGGGCCCTCTACTACCTGCACACTTGCAAGTTAGCATAAGGGTGTATAACAGAGAGAGACCGAGTCAACGCAACGCAGGTACGAAAAAGGGCTACTTCTTTGATTAATTGAGATACAAGGCCCAGAGGCTTACATTACATTAGGGTTGTCAATCTAGACACAACCCTGAAATCCGACTCGAAACTGACACGCTAAAACGTGGTTTTGGGTTACAATTTTCAACCCGAAAATATTTTTAGGCCGGGTTCTGGTTGGGTTGCTAAAAACCCGGGTCGGTTTGGATTTAAGCTGCCGACCCGATTTCAACCCACAACCTAAAAAACATTTTTAAAAAAAGAAAAGAAAATATATATTCTTATAGTTATGCGACATAACCCTAAATATATCAATCATGTAACCATGGATGTTTGATGGTTTTGTATGTTATGTTATATTGTCTTTGTGATTGTGTGTAGAATTTGTATCAATAGTACAATATTTTTGGGTTGATTTTGGGTTGGTTTCGAGTCAATTTCAGGTTGATTCTAGATCTCGGGTTGGTTTTGGGTTGATTTTGGGTCACCCTGTCGGTTTTGGGTTGACACAACATAACTCGTTTCGGGAGTGGGTTGAGATGAAACATGAGCAGGTCAGGTTCGGGTTGAAGTCTACCTGACCCATACCCGAAATTAACAACCATGCATTACATCGTTGTGTACAAGTACATTTTGGTTTCAAGTTGCTTGTCTTTTCCCTTACATAAATTGGCTTAACAAACCTCCCTCACTTAAGTCTTTGCCGTCTCCGACAAAGATTCTAAGTATTTTTGTATCTCATCTTTGAATTGCCATAAATTACCCTCTCATTCTCACGTCATATCTTCCTTGGCCTCTCCCTTCCAATGGATCATGAACTCTTTTCGCTGGTTAGCTTTCCAGGCTGCTCGTCCATGGGCAATCACTTCTTGGATTCCTTTCTCGTATTGAACAGATATAGTTAGCGGGGCCCAGGTTTTAGTCTTGTGTAAATTTTGTTCATCTTCCGTATAAGGCTTCAACAAACTCACATGGAAGGTAGGGTGCATCCTCAACCTTTCTGGAAGGTCAAGGCGATACGCCGCATTACCAATCCATTGGACAACTTCAAAGGGTCCATCAAATGATAGACAAGTCCCTTATGCAAGGGTCGTCTGATATTCTTCAAGATCTGTGGAGTAGCTTTAAGCATTACATGATCTTCAACTTTAAACTCCAATGGCCTTCATCTAGCATCTGCATTTGTCTTCATTCGATTGGAGGCAGGTTCTAAATTCTCCTTTGACATCTTAACAATTCTTGTTGGTCACAAACAAATTTATAGGCAGCTGGGCACTGCCCCATTACAACTTGCTTCATAACTTCTGCAGGGGTTAAGGGCTGCCAGCCCATAACCAACGTAAAGGGACTTTGCTTAGTGGCAATGCTCTTGTGCATATTGAAACATAGTTGTGTCATGTCCAACAAAGTAGAACAGAGCAGATCAAGAACTGGAGATTGAAGCTTCGCGTAGAGTTCCCAATCAGAGTTTTCCCTTTGTTCTTTCTTCCTAATAATCTTTTAATTGACTTTTACATTGTTATCATGTCTATGGCTGAGTAGTAGTTTTGAATTTCGGTTTGCTATGTATACCAAATTCAAGGTTCCACTATCTTTTTCAATTATCAGATTTAATAGATTGAAGTATCTTTATTTGTTTATTTGTTAATCTCTTGTGATTTGGCCAATTACTCGAGTTTACTAGTTTGTTTGCTTACAAGTGAGAAGTACGTCATTCATAAGATTACAGGAAAAATACTAGTTAGTTTAGAGATGGTAATTTCTCTAGAATACTAGCTGATTATTAAACTAGATTGTTCTAAAAGCTGTTAGCAATCGGGAAATTTGTAACGAGAGTTAGAATTTATTAATTGTTAACTAGATCCCAACAAGTGGGAGACCAAACATGGAATAACTTTGATATGGGGTTTCAATCTAGAATTTGGTGAACACATAGAAAAGGGAGCTGAAAAATTAAGAGAAATAGAAAACCGTTTCTTTGTTAATTTATTAAGCAAACCAATATTTTACTCTATGCGTTGTTAACTTTTATTTTTCTTTAATTTAATTGAATTATTCTAGAATTATTTCTTATTTTTTGGTTATTTTAGAAGTTAGAAACTTTTCTGATTAAAAACTCCAATTCAGTGTTATTTATTCCTTTATTTTCATTAGTTTAGTTAAGATGAAAACTAGTCACTGTTTCTCTTGGGTTTGATACCTAGAGAATACTTTAGGATTAAACTTGCTATAATTGACCGATATACTTGTTGTTAAGTTTGTTTTCGTCACCAACATAGTGAATTGAAAGATGAGGATGAGAATATGAAGCAAAAACAAACAGGAAAGATACCATTACACCTAAGAGCCGAAAAGATAAAGTAAGTGGAACAAAAAAGATAGAGGCCTCATTCTTTTACGTTTTGAAAGCTGGTAGCTGATAGTTGATATTGGATGGTATTACTGATGACTGATTTCATAACTAGATGATTGTGTAAAAAACAATATACATTGTTCTTTTTGTATTAGATTTTTTGAGCTAATTAACCAACTGATAATGTTATTTTGAATAAACTTTTTGGATAGATGGTACCTGATCCATAATACACCCAAAAAAGTGGGCTGAAAACTAATAATATGTAAACGAGATAAAATTTATGTAAAAGAATGAGGTCAGAATGAAAGAGAAAAATAACTTAAAAAAATACTCCCTCCGTTAATTAATATCTGTCGTTTTAGGTTGTGATTTTTGTTCAAAAATATTTGTCATTCTAGCTTTTTGACACACTTCTTTCAATTTTTACCCCTATTATTTAATATAAAAGTAATTATTATCTAAATGGAAAAGTAAAAAGTAGGGACACATGCATCATTGTCCTACTTTTCTTAATAAGTGTGCAAGTTTCTAAAATGACAGTTATTGTTGAACGGAGGGAGTAAGTCATAAGAGAAGACACTCATGAAAAGGGCTGAAAAATGACAAGGAAGATAAAGGTCAAAGACACACTTATGAAAAGGGTAGGAAAATGACAAGGAAAATAAAGGGCAAAGCTCCGCTGGAGGGAGATGAAAGGTTTTAAAGAAAGGTTTTAAGACTTCTTTTGCTGCTATCAAGTGGTGATGTTAACAACGCACCCCTACATATGATATAGCTGTGCCTGCAGATACTTGTTATCTCGATGTGTGCAAGCACACACACATACACACCTGTCGTAAGATGTATCCTTGCAGCCTGGCCTTGCTACGTGTTTTCAGGGGATGTCGATGGCGTGTGAAATTGGGAGGATTTGTGAAATTCTGTCGACAGACTTTGGGCAAACAACCGAATATTAATATATTCTGTATGTACTTTATTCTCTAAATAAGTATGTTCCTCTCTGGAGAGAAACTACACAATCGTGGACTTGTGTAACGACTGATCCCCAAATTAACGGCCGAGACTTTCATTGGATATTGTTGTTGTCTCGTTTGCCACGCCACGCATCCTATTTCAATTCCCGCAAATTCTAGTGTACGGCTGGTTCGTCGTGTAACCTGTTGATTTGGCATTCTCAATATAGTACAGCTTTGTCCATTTGGCAATCCAGTCAGCAGCTGACAGGACAGTTTTGTTGACTGGATTACCATTTTAGTATATTAACTTTAATTAGTTGTAACTTTTAATATATAAGTTCAAAATGAAAAAAAATTATATCATTGTTCATCTAAATTCGAGCTTTTCAAAATAAGACCAGTCATGGATATGTTTTGACAACTTTAAAAAGAAAATATTTTTTACATGTTATAATGATACACTAACATGATAATATGATTCATTAATTTTGATATTATGATTCATTAAAATTGATATTATGATTTACTAACTAATAAGTGGTAAATTAGATAACACACTTTGAAACCGATAAAAAATTATTATTATTTTGTATTGTATTTTTATTGTATGGTGTATTTTAAACCTTATATGGTGAATCATATATTTTCCGTACATACCAAATTTGTTTTGTGTTGTATTATTTTTTAATTTTTTAATTTTTATATATTTACGTTGATACACTAAAATGATGATATGATTCATTAACTTTGATATTATGATTCATTAAAATTGATATTATGATTCATTAACTAATAAGTGGTGAGTTAGATAACAAACTTCGGAACCGATAAAAAACATTATTATTTTGTAGGGTATTATTATTATTGTATGGTGCAATTTAAATCTTATATGGTGAATCATGTATTTTCATACATACCAAATATTGTTTTGTATTGCATTATTGTTTAATTTTTTTTAGTTTTATATGTTTGTGATGATACACTAAAATGAAGATATGATTCATTAATTTTGATATTATGATTCATTAAAACTGATATTATGATTTATTAACTAACAAGTAGTGAATTAGATAACAAACTTGAAACTAATAATGGATCATTGTTGTAACATATTATTATTATTATTATTGTTTTGTGGTGTATTATTATTATTTATATGATGTATTTTAAATCTTATATAGTGAATCATATATTTTTTTAACATACCGATTTCAAAACAGATAATGAATCATTATTGTTTTGTAGTGTATTATTATTGTTGTATGGTGTATTTTAAACTGTATCTGGTGAATCAAGTATGGTCGATATTGAATAGATATATACATATAAAAAATATAAAATTTTAAAGTTGTCAAAACATATTCATGTCCGGTCTTGTTTTGAAGAGCTTGAATTTAGATGAAAAATGATAAATTTTTTTTCATTTTAGACTTATATTTTAAAAGTTATAATTAATTAAAGTTAATATAGTAAAAAGGTAGCCCAGTCAGCAAAACAATCCAGTCAGCTACTGACTGGACTGCCACATTAAGGAGGCCGCGTATAATTCTGGAATGGGCGCACTCCTGCCTGATCAAACCGGGATAGGCGGGGCGCACTGCACGATCAACGTGCTGTTCAATTCCTAAGCCCTTCTCTAAATTTTCCTTTTAATTATCATACTACATTTTATTCTTTATGTACTATATTATACTAATTAATTATTATTTTTATTTTTTCCCTACATTTCTTAAATTCAACAATAAGCTCACGAAATAAAATAATCACTCATATCCACATTGTAGCCGCTGGCCACGATGTTATATAAATTCTTAATTCGAATTGGTACTTCTAGAAGAAGAAGAAGAATATTGTACTTCTCGAGAGATTCGTGTTCCTCTAGCACTTACCATCCTCTGACTACCCTAGATACTTTTGTCCCTTCTCCTGCCAATTCCCAGTAAATCACATATGTAAGCCCTTAAAGCTTAAATCATACCAAATAGTCAAATACTATTACCTTAATTAGATATGGAGAGTACTAGTAACAAGAGGAACTTGAACCACGTCCCTTAGAATGTCTATAGAAGTCTGCATACTGGACAAGTTATACCAAATGATATAGCAAATAAAGAAGTCCTGGTATAAGACAGGAGTGTTAATATAGACAACCAAAAAGCTCTCAAATGAAGGTAAGTGTTTTGGATTTGGCAAGGGATGATTTCATTCTTCATATTACAAGCCTATTTATAGCAAAACAAAATCAACGTTAACCTACCGTAGTCAAATATAATGGCTAACTACTACACGTTTAATTGTTGCATATGCTACAAGATTCAACAATTGTGAGCGGGAGTAGGAAGGGACGGTGCCACCCTCTACTACCTATCTCTTCTAGAAGGATGAACGGTGTTGCTTTTCTTCAACAAGGAGGACATAAAATTTCACAGATTTTAGGACTCATTTCCGCATGTCTATTTGGTCTACCTATTTTACATATGACAATATGTTAATGGGAGAGAACGTAAAACCCACATAAAGACCACCCCTTTAAATTATATTTATACAATCAAATATGACAAGTGTATGCCAAACGAAGCGCAAATCACATGATATTAGTCAAAAATCTTAAACATTTGAATGAATGTAAAAGAGCGTTCCTTCATAAATAAATGTATTAAAGAGCGCTCGAGTTGGGACAAAATTTAAATAAATCCGGGGAGAATATTAGATAATAAAAAAATAGTGTATTTCAAAAATTATACTAGTAGCTTGTTCTTCTCTTGTATGCAAGTCTTTGTCTTTGTTTTTTTTTTTTTTGAAACAACGCCTCTTTGTATATTATTTGACTATTTCCCTTCTTGACGAACTTCATAACCACTTTGTTGGGTTTTTACCTAGATGATATAAAAAGGTAAAATTCAAACTTAGCCCCAAAATATAAGAAGAAAAAAGAAAGATGACTACTTGTTTGCCAAGATTGATGCATGATGTAAACTTGATAGCTTTTATCTGTATTTGAAGGATTGTTATTGATATACTATTGATAATGCCCATTTAGAAAATATTATTATAAGTTAACTTATACACACTATTTAAAGTAGATATCAAAACGGACCTGCATGTTGAACGGGCTAGAATCCTTGATAGACATCACTTTTACTGTCATCATAATATTTCTTTTTTCTCCTTAAGAGATTGAGACAAATACATTTACTAATATCAACGGGTGAAAATTGTGAGAATTCATGTGTTTATTATATAGCTTTGATGACAAACTGCTTCTTACCTTGCTACACTATTTACTACATCTTACCCAATAATACTTACCTTTATATAATAAGTTTTCCTGAAAATTGGAAACTACGTAGTATAGTAGTATAGGGGCATTAGGGATTAAGCCATCTCCCAAGGTTTGAGTAGCAAACATTTTGGAGGAAGGTCTGTTGTCATTTGGAGCACCCTACACTAATACTAGGCCTAGTATGGTCCAAGTCATTTTTTTACTTAGTTGGCAATTGTATAGTTGGTCGTTCATGGAAGAAGTGCAACTTTCACTATGGGCTAGGCTTGTACATGTTAATGCCCAACTTGTTTAGTGGTCCTTGAATGACTTGAATCGCCACAGTTTAAGCGATGAGAATCAGGGGGTGTTTGTTTTGGGTAATCAGACAGATGAATCGGAATGATTCAGTTTCACGTTATTTATTTAGCCAATTTTTCCTATTTTCAAAAAAGGAAAAGGGAATGGGATTACCCAAAACCCTTTAACTTGATTCCTCATCCCCTCCCCTGCTAGGGAATGAGATTCCCTTTTCTAGTATACTATGACCGGTGACATATGACCATTAACTGATGACTAATAACCATTGACCGATGACTAGTGAATGTTGACTGGTAATTGGTGACCGTTGACCACTAGCCAACAGATGTTGACCATTGACTAAAGCCCATTGACCGGATATTTATTTCACTTTCCCAACACAAACAAACAACAAGAAAAATCAAAGGGAATTATTTTTCATTCTCCTTCATTCCCTTTCTTGATTTCATTCTGTTTTCCCCGCCCCAACCAAACGTCCACTTAAATGATTTAAAAATTACACTTGCTTATAGTGGTTCAGTATTCTTTAAAAATATGGTAGATATGGAAATATATATGATTATATGTCACTACGAGACGGGGTGTTCGATGAGACGGATTTCATGCGGCTGTGTCAATACGTTTCATTGCAAAATCTGGTGATACACCGTATAAACATCCGTATCATACCGTTTTTTACAGCCATGTTCCGAACAAAAATTATGTAACTCTTGGCACTTGTCTGGACATGAACATCCGGACACATGTCCGGACACCAGAGCCGGCTTAGGGCATGTACAAGTGGAGCAACTGAACAAGGCCCCGACTTATCTGGGGCCCATTTTTTAAGGATCTTATTTTTTTTACATATTGTTAATTAGTTAATAGTTTATATTAAAAGTGATATGTAAAAAATTACAAAAAATAGTATTTTATTAGTGAGCATTATTACTGTCTATAACATATAGAACAATAAAGTACTTAATAAAAAAATCTGGCATAAATATTACAATATATATACATAAAATTAAATATTAAAATTTTACACCATATTTTTTATAAAATTAAGTACTACCATTAGAATATAATTTGGTAAATAACTCTTAAAATCTACTACTTAATAAGTCTTTTTATCTTTAAAACATGTATACAAATGAATAAGTAATTTTATTTTTTAAAAATCATCACATAATTAAATATTTATTATTTCAGATATAATAATTTAGAGGGAAAATTCACAATATACCCCTGTTTTCTTTCATAATTCACAATATACCCCTTTTTTGAAACTTTGTCA
The DNA here is from genome assembly GCA_023374045.1 of Limonium bicolor. NCBI lineage: Eukaryota > Viridiplantae > Streptophyta > Magnoliopsida > Caryophyllales > Plumbaginaceae > Limonium > Limonium bicolor. Next base: position 372,271,404 of record CM041776.1, on the reverse strand, counting down.
CAAGATACCCCTGTTTTCTTTTCTAATTCACAAAATACCCCTTTTTAAAAACGGCGTCAAATATTTTGTTAACCTCCCCTGGAAAATGACTATTTTGCCCTTGACCCGTTTTTTCGTTTTTTGAAAAATTCGCAGTTTTTTTGGCTACTTTTTTTTTGAAATTTTTGAAATTTTATAATATACCCCTATTTAAGTTTGTTGTTCACGAAATACCCCTGTTTATGTTTTGAAGTTCACAAGATACCCCTATTTATGTTTTGTAGTTCACGAAATACCCTTATCACCCTGATGCCTTGGTAAAGCATCGCCTAGTTTTCTCTTGTTTTTCAAGTGCCTTCAGCCTCTTCATAATCCCAGAACAAATGTTGTTTGCATTCCAGTTCTCTGAGGTTTCGGGAGGGGGGGGGGGGGCGCCCCTTCCCCCCTTTGTGTCTGCCCCTGGTCAAACTTGTGTTGTGCCAAGCACTATAATGGGATATCACTCAGATATTTGAATACACCAAAATCCATCTCCCTAATGGCCACCGCCCCCCCCCCCCCCCCGAAACTTTTGAAATTTGTAAAATGCTCTTATAAATTTTTTAAAAAATACAAAATAACATAATGTTTTAAAGAACAATAGTGTTAAAAGTTTTTTTGACCCCCCCTAAACAAAAGTTCTGGTCCGCTACTAAGTTTGACCAAGAGGTAGCCATTTTAAACCCAATGCCTGTGACATTATTGTTTGTCCACAAGACTAAATCAATCTACTCTTTACTTGAAGGTATTTACCTAACTATGAAAATAATCCATGTTATACATGTTTGTCTCTGGTCATATATTATAATTGTGTCTAATTGTGAATGACAGGGATTCGTACTCAGCTATTGGTGAGACATCCCGAGAGACAAGAAACCTCAAAGAACTGGAATGCAAACAACATTTGTTCTAGGATTATGAAGAGGTTGAAGGCACTTGAAAAACAAGAGAAAACTAGGCGATGCTTTACTAGGGCATCAGAGTGATAAGGGTATTTTGTGAACTACAAAACATAAACAGGGGTATCTTGTGAACTTCAAAACATAAACAGGGGTATTTCGTGAACAACAAACTTAAATAGGGGTATATTATAAAATTTAAAAATTTTCAAAAAAAAAAGTAGCCAAAAAACTGTGAATTTTTTTAAAAAGGGAAAATTCACGAGATACCCCTGTTTTCTTTCGTAATTCATAATATACCCCTGTGATTTTAGAAATTCAACTTTAAACATGCTTAAATGTTGTCCAAAATTGATGAAACTTTACATGGACGATGCTAAAGTGTTATATTTTGGTCCAATATCAAATTTAAAGCTTTTTAAACTCACATTTGACCTGTGGGACCCAATGAATAAGTGACTGTTCATTGGGTCCCACAGGTCACATGTGAGCTTAAAAAACTTCAAATTTTATATTGGATCAAAATATAACACTTTAGCATCGTCCATGTAAAGTTTCATCAATTTTGGACAATATTTAAGCATGTTTAAAGTTGAATTACTAAAATCACAGGGGTATATTGTGAATTACGAAAGAAAACAGGGGTATCTCGTGAATTTTCCCTTTTAAAAAAGAAAAAACGGGCCAGGGGCAAAATAGTCATTTTCCAGGGGAGGTTAACGGAATATTTGACGCTGTTTTTAAAAAGGGGTATTTTGTGAATTAGCAAAGAAAACAGGGGTATCTTGTAACAAAGTTTCAAAAGGGGTATATTACGAAAGAAAACATGACTATTTTGTGAATTTTCCCTAATTTTGAATTGTAGTATTTTAAAAAAATGATATTTTTAAATAATTTACTAATTAATAAATATTATATAAATTAATATATAATTTTTATACATAATTTAATATTTTTATATATATTATAATCATATATTTGAATTGGCCAAGGGCCCCCTAATTGATTGAGACGGCCCTGTCGGACACAACTTCAACTGGGTCTAGATTCTTCATTTAGACTTTGATTTGCTCCCCGTTTATTGTGGTGTAATCCTTATGAGATAAACTATGCAATTCTAAAACTTTTTCCTGTATTTGACACATAAAATTCATCAGTTCACATCTAAACACAAATCTAAGAAAAAATATGTATATGATAAGTGAGAAATATAACATAAACTATTACAAATACAAAATGAATTATAGCCCTAAAAATAGATATATTTCATAGTCATCCGTAGTAGAGTGATGGCCCATAGACTTACAATTGAAGTGCTGGTCATAATTGTTGGCGTTGACTCCTCTATCAATTTGAGTTAAGGTTGAGAGTTGCATCGAGGATGTTGGTGGAAGGTTGGCTGGTGTGATGATTTTCAAAGCAACTAAGTTGTGAATGGTCAATGCAAATGATAAAGTATAGACATTTTGCATGCACTATGGTATGGGTCGCTTGAAGTGTCTTTTAATCGTGGTCATCCCATTGGGTCTAAAAGTATGGGTAATATTCATATGTTATCTCTACATTAAATCCTTTTTAATCTTTGAAGGGCTTTAGAATTCAACCTCAAAAAATATAGTAGGAGATTTTGGCCCAGACAAAAAGTTAATCCGATACGTTCTTATATTCCAAGGGATCATTAAGAAATGTTGAGGAAAATGGCATCCACAAAGCATATAATGTATCGATTTGTGATGCTAGAAGAGATCATGATAGTGTATGGTTTCGATGAAAATCTGTCAAATGTATTTTAATTTGTATCCCTACTCCAAAACCTTTTTCATTTTAATGAAAATATCATTGGGTCTTCAATGAAGCTATGTAGGGTGACCCCTTCATCCATTTTATTTTTTTATTGTCTATGCACTTGCTAAAACATTGTGGTTGGGGAGATTTAGCTCTTTCAAGCTGAACTAAAACATAGAGGTGTTCATGGAAATCGGAACCGCCAAACCAGAACCAGAACCGGTGAAACCGAAATCAGAAACCCGGTTAACTGAAGAGGCTTGACGGTTCAGTTAACTGAACCGTTTAATTTCCCGATTCTGGTTCCCGTGACTAATTTTAGGGAATCTGGATAACCGGAAAAACCGTTTAAATCTTTTAATTTATTATTTTTTTAGAATAACTATACTGTTAGTTATTAGATTTACCAAAAAATAAGTGTACAATTATATAGTTAATTGTTAAAGTTCTACTAAACCAATAAAATCTTACCAAAGTCGATAATAATTAATACCCCACCAAAACCGGTAACACCAGACATTGTTTAATAATTATAAGAAAAAAACACATAAATATATCATTTCGGTTAACCGTTAAACCACACTGAAACCGACTGTTAACCGGTTACAATTATCAAATTTATTGACTAACCGAAAATCCGGTTAGCCCTAAAACACCCACTACTAAATTAAAAGGATTAGATCTCACGACCTATGGGTTGTGTATTAATTACCTTAACCACTCCGCCATGATAGTTATTCATGATTTTTATCATATGATCGAAACCCGAGATACATAAAAATTTAATAAAATCGATGTAGGTGTGACTATGCCATATTAATATTTTGATTTATATAATATTACAAAATTAACTTAATACGGTCAAAATAGTAAAAATAATTTTAAAAAATTAGTATATGTTGGGTCAAAATGTATATACTTAAAAATATACATATATCATTTAATTTTTTTTCAAATATCACAAAATAAAAATATTGGCTTAAGTATATGTTGGTTTAGATATTATGTGTTGCCTTATTTCCTATAAATAAAATCAAGTAATCTAAATTGTTATTACAAATTTACTATTTATAAATCTTATTATGCTACTATTTATATATATAACATTATTTTTATTTATTATAATTTTGTACAACTTAACATTTTTATAAATTTATATACATATATATATGTATATTTCTATTTAATTTACAAATTTCAACCAACACATCAACTAATTTAAATTGATATTTGTTCCTTTCGGTATTCTTTATATTTTTTAAATTTATGTGGTTTATTGTGATATATTTTGTATAATATCAATTAATTTAAATTGTTATTACTTTTGCTATTTTTGAATCTTTAATAATTTACGTCGTCTTTTGTAAATTTAAAACATCAATATGTATTGCATGTTATTTTATTATAATTGTGTATAATTTAAATTTTGTTAAATTTATTAACTTATATATGCATATTTTTAATTTATATGATTTTTTAAACATTAAAAGCATTAGATAGGTAAATGTATAAAAACTTTATAAAATTTAAAATAAATATACACATATATGTATGTATCATTTACTAATTCAAATTATTATTATTACTACTAATTTATAATAATTTTGTAAATTTAAACCAATATGTGCTCATTTAAATTATTATTATTTGTACACTATCTTAAATTATGGTTTTTGGTAGAATCGTAATTTAAGCATGTAGTACGACTTTAAATGATGATTTTGGGTATAATCATAATTTAAATTCCTGTTAACCTGACGTGTCAATCTCTCTACTTTAGATTTGATTTACGGTTTTTTTTAAACCTTGAATACGATTTTAATTTATGGTTTTTGGTATAACGGTAATCTAAAATTAGTTAAGGAATGTCTCTAAGCCTCTTTCAAATTATAGTTTTTTCTAGAAAGATAATTTATAGTCTCCGGCCCTCTTTTAAATTACGATTTCATAGTTAATCATAATTAATTAGCCTTAATTTATTATCTTTTTTCCACTATTGTCAATTCCATTAATTACTTGTTAGTTTTCTCAATGTTTCCATTAACTTCTTCCCTAGTTTTTTTTTTTTGAATAAAAGGGTGAACTATATAAATGAATAATAGCGTTTATACAAAAGAGATACATAGGGGGTCCTATATATCAGATACCCAAGGATATACAAATGAGAGAGGGGCATCGAGAATCAAAAAGGTGGCGATGGGCCAATCTAATACAACATAACCAAAAAAGGAGGCCGCGAATCAAAAACAGGAGACAACATGCCAGGCGTTTAGGACTCTAGGATCTGGTTAAGCCAGACATCATCTCGACTTGAGAGGAGTTTAGGCCAGATGGAGGCTTTGGTCGCAGCCTTAACGTCCGCAATTATGAGGGCGGGATCTCTCGCATGGCCTGTCATGGCTCTCCTACATCTTTCGATCCATATGAAGTAAACAACATTGGCGATGGCAGCACGTCTGACGGAGTCCTTAGGCCTTCTTCTCTTGCAGTAGTTGGATAGCCAGGAAGCACAGCTGCGGAGGCTTGAACGATTGGTGGCGATCCCTAGCCAGTCACAGATAGTCCACCAGATCCTGCAAGTAGTCCTGCAAAGAAAGAAGAGGTGGCCACTAGTCTCTAGAGCTTGCTCACAGAGCCAGCATCTGTTAGCTAGGCTAATGCCCCACGATTGCAATTTATCACAGGTTTTAAGTCTACCTTTAAGAGTGACCCACAAAATAAACTTGGCTTTAGGGAGAGCCCAAGACATCCAACAGATTTTGAACCAGGGGAAGTTCCTAGTAGGGGGGAAACATCTTTGTATATGGTGTTAACACGGAGACGGGGAGGATAGGTGAGGAAGAGAGACATGGCATCCTGGGTGGAGCCACACTGTTTGATCCACCAATCTCTAGCCCGAAGAATGGACTTCCAGATCCAAGGGTCATCACCTTTGGGGGTGCTGGACCAGATGCTGGAGTTTCCCAGATAGACACTATGGATCCATTGGACCCAGAGCCTCTCCGGGTTATTGATTAAAGCCGAAACAGTCTTAAGGAGAAAGCACATATTCCACTTGTAAATGTCTTTGATCCCAAGCCCCCCATTACGCTTGTCGAGGCAAACGGTTCTCCATGCCACTGTCGGGGTGGGGTTGGAGGCGGTGTCCCCGGACCAAAGGAAGGAGCGAATCATCCTAACTAGTCTTTGGATAATGTTCTGGGGGATAGTAACAGAAGAGGCCCAGAAACCAATGATACCAAACAGGGTACTTTGAATTAGAGTGAGGCGCCCCGCAAAGGAGAGGTGACTACCACCCCACGAGGAAATAGCCCTTTGAACATTGTCAATCAGAGGGGCAAAATCAGAGGATTTGGGCTTTCTGGCTGTGATAGGGATGCCAAGATAGCGGAAGGGGAAGGAGCCCAGATTAAAACCTGTGGATGAGAGGATAGAGTTTTTTGTAGTGGGACTGACCCCTCCTAGAAAGATGTCACATTTTGAGGGGTTGAGTATAAGGCCTGAGGCTTCAGAAAAGAGATTAACCTTATTGAGCATAAGGGAGATGGAGGTTTGGTCTCCTCTACAGAACAGGAGAACATCATCAGCGAAAAAAAGGTGGGAAATGTTAAGGGTTTTGCAGGAAGGGTGGTATCTGAATGCAGAATCCTGGGGGAGCTGGTCAAGAAGACGGGAAAGGATGTCCATGACTAGGACAAAGAGGTAGGGGGAAAGGGGGTCCCCTTGGCGCAGACCCCTTTCGCCATTGAAGAGCCCCTTGGGAGAGCCATTTAGGCTAATAGAATACGAGGGGGTGGAAACACATTGCATAATCCAGTTGGTGAAGACGGGAGGGAAGTTAAGGAAAGACATGGTGTCATGGAGGAATAGCCAATCAACTGTATCAAATGCCTTTCTGATGTCCATCTTCATCATACAACGGGGAGAGATCTGGGATCTTTGGTAGTGTTTCATAAGGCAAGAGCACATTTGGATGTTATCCGAAATGAGTCGCCCTTTAATAAAGGCCCCCTGGCTCTCTTTGACAATATTAGGGAGGACCACGTTAAGACGAGTAGCTAGAATTTTACTTATGATTTTGTAGATGGTATTACAGCAAGAGATGGGCCTATAGTCGCTGGGAGCGGATGCTGAATCAGATTTGGGGATTAGGGTGATGAGCGTAGAGTTGATTTCCTTTAGCAGGGTACCGCTATGGAAGAAACTTTTTATGGCAAGACTGAGGTCCTCGCCAATTATGGGCCACGCCGTTTTAAAAAATTTGGAGGAGAAACCGTCAGGGCCTGGAGCTTTGTCGTCCCCAATAGAGAAAAGGGCGACCTTTATTTCCTCGTTGTCCACCTCTTTTAGAAGGGGAGACCAGTTAGAGAAGGTGAGAGTTCTGGTGTTGTCCAGATTGAACTCAGAGAGGGAGCCTGAGGGGGGTGACCTAGTGCCCATGATACCTTTGAAGTGGGAGATAAGGCAGTGAGCGATCTCCTCAGGGGTAGAGAGTTCCACCCCCTGATCATTGGTGATGGTGGCTATAGAATTTTTGTTCCGTCTGGCCTTGATGGCTCTATGGAAAAAAGCAGAGTTCGTGTCCGCCAGCTTGAGCCAACGGATCTTAGAGAGCTGACGAAGGAACATAAGCTCTTGGTGGTTACGAACACGAAGGGCATGCCGAAGAGATTTCTCCTTGGAGATAAGAGTGGAGTTCCAGGGGTCCCCATCAAGTCTATGTTGGGTGTCACTGAGCTCCTCTCTAATAGATTGGGCTTTAAGTGGAAGAGAGCTGAATTCCGATCTGTGGAGGGAAGAGAGCTTGACTTTAAGGAGGCGAAGTCTTTTGACAATAGAAAACATTCTGCTTCCATTGATGGGGACCTTCCAAATTTCCCCAACAGTGGGGAGGAATGAGGGGTCTTTGGCCCAAATGTTAAGGAATTTGAAGGATTTATGAGAGGGGGGAGGGCGAGGAAAGGAGATGATAATGGGGCTATGGTCAGAAATTAGCGGGGGAGAGAAGGTGCAAAAGCTAAGCGGGAAGGCAGCGACCCATGCTTCGTTCACTAGGGCACGGTCGATTTTTCCAAGAACACGGGCATGTCCGTATTGATTATTCCACCAAGTGAAGAACCGCCCATAAAAGCGGAGATCATTAAGCTCAGCTCTAGCAACACAGTTAGCGAACTCCTCGTATTCCCTGAGGGGGGTGGGGCGGCAGCTTTGTCTGTCCCCTGCGAACAGGATGTTATTGAAGTCTCCGGCTACCATCCACGGCCCGGGAATCGAGGAGCTTAGGTTTTCAATGTCGGACCAAAGAAGGGATTGAAGAGCAGGGTTGTTGTGACCATACACGACAGAAAGAGTATAGGGTTGAGAGCCGTGGGGCGAGGCTTCGCAAGTAATCATTTGGGCCGATGAGAGAAGGGGAGATAGGTTTATATGGGAGGGGTCATAGAGAATCCAAATACGACCGTTGGGGTGGGCAGGGTAGTTATGGATGACCTTCCAAGAGGGGAAATGGCGAGAAAGGATGGCGGAAGAGTTAAGAGAGGAAACACGGGTTTCCAAGAGAGCAAGGGCGCAGAGATTGTGGGTCCTGACAAATAGCTTAATTTCATGAAGCTTGGCGGGGTCGTTACACCCCCTTATATTCCAGATAGCAATCTTCATAGGGGAATGGTAGGGGTAGAGGAGGAGGAGACACCTGCATCTGGGCCTAACTCAAAGAGGGAGAACGAATTCGCAAGCTCAAGAGGAGGTTCTACTAGGGGTGTAGGGGGAGGCTTAATCCTAGGGGGAACGAGCTGCCAGGTATCCAGTTGGGGGGGCTCGAGGATGAGCTGGAGCGAAGGGGACATAGGCAGAGGGGAGAGGGAGGGTAGGGAAGAAGATTTGGTAATTGAGGGTCTGGACGCAGTGGGCGAGGAGGGGACGGAGGTGAGGCCTTTATGGCCAGAAGAAGGGGGACGGGCCGCAACTGGCCGCCAAACTGGGTTAGGTACCGGCTGGACTGTAGGAGGAACTGGGGTAGGGAGTAAGGGTAGGGGGTTAGAGGAGGGGGGAGGGGCAATCCTACCTTTAGGATGGCGTGGAGTTTTTAGGGCCGAGGGGCCCTGGGAGGAGGGGCAGCGGTGGATGGGATGGCCAAGCTGCTTGCAAGCCGAGCAGGTAATTGGCTCCCACTCATAAACAACAGGCTGGAAAAGAAGACCCCTAGGAGTACGAATTTCTACTTCTCTAACCAGCTCTTGGCTAAAGTCCACTTCTACCAGAATCCTAGCAAAGGAGATACGAGTTTTTTCAGCAGTGGGCTGGTCAGTGTGCAGGGGGACACCTAACCTAGAGCAAATTTTCGTAAGACTTGAACGGGACCAGAGGCTAATATGGAGTCTGGGCAGCTGGATCCACACTGGAACGCGATTTAGATCTTTAGGGTTAAAGGAGATATCTGGGGACCATTTTTTAAGAACGAGGGGGGAGGAGTTAAGGAGCCAGGGGCCTTTGCTGAGTACAAGCTCTAGGTCCTCCTCCTTATCAAATTTGAACATATACCATCCCTCTTCATGAAGCAGAATTTGGGGGGTTGGAACAAAACTCCAGGCCCTTCTCACAAAATTCTTCACTAGATTAAACCCATATTTTTTGCCCCAGATGTGCCCAACAAGGGAGTGCTTCCAGTAATTAATTTCAGAGATCAAATCCTCCTCATCTATGGACACGAAGGGGCTACTATCCCCCTAGTTTAGATATGGTTCAAGTGGTGTTTTATGAAAATTAGCTATATATCACCTCATAAATACTAGATGGTCATCTAGAGAGGTCTAGATGATGATCGCTCCTCATTTTCCATTTGTAGTAAGACATACTTATCTCCCCTCTTTCATTGAATCGGTCCGACAGGGGAGTAAGGGTTTCCCGTCTGGCGTGGTACTCGCAGAACTTGACGATAATTGATCGGTCTTTTCAAAGTTTGGGTATAGTAACCTTGAAGTGCCACCAGGTTTATCCGGCATGCATTACACAGTCACGAACGACATAGCCCTGGGCCTACCCTCCTTCGCATCGGAAGCGATCGATCATTCAATCACGCACATGTTACTACTGTTTGATGATTCTCTTTTCTCTTCTCTGTGTATACGTGTTTGGTCGTGCATATTGGATAGCAGAGCTGGATCGTACCGCATCCACACAAATAGACACAAGTCCCGGCCGTCTGCATGTTTCCTGGTTAGCAATCCACCAGCTTATACATTTACATGTGCATGAATCGAGCTGACTTGATGTTCGTGTGTCTGACTATATATATCTTGACATTATGGGAAGAACTTGCAATGATTCATCATGACATTGACTACGGATGCATGCATATATAGATGTGCTTGGAGTTACTTCACGTGAATTTCTTATCATGTCTACTGCTTTTTCACTTCAGTAGGATACATCCCAAATTTAAGTAGTTGAGTATGCATAGAATTTCTCAACTTTTATTAACACCACTGCACTTTGAGTTAGGGTTTCAAATATATAAGTATATCAAATGTAAAGTTAGCAATAGTTTTTATACAGTATTATATAATAAAGTTTTCACCATATCAGTTAATACATATTAGTGATATGATCTCTACATTAAAATAAATTTCAATAACATTAATTATAACAAACCCACATATTATTTTTGATGATAGTTACCAAAGCATCAATCATATTATTAAATAAACTAGAATATCAATTTAGGTGAACAATTAAAGTAATTAATCTTACAGTAAGGTGGAAATTAATAACAACTCAAAATTTATGAAAAACAAATAATGATAAGCAAAACTACAATTTAAATATACATGGAAAACAACAAAAACAAAGAATTTAGAGGAAAAATATAAAATAAATTGTATCGAAGGGTGATGCACAAACTAAAATCACATTTCATATTAATCAACATACGGGTGTCAAAACCCTCTAACCAAACAAGATTAGTTGTAACATATAAGCAAAATGTAGTTTTATTCTAATTGTCATATGTGTCATTGTTAGTACGGTGAGATTAGTCATGACACCTCATTACTCTCTTATCACGGTATGTACACTGACGACAAACCGACGATTAAGACCCCGATCCCGGCTATCGTGGATCAACCCCGAGACCCAGCCTCAACACACCCGGGTGATGGGTAGGAAACCAGCAGAACAGTTCAAGTTGTGCATAAAGCTTGCTCACTAACCTGCCCAAAAGCACTCATAGCCTGACACTTAGGACCTCGACGTCTTGTCACATCGATGATACCTTGAGCTCCTAACTCTCTCGACATAACCTCGATTAGCTAAGTTAGATGCGACCATTTGACCTCAAAAGATAACAAGGAAAGCTTCTCTGAGAAGCATCATAAAGGATGGTAACGTCACCATCCCATGGATGCATTACGTCACTACCGTGACCCCCAAGCACTCGGTAAGCCAAGTAGGAAAGTCGAGACACACGTAGTATGCCTCTATAAATAAGCAGAATGGGTCTCCCCATCGTGTGGAGAGGCCCGCTGGCCATTTACTTTGTATTCACACGATCTAACTAAGAACCTCTATCATACCTCCCATGGACTAGGTCATTTACAATCGAACCACATAAATCTTGCTGTCACTCTTCTTGCACATTACCACATTCAGTACTCCATCATGATCCCAACCACAATCCCGTAAGTGAACCATCTTAACCCCAAATATTTGGTGTCGTTTGTGAGAAAGGTTATCACCATCACTTCAAAGCCCTATTCATCCTGCATTTAACCCCTAACAACTCCGATGACACCACCATGTAGTAAAAAAACAGAAGAAACAACTCTCCCCAAGTTCACATCCCTCGGACGAGAGAACGCCCAACGAAAATTATGACTCAACCGCTGAAGCTGTCTTCATAGATAGGTTTCTGGCTGCACAACTACAAGTCGTCGACCTAGCCCACCGCTTCACCGAACAATAGGCAACGATCGACCACAGAAGGGTTAGGGTGGAAGACCACTACCCATCCTATGATAAGATAAACCAGGCCCTCCTCCCTACCAACTATACTAGGAACATCTCCATGCACGACGGCCCAGAGGACCTTGTCAAAGTACCTGTCACATTTCAAATACACCATGACCGTAGCGCACATCGACATAAACCTAGCGTCGGAAGTCAAGCACAACTCCGCGCATGACACACGGGACATCCACGCAAGAGGACTTACCTTGTACGACCTGCCAAACAACTCTCCCGAACTACAGCTCAAGAGAGAAGCCCGTGCACCGCCTCCAAGAAAACCAACACCACTGATAAGCCGCAGACTTATCATATTTATATGCTATATTTATAGAGATTATTGATAGAAGTAAGGATAAATAGTTAGTATTTATGTTTTATTATGTATTAAAGTGTATTATTTGTTCAGGCTTATGTTTCATATGTTTTTCATGCAAGGAACATTATTCTAATCAAAAGACCAGGAATGCCGGACATAATACCGGGTGGATTCTGCACGGCACAAGTATGGAGCAGAAAAGAAGCTTTGCCGGATCCAGTGCCGGGTACTTCCCATCCGGCATAAGTGAAAAGTCGCCATGGTTGATCAAGCGATGGTAGTTATTTATAGTTGACGATCAAACTAATGTCGGGTACGGTGCCGGACATTCTCTGTCCGGCACATGCAATGTTTTGCTTGGCAGTTTTGACCGTTAACGGTTACCCACATTTAACACGTGGTGGCGGATCAAATGGACCCCTGCATGCCACCTGTCACAAGGAAAAAATGATGCCTATAAATAGGCTGAAGGGCTGCACTTTTCAAACATTCCAACACACCCATACACTCCATTCTCACGCCAAATTCCGCATCATTCCACTGTAGGTGTCCAAGGAAGTCTACAAATCCATCCACGCGAAGAGAAGAAGAAGATCTTTGTCGGGTTAAGGCTATGACCAATTTTCTTCTTCCTTTGTTCTTTTTCTTTCATTTGTGTGGATGGTGAAGTAGAAAACCTTGTTAGTTCTTGGTTAGGGATGATTCCTTCCTTGTAAACAATATGATTATCTCAATAAAAATACAAGCATACATTAAGATTTCGGTCACTACAGTTGAATATGTTGATCGCTTATTCTTCTCATTCAAGGTTCTACTTGAGATTCTATCAGTCAAGAGTAGGATTGAAAGAAGGAGTCTTAATTCATCTTTATCGTTGCCTTCTGCGCATCAGCGGGAGCAACACTTAAGATTGTCAATTTTACCCCATTTTCCCCCCACTATCCTGTTCGTTTCATGGCATGAAATATGTTCGATTCAACAATGGGTAGTGAGTTTCCTGTTGTCAGAACCGAAGCATGGAAATACAATTGACACTTGAACAAGCCGGGTACACTGCCGGGTGTCTAGTGTCCGGCACATTCAAAGTCCTTGAATGTGTCGTGCACCTTATGTCCGGCAGGCCACCCGGTACATTCATTTTGTTTGGTTAAATTTGAGTCTTGTAATTCTATTGTGAGATCATATTGTTACTTGGTTGATGTAATCTCGAATCTAGGACAAATCTTTATTTACTTAGGATTTTTAGTTAAATTGTTATTTACATTTCTCCCCTTGCTTTAGAATCGGCTATTACCAAGGATTAGGACTGATTTTCTATTAAGTCCCTTGGGTTCGATACTCTTGGTCGTAATTTTCTTACGCTATATTCCGACCAAGATTTTTGCCCCATATTAGAGTTGTAGGATTATCTTAGTTATTCTTGTATTCTTTTATTTATTCTTTTGTACACCCCTTCTCCCTACAATTCCTTGTTAGCAACCACTTCACACCGACTCCTCGGCCACGACGACAGAATCATCTACTACCCCTAGCACGTGGAACAGCTAAAAAAAATTCACCAATAGGTAACCCAATCTACTCTTACGCAACGTATACGATCATGTTAGTTTTAGAAAGCAACCACTAATTAGTTTGCTCTCAATGAAATTTCCTAATGTCCACTCCTAGGCATTGAACTAATTGGCTATCTAATCCCATCATTTTTGTATGATGCCCCTACCCTATCCCAAACAACATGCATAACTCACTTACATGAAAACATCATGAATGACCCACCCACGCTGGCATCAATGATTCTGATACACACATACAACTCGCTATCACAACACAATTATGATTCAATTTTTCCACACATAACATGTACGAAGCACGTGTGCAGCATGTTCATTCTCTTTGGTTAACAACATTGGACACACAATCACCCTGTGTAATTCATCAGCCCTTAGCGGGGTTTATTAGCTTGGCTTGACCAACTTCATCTATGAGCCTAATCTATCAGCAAGCTTTGTTAGCTTGATTTGATCAATCTGCGCGATCCATATATAAGATCAGCAGTGTCTGTTAGCGTGGCTCCACCAGTTTGACCCATAAGCCTGACCTCACAACAGGATCATGGTCAGCTCCTTCAGATTTAATTTGTAAGCCTGAACAAACCCGCAGGACACCTAGGTCTCGCCATCTACATGCGCCAAAGTCCCCTGGATTGGGCATGATACGTTGTTTAGCTGGTTAAGGAATAACATTTCCTAAAGGAAAAATACCCCTTGTGAGAGGCCCGCTACAATTGTGATTGGCTATAGAGTGCTTCCCTATAAACCAAGTCCCCGATCCAAGGCTCCACACTTTCTAGGGCTAGGTAGCCACGCTTCCTAAAAGGGACACTTATCTTGTTAATTATCGGTGCATGAGAGGGGACCCCTTCTAAAAACAATCCCTGGTTCGAGCATCAAAGCTCACCGGCTGGCCAGGCAGCTCCTCTTCCTGAAGACAATAGGACCCTTGCCGGTTAGCGGAGCAAAGAGGTACCATCCTTGAAATCAATGAAGTCAGGATCAAGCTAACTCTCACCCCCCGCATTGTAAAGGCAACAAGGTCGGGATCGAGCCAGCCCTCACCCAGCATTCTAATGGTAAACAATGAAGTTGGGATCGAGCAAGCTCTCACCCCCCCCCGCATTCTAAAGGCAACTAAACTGGGATCGAGCCAGCCCTCACCCCTATTTTCTAAAGGTAAGAAATAACACCAGGATCGAGCCACCTCTCACCCCCGCAATCTAAAGGTATCAAGATAAGTCAGGATCGAGCCAGCTCTCACCTCCATATTCTAAAGGTAAAAAGTGAAGCTGGGATTGAGCCAGCTCTCAACGTTGCATTCTAAAGGTAAAAAAATGAAGTCATCATGCCAGCTCTCACCCCCACGTTATAACGCAAGGAACATAACCAGAGCCAAGTCATCTCTCATAGCATCGCAAGCCCATCGAACCAACGATTCAAGTCAGAACACAGAGATGTTTACCTTCTTTCCCCCCTTATCAAACCAATGATTCAAACTGTGACGCGTAGATGTTATCCTTCTCTTTCCCCTTTATGGGTTGAACGATTAATCTGGGAGGCATTGACGCTAACCTTATCTTTCGCCCTTATTGATTAAATGATTCAAGCCGAGACACAGAGAGGTTAGCATTCTCTTTCCCCATTATCGGACCAATGATGAAGTCGGGACATAGAGATGTCACCCCTATTCTTTTCCCTTTATTTGTTAAATGAGTAAGTCGGGACGTGGAGCTGTTAACCTTCTCTTTTCTCCTTTATTGGTCAAACTTCTTAAACCCGGACATGGAGAAACCCACCTTCCCCTCCCCTCGATGGTACCAAACAACCTGTCACGAGGTACAGGGAAACAACCCCTACGACCAAACTGAAACAAATCAAACGTAGGAAAATCATCGTGAGTCCAACAACCATGATTGAGCTTACTCTTACCCTCATGCTCAAAGCAACAAAAATCTAGGCACATGGGAAAATAATACAAAGGTGTCAAACAATCTTAAATAAATTGTAAATGCTTACATAATCTATGATCTAGCTATCTTGCAAGCAAACAGGGAGAAAAACAAAGCACACAACAAAGACCTTGCGATGCGAGCAGGATTCAGCCTCCACACACAAGCGGATACCCTGGCCGGTGGCAAACCTGACCTACAGTGCCCACAACTCCACCACTAGAAGACATGTGGTATAACTGGGAGTTTCAGCCCACGCCGAACAATCTCACATCGCCGTTGAGATAACCATTGGAAGCGCTCGAGCACCCAGTGCCGCCTTGCCCCAGCGCTCCTCCCCAAACCAGCTCGACAACGAGTAACTCCACATCATAAGGGTTAACTGGCAGGTATCACCACTACCACTCCTAAGGCAAAGGAAATGTTGTATCACAGCGCGCTGCCCCTCGTCACATCAAAACCATGTCGACGACGCACGCCATTGCTGCACGGGCTCTGGAAACAACAAGCCTGGTTTTCTAACTTCGCATAGGGGAGAAAGTGCCACCCTTTTGACTAGGAGCAACCAGCACCAATATGGATAGAGGGTCAAATACTTTTGGATCAAATCCCTCATAAGCCCAACCGGTGTGTCCCCTGCCCTGCCATTCTTAGAATCAAATCCCTTTCCACAGTCACATACTTCACCAGCATTGCGGCATTCGGCAATTCCAACGCCACCGTTGAGACCAACAACCCCTTTCTAGCAGTGACAGTCGGCGACGAAGTCATCCCTCACAACTCGTAAAGCAAACAAATGAAGTGCAATACAGCCTACAAACAAAACTAAAGAACGATACAACGTTCCTCTCGCACGTGATGGTATTTATAGCACGACAAGTTCAACGCTCACAAGTATAGCCATCCTACTAGACCACTAGAACGCCCCAATCAAAACATACCATGTAGCCCACCCAGCACAATCGTCACTACCAAAGAATTAGTGACCAAATGATATAGGTAACACGTAAACAGTTGTAAACCCAAGTGTCGCCTCATGCTAATACCAGTCCCATCACTTGACACTTTACTTTCCAAAAAGAAATCCTATCACGCATGAACCACCCACCAGCTCACAATCCAAAAGGAATCACAAAAATGTCAGCCAAACAATCCAATTCAAGACATAGAGAAGCCATCTTTCACTTTCTCCTTTGCCTTCCAAACAGTCTAAGTTAGGATGTGGAGAAATCAACCTTCTCTTTTCCTCTCATCGATCAAACAGTTTCAATAGAGCAACCAAAACACCACTAGGTAATACGTAACTTACGGTTCAAATAAAATCCTTCATAACATGTGGCCCCTACGCCAACTAACAGTATAGACAAACTCCATAAGACATTAGACGTTCCAAAAAAGAGAGGAGAAACATCCAAAGAAAAAAAGGTGATCGACAGCCGAAATACCGGCGTTGCACCACATATAATCTCCCTCCTCCTCACACGTCAGAAGTCCTTGCCTCCACGGCCCAATCCTTAACAACAAGACTTTACTTGGAAATTGCAGCCTCCGCCCTAAACTCCTTGACCACGAACCTTGGATCACTGACACATCGAAATTCGCGTTAGCCTCTGCCACTTGATCCCGAGCAAAGCGGGCAACCTAAAGAGCTTGCTCCCCTGCCAAAGCCTGCAGAACCCCATCCTCTCGTCCAACCCCACCATTTTTCAACGCAAAGCCCCTTGACTCTTCCACTCGAAACCTCCGGTCAACATCCTCTAACATGGCTTGCAGCACCTTCCACTTGCGCCGGTTTTTTCCATGTCTTGTCCCGCTGTCAAATCTGATGCCGCGACAAATGCCTTCAGCTCGCCCCGAATCCTATCATGTTTGTCATTCAGCCAACCCTTTCATCCCGGGCCATGTTCACCTCAAACTCTAACGGGGCTACGGAAGTCTTCATCTCCTCAACCGATCGCGTGACATTCTTTGCCTCACTGAACTTTTCCACGACACTCCTCGCATCCCGCAACTCCCCCTTCAATCACTCAACCTCCCACATAGCCTCATCCCTAGACTCACAATCAGCTCTCGCCTCATCATGCACTTTACCCTCGTCTGAAGCCAAAGTCACTAGTATAAATAACACCTATTTCGGTGGTTGTTAGCTAAGAACCGTCGAAATTGGCACGTTTTAGAACAAAAAACACACCTATTTTGGCGGTTCCTAGCTAACAACCGCCGAAATAGGTGTAATTTTTTTTAAAAAAAAATCAATACTATTGCCCCGTCTTCAACCTCTCGCTCATGAGATGCAGCAGTTCCAATGATTCATCTGAGTCGCAAACACAATACGAGAATGAATAGAGGCGTAGAGCATGTATGCTCCTTGTACGCCTTACAAAATTACTGTGACTCAAGAGATTTTAGCAGAGCATGTTCGATTCCTTGTTCGCCAGTTAGGGTTACAAAATTAATGTGAGGCGTGCGAGCATGTTCATTGTTCACCAGTTAGGGTTGCAAAAATTACCATGGGAGGCGCAGAGAATGAATAAAGGCGTAGATAATGAAAAGGGGCGAGCATGTATGTTCCTTGTTTGCTAGAGAGAAAAATATAAGTTCGAGTATGAATGAGCAGAGGTTTGTATTACTGAATGAATCGTTAGTCTTACAATAACAGAACTGCTGCTATATATAGCTAAGAGGGACAGATTAACTAAATAACAGTTTGTTACTTTAATACTCTATCACTCCCCTTCAAGCTTGGTGAACAGACTTGTACACCAAGATTGTCTCTAAAGCACTCAAAGGGCTCTACCGGTAAACTCTAGGTGAAAACGTCTGCTACTTGTCTTTGAGTTGGAAGATACCGAGTTTCAATGTGTCCAGCCACAACTTTTTCCCGAACAAAGTGGTAGTCAAGTTCCACATGCTTGGTGCGAGCATGTAATATTGGATTTTCTGCAAGTCGCAGAGCACTCTGATTATCACTATACAAGACAGGAATATCAGCAGGTGATATTCCAATATCTGCTAGTATGTAGTTTATCCAAGTAATTTCTGATGCAGCAGAGGCTAAGGCTCTATATTCAGCTTCAGCACTAGATCTTGGGACTGTAGGCTGTTTCTTTGAAGCCCAAGATATGCAGTTCGATCCCAGAAAGACACAATATCCTGATGTTGATCTCCTTGTCAAGTTGCAGCCTGCCCAGTCTGTATCAGAGAAAGTAGTGATATTGAAAGAAGACTTGCGAGTAAGTTTGATTCCAAGGTCCTGTGTACCAGATAGATATCTCAGGATACGTTTGACACTTTGTAGATGATCTGCAGTAGGTTGATTCATGAATTGGCAAGCCAGATTCACCGCATGAGAAATATTAGGCCTCGTGATAGTTAGGTATTGTAGTGCTCCAACTAACTGCCTGTATTCTGTAGGATCAATCAGAGAGTTAGAACTAGAATTGAGATCGTGCTTGATGGACAGAGGTGTGCGATTTGGTTTAACTCCTGACAGATTAGCTTTCTTGAGGAGATCCCTGATGTACTTAGTTTGTCTAAGAAAAAGTCCATCAGATAAGTGATCAGCTTCAATTCCTAAAAAGAATCTCAGCGCACCTAAATCTTTGAGAGCACAAGCTTTTCCCAGCTGCTCTATCACTCCCCTTAGAAGAGTGGAGTTGCTACCCGTAATTTTAATATCGTCAACATACACTAAAACAATTATACTCCCTGTTGAAGTATGTAGCGTGAACAGAGATGTATCAGCCTTGCTGCATTTGAAACCAATATGACAAAGATAGGAGCTTAATTTGGTAAACCAAGCCCGTGGGGCTTGCTTTAACCCATAAAGCAACTTGTGAAGAAGACAAAAGTAGTCTGGGTGTTGCATGTCAATGTATCCAGGTGGTTGTTTCATATAGACCCGTTCAGTTAAGTCGCCATGGAGAAATGCGTTCTTAACATCCAGCTGCCTGATTTCCCAGCCCTTGGTAACCGCAACTGATAGAACTAGTCGAATAGTGGATGTTTTAATGACAGGGCTAAACGTATCAGTGAAATCAACTCCAGGAACTTGATGAAATCCCTTAGCCACCAGACGTGCTTTCAGTCTTTCAACAGAACCATCAGGATTGCGTTTAATACGAAACACCCACTTACAACCAACCAAGTTAGCATTAGCAACAGGGGGAACTAAGGTCCAGGTGTGGTTGCGTTCCAAGGCATCTATTTCTTCTTGCATAGCAGTACACCACTCTGGAGAGGAGAGAGCTTGTCGAACTGTTTTAGGCTCAGTGAGAGTATCTGTGACAGTGCTGAGAGCATGAGCACTCTTAGACCTTGTGATCATTGGGTGAACATTGGTTACTCCAGAAACATCTCCAACATTATTTTCTTTGGGAATTTCTTCAATAGGATGGTGAAAGCTGTCTGTAGAGGAAAGAGAAGGAGTAACTGCTGCGGTAGAAGAATTGGAAGGAGAAATTTGAGGAACATCTCCAAGTTCAATGACCAGATTAATACCAGGAGGGCTGTGAGCAGGTGAAGGAACATCTGAAGTCTCAGTATGATGAGAGACACTAACAGCACTAGGTGAAGTAACATCTGGAGTCTCGGTATGATGAGAGACATTAACAGTACCAGTGTCAATGACAGAAGTAGGAGAAGAAACAGGTATAGGATTTTCGGTTGGACTGACTTCAGGTTCACAGATGATGGGCATAGGTGTTTCAGTTTCAGTTGGTGATTCATGTGAGATGTGGTCTTCTTGTGGAGGTAAGTTGCGAAAAGGAAGTGTGTTCGAAGGTGAAGCAGTGTTGTGAGAGTCAGATGCAGATGTATTGAACATGTTGAAGGTAATAAGAAACAAATGAGACTGATCAGTAGTAACTGTATTTGGTGTAACATAAGGAAGCAGTTGTTCATCAAAAACAACATGGCGAGAAATATATGTTCTTTTTGAGGAGGGGTGATAACATTTATAACCCTTGTGAAGATTGCTGTATCCAATAAAGACACAGGGCAGGGATCTGGGTTCTAGCTTATGAGCAGATTTATATCTGAGAAAGGGAAAACATCTGCATCCAAAGATCCAAAGACATGAGTAGTCTGGTTCAGACCCAAAAATCTGATAAAAGGGTGATTGGTAAGAGGAATTAGGTGATGGAAATCTGTTAATGAGAAAGACTACATTGAGAAAAGCTTCAACCCAGAAATTAAGAGGTAAACCAGCATGAAACAGGAGTGCAAGTCCCATTTCAACTATATGACGATGTTTTCTCTCCGCTACTCCATTCTGCTCAGGTGTATTAGGGCACAAAATTTGTTGCAAAATACCACAACTCTGAAGATGAGCAGAAAAATGACTACTGGTGAATTCAGTACCACCATCACACTGAAAACTTTTAATCTTAGTAGCAAACTGTAACTCAGCCATGTTCTGAAACTTGACAAATATATCAAAGAATTGAGACTTCTTTTTCATAGTATAAATCCATGTGAAACGAGTACAGTCATCAACAAATATCACATAGTATTTGAACTTTTGTAAAGACATGACTGGGGCTGGTCCCCAAAGATCACAATGTATTTTCTGCAGAGGGAAAGAAGCACACCTATCACTTAAACTGAAGGGAAGCTTACAACTCTTGCTCATCTGACAACTAGAACAAACAGTTGGTTCTTTATTCCACCTAGTGACTTCAATATGATTCTTATTGACAAGACTACGTAGAACTCTTGAATTTGGATGTCCTAGACGTTGATGCCAGATGCTATCATTTGTTTTACCTGAGCAAACAGCAGACAGAGCTTGAATAGCATTTGTTTTGCAGAGCATACAGATCTCCCTGCCTACTGCCTTTGGCTAGAACCTTCTGTGTTGCACGATCCTTGACAGTGAAACAAGAATCAATAAACGTAACTGAGCAGAAATTATCTTGAGTTAATTTACTCACAGATAATAAATTCCTTTTCAGTTCAGGAACAACTAGAACTTCATTCAACCTTAACTCCCCTTCTGTATCAGTTTGAATCACAGTATTGCCAGAAGCTTGAATAGACAATTGGTTTCCATTCCCAACTAAAACACATTCGTTTCCAGTGTAGGCTTTATGAAGGAGAATATTACCTGAATTAGTCAGCATATGATTTGTAGCCCCTGAGTCAAGATAGTAGGCATCGTCTCCTTGATTGAAGGTTTCAGAGTTGAAAGCCTGAGGAGTTTCGGTAACTAGTGGTTTCTTGAAATCTGAAGTACCTTGATAGGAATGATCCCATCGGTAAAAGCAAATGGCCGCGGTATGATTAGTGCGACCACAGATCTGGCATGGATTGAAGACTTCTTGAATCTGAGACGACTGACCTCTTCCAGCGTAATTGTTCGAATTAGAGTACTGCAACTGATGATTGGGATACTGCGACTGATTGGGTCCTCTTCCTCCATAGTAGCGGCCTCTTCCTCGACCGTAACCTCTTCCGCGGTTGTTGTTTTGATCATTTCTCGAGACATTGAAGGACATAGCTACTTCATCAGTCGAAGATTTTCCCTTAGTTTATTTTTTCCTCTTTTAATCATCTCCTCTCGTAGCATAATCTTCGAGAGCACCTATAAACTGTTGAGAGTAGGTATGGGTGCCTTGTTTAACATTATTGTTTAATATCTTGAGCGAATCATCCGGTAGCGCTTACCGCAACCTTGAGCCAGCATGAGAACCTTGTCATCATCAGGTAAGGCTTTCCCGATGGCTGCTAGACTTTCACAGACTAGCTTAAATTCTTTGATGTAATCCTTCACTGCTTGATTCTCTCCCAATTTTAGATTGCGTAGTTTCTGTTTCAATTGGAACTCGCGATCCTTCGTCGACTGGAGAAATTCTTCTTGAAGTTCTTTCCATATTTCTTTAGCTGTCTTGCATCCGACGGCAAGATTCACACAATCTTCAGTCAATGTCGCAATCAGCCATGTTCGCACAAGAGAATCGGTTTCTGTCCACTTCATGAACTCCGGATTCTCGATTTCATCATCTCCTTGCTGGATTGTCTTCTCCGGTGGTGTCTTGAGGACAAGATCATCAACCTTCATAGATTCAAGCAGGTTCAGCATTTGCGTTCTCCAGTTAAGGTAATTCTTTTCTCCTTTTAGTTTGATTGTGGAGATACTGACTAGTTGATACAGGTTGGCTGAGGTAAGTTTTGGATTGAACGAGGTCTTCTTTTCTGGTGTCGTCATTGGTAGAGAGGAAGATGGAAGAAGCAGACAGAGTCAAGAAATGAAGCTCTGATACCATGAAGATGCAGAAGAAGCGAATATGAATGAGCAGAGGTTTGTATTACTGAATGAATCGTTAGTCTTACAATAACAGAACTGCTGCTATATATAGCTAAGAGGGACATATTAACTAAATAACAGTTTGTTACTTTAATACTCTATCAATTACCAATTTCAGAATGAACATCTTGAGCACCGTCTTCAATCTGGTGAGCGGGATGCAGCAGTTCGAGGAGCAGACACAAGAAGAGAATGAAGGCGGAGGTGCGGTAGTGAAGTTACAGTGCGTGAAGAGAATGAAGACAGAGAAAAAAGCGAAGGGTCGGAAAAGAATGCGGAGGGTTGGGAATGCGAAAAATAGACTAAAAAAATCAGGAATGTGAAAATTAAACTTCGAAATTGGCCTATTTCGGTGGTTCCTAGTTAAGAACCGCCGAAATAGGTGTTATTGTTTAGACACGGAATTTTCAGTGACCCTATTTTGGCGATTGTTAGCTAGGAACCGCCGAAATAGGTGTCTTTTTTATACACAGAATTTTTGACGACCCTATTTTGGCGGTTCCTAGCTAACAACCACCGAAATAGGTGTCTTTTTTTAAAACAAAGAATTTCCAGGGTCCTATTTCGGCGATTATAGGAATAACCGCCAAAATAGGGGCGCCGAAATAGGCCTTTTTTGTACTAGTGAGTCTTAATGCGAGTGGCCAGCTGGCCGACCGGTTCCACTTCCACCTGCTTTGTGACCTCTTTCTTTACTACCATAACCTCCTCCCAATCCCGTCAATTTTTCCCAAAGATGCACAGACTAGTTGGACCTTCGACTCGGGCCACTCCCGAAGGAAATCAACTACAACAACACAGAGATTAAGTCGAAACAGAGAAATCAAAAGCAAATTCATTAAGACACAAGATAACAAAAGTACATACATTTGTCACTGAGTGCTCAAACCAATTCACGACATGACTTGTCAGCTCCCTCTTCAGATAAAGCCAGTCCGCATGGGTCAGAGTACCAGCGACGACATCCCTCTTCACATCAAAACTCCAACCAAAAGACAAAACCTACCCCTCAAAGCACCAGGACTTCTCACAAGCACCCTCCCATATTAACCTTCGGGTCTTACCAGAACAACATGGCTCTCCTTTGAGTCGTTAAAGGACAACACCACCTCAAGCCTATCACCCTCGTTGGACAGGCCCGGCGGCTCAACCCCATAACAGCATCGTCTCGGACGCTCCAACTAGGGGACTCAATGATTGACCCTTCCTGAGACAGAGCATCCGGAGCCACGTGGCTCCCTTTAACCATCTTCTCTTCCCTTTTTCTCACAGAAATTGCCTCGCACAGCC
The DNA here is from genome assembly GCA_023374045.1 of Limonium bicolor. Lineage (NCBI taxonomy): Eukaryota > Viridiplantae > Streptophyta > Magnoliopsida > Caryophyllales > Plumbaginaceae > Limonium > Limonium bicolor. Next base: position 372,247,285 of record CM041776.1, on the reverse strand, counting down.
GACGAACCCCGTCTTCTTGAATCTCAACACCGGCAACCCTCCCGGCTCGACGTCGTTTCAAGGTTTCCACCTACACCTCATCACCATCCGCCTTGAGGTCCACAAACTCAACCTCCTCCTCGGCCTCCCTTAAAGTCAAATTAGCGGTCGACTCCTTCCGGCTCCCCCTTTTTCTCTTGAATTCTTTCACACCGGTATTCCCTGGCTTCTCAACAAGCGCAACCTTTTGCACGCTGTGGTGCTCTACGAACTCTCAACCATGACCCAGCGCCTTCACTCCAACGACTGAAGAATATTTCGACCCTACATTTGGTGCTTTTATTGAGAGAGTATCAACACCTGCTGGAAGGGGTGGTCTGAACATGAGCAACTTGAGAAAGAGCTATCCAAGTAAGGATTACTAGAGATAGCATGGTGAAACCGCCTAAAGTGAAAACCACTTAGACCGAACAGTCAGAGTGGGCGATGAGGATATTTGGACTCAAAATGAGAGTCCCACGTACTCTACCAATCTTTTTGGATGGTTTTTGCTAGACTTAGGCTGCTAGCAAGTCTCACTCAAAAAGTGATATTGATTTTTAATGGAAGGGAAGAAAAAAGTTAGTGAAAACAAATAAGCACAAATCAAAATGTCAAAACAAATAGAGTTCACAAGTCCTTGCAAATGACAATTAAAATATAAAATGCAGTATGTTGAACTCTCAATTGAATGGTAGGCAATAATTCAAATAACATAGCCTTATAACCATGCACGTAATCCCTCTAGCTATGCCCCTTAATCCATCATGTAGAGAAGTGAGATGTGGTTGGTAAATCTAATACCTAAGGAAACCTATATGAATAAAAAAAATACCCAGGGAAACCTCACTGTTGAGAAAGTTCACTCTTTTAATTAATTGCTTTCCTTCTTTATCCTCATGTTCAGTTGAACACAAAATCAAACCTGTTTTTGCTCCCGCTAAGAATGAACTACTACGTACTATTGAATAGATTTAGGAACTCACTTCGATTACCTACAATTGATACTGAAATTGGCTCAGTTTATTTCACTCTCTACTTCGTACAGTTCAGTTACACGTGTACCCTTCAAATGCATGATTTTATTGTCCGGGGTGGACGTTTTGTCCTATTCGGGATTTGGGAATGCTACGATACATAGGATTGAAAACATAGGCACAGATGGATGATAGATGTTTGTATATTGTGGTGGGAAAGAGATAATGCCGCTGCATATATGGCACAAAAAAAAAAGACAGATGACTGCTAGTATCATCGGAGCAGCTGGTTGGCGTCTAGTTTTTGTCACGTAATAGTGATTGTAGGCATGGCGGGAGCATAAAAAAAAAGAAGAAGAAGCCAAAAGCAGAATGGATGAATGAATTTAGAAAACAAAAAAACGAAAAGGATATGAGGGAATGGTCTGATATTATGCGTTTCTGCTAGGCGCGGTTATGGCTGCATGTGAGCGATATTTAGATTGGACAGTGTTTTGATTCAGGAAGTGAGAATCATTTCATTTCTATTCTTTTGGTTTGTTACAAAATAAGAGAAAAAAGAGAAATGTCATTTCCCTATCTATAATCATTTCTTCGTACTTAATAAGAGAGTGAGGATTGTCGGTCTTTTCCGCTTTTATTTTTATTTCAGTTTTTTTCTAAATCCTTGACGTTGATTAGATTAAAAAAAAAAAAAAGTTTTCCGTCAATGGCAACAGAAAAAAAAAACATATTATTTTCTATTTGGATTGGACTCTTTTTTTTTTACCCTATTTTTTCATCGTATTTTGGTGAGTATAAAATTAGGGTTTTTATATTAAGATATGAAGTTAAGTTTTTTTTTTTTTTTTGAAAAGAAAGAGATGAAGTTAAGTTTGTTGTTAATTATTTTCCATTGAAAAAGCTTTAGGCCCTAGTTGATAAGTGTCGGGTTTAAAAAAATAGAGTGAAGAAATAGATAAGAAAAACTACAAATTAACTTATATAATAATTGATATATCTAATATAAAAAAATTAATTAGCTCATTCCTATAAATCTATAAAAGAATTGGCGGTCCAGTCTAATCTAATATACTAAAGAGCTATATGTATATATATATATTCTAAACCTGGAGCCGCTGTTGGATATTGTTCATCCTTTAATTATCTATGTATCCAAGAACCAAAATTACTGCCTGATTTAGCTGGACGTGCAAAAAATCTGTTATGCACATATAATGTTTCTCTTGCACGGTAAAATGTAATACTTTCAAGACTATAAGCTTCAATTAATGGACTGCATACTTACAGAAATAAAAATATTGCGTAGTCATGATTTCCATAAATTCGTCAGCGTCCATATCATTGGTATCTAGTGTGAGTTTAGGCCCTTTAGGGTATTCGGGTCCCAATAGTACAACAAACTCGATGCTGTCCTTGGACCGAAGTTCAGAAAAGGACGAGATGAAGAACAAGCTAGAATGAAGAGATGTGGTTGTGGATGCATCACTTTGAGTGGCAAAACAAGAAAGCAACTTCTCACCCATCAGATCCAAGCAACACCAGGTTGGGGGTAAGGGGAATCGTGATTCATGTCATTTCACTTTCTTCCTTAATGTTAATTTTATCACATGCATTGGCGCATGAAAAAAAAAAAAGAAAAAAGAGAAGATAGTATGTATGATCTCATGTCTTTAATTATTGTGGATAGGGATGGCAATGGGTCGGGTTCAGATCGGGTAACGCTCCACCCGACCCGTCATCCGCTTTTCACCTGCATCACCCGATCCGACCCATTACTCACAAGTACATTACCCATCACCTGTTTTTTTCTATTCTGACAAGTATTTTTAGCCTTAACACCTATATAAGCTTAGTTTTTCAATAAAAATACACTCGTGTTTGTTCATTAATACAAACTACATCAACAAATGTCAATAACATATTCAAAACATACGAGTATTCACCAATAAAATACTTATAAAAAAATACGCTTATACTTGCTCAATAACACATATGTGCGGGTGATGAGTCGGGTGAACGGATCGGGTGACCTGGTGGAAAATATTCACCTGACCCGACCCGTCACCCGCACCCGTTTCACCCGTCACCCGTTTTTTACTGGTTTGTCACCTATTTTAACGGGTCAGGTGATTGGATGAAACAGGTACGCGTCACTCATTGTGGATAGATAGACATTCACCCTTTTCAAATTTCTTTCTACGGCTCACTCAAACACCTTGAACTCTCTCCACTCACTTTACTCCTTTCACCTTCACCCAACCACCACTATAGAGTTGAAAACCCTACTACACAATTGACTTGTTTGGAAACTAGCAATGAGAATGCCAATAAAAACAATGGGTATAGGGAAATGAATAGCTTTTTTTTCCGAAACCACCTAGCTCTTTCCCATCAAGTATATATTAGGTGCATTCAGATGGTGTTATATCCATAAAATGAACTAACCATCACAAAAAAAAAAAACCTAACAGGTCTAACTGTTATGCGCAACCAAGTCCCATGGGAAGGTTGCATGAGCAGCTCTTAGAGAGACTAGTCAGCACCATAGATTGATTCTAGAAGCTCTTCCAGCTTCTGCACATCATCATCACCGACAAAAATTTTCAAACCTTCATCTGCTAAACAAAAGTAAAAAGCTACTACATCATTACTGCTAAACTGCCCCCAAATAGCAAGATCGAACCACAACTTTCTAAAATTGCAGTACCTAATGATAGTTCAATTTTGTACACCACTACTTCGACCGTTTAACTCAAAAATCAGCCACCTTACACCGGTCCCCTTGCATGTTCCCACCAACACTTTCTCTATCACTTCACCAAGCTCCTCCTACTGTCACCAGTTAATAATCGATTCATGATCAAAACAGCAAAAAGATTAGGTGACTGCCTCATGAGATCACCTGTTGGTGAAGAGTAGACAAACAACACCTTCATTTGCCCACTGAATTGAAAGACTCTGGTGCCGTCCGGCACCGTCCAGCACCGACCAAACCCACATGCACGTCGAGATGAAATTAGAAGCCAATAGCCCAAAGTCAAACCCAAATCTTTGTCGATGACTAGGTCCACTTTCTTCTAGGCATTTATTCTTACTTCTCTCTCCTCATTTTCTTGTTCTCTTGCTCCTCTCATTAGCCTACTACAAATTTTTAGTGTGGGAGCAAACGCGGCAAATCCTTCAGTGCGGTATGTGTCCACAACTTCGCACCAAACTGTGAGCTTCTCTCACAGCCCAACAATAGAGACAAAGAAGTCATCCCCTGCTTTGAATTCGTTGAATCTTTCCTCACAGGTGCAATTGAGGTCTCTAGATTGATGACAGAAGTGAGAAATTTTGTGGCGCATTCCACCATCACCCAATCCCCACCCCGATTTCATGCCTCATACCCAAAAATAACCTTGGAGTTGAAGATAGCAGGGCCCCACTTATTTGTTTGTGAAGATTCTCTAAAATCGCTATTATGTTTCAATACCCAAAAAACAACACAAAGTGTAGTGATAGTCGGTGATACCCAAACGTAACATACATGCATTAAACACTAAGCAAAAGGAATCTAAAGGGCTAGAAGACAAATAGATAATAAACCCAAAGCAAGGGGGGCCAAAGAAAGAGTTGATAGACCAAAACACAACAAGGTGAGAGGAGAAAGAGAACCATCAGAAAAAGTACTCATGATGCCCAAAGTGATAAGGAAGCTAAAGAAACTTGGAAATGACAAAAACGAAATGAGACTTTCTCTCACTAAGGAGAGACTTCCTCTCACTAATGGAGACACACATGATTGGTTAGATGCAATAGAATTAATATTGGGAATAATTATATATATTACTATCACTAGTGGAAAAAAAAGAATATCTTAGTTAAGATATCTTTTCTTTCATTATTATTTACATGTTTCATATGTTATATAAATAGTACAAATATGTTTTAATCACAAATAGAAAAAAAAAATCTATAAAACATAATTTGTATCATTACTTAGATAATGTTTCACGAAATCAATGATAATAAGTAAATATAAAAATCAGAAATTCATTGTTAACATATAAAATAAAAGTAACATCTGAGAGTTAACTATCTTTATTGAAAAATAAGTTCTAGAATTTATGAATTTATCTTAATCAAAATATCATATTTTAAATCCAACATAAAAATTACCATGTAACTAGAAGTTCATTCTTCAAAAAATATACATATTATTTAGTATCCTAACAATATTGAGCAAAAAGAAAAAATGTGTATGGTGAGAATGAAAAGTGAATACCACTGATCTATCTCTAGTTATCTTTTTGTTCTAGTCATGGGTGTGTTTTCCGCCTTCTTGATCAGCTTCGCAAATTATTATCTTTCTGGTTTCACTCGTCCTGTAATCTTCTTCACATTCGCACTTGTTCTTTTCCAATGATGCTTTGCTTTTCTGCATAGGAGATCGGGCCTTGGTCTCCCTCATGCTAAACAAAGTTAAGCTTTTCTCTGAAGTCTCTCGCCTCTCTCTAAATCTAACATTTACTTGAGTGGTGTCTTTGCCACTATTGCTTTCGGAATTCTTCTCTCCTCTGCCTTTACTGTTGGGGCCTTCCCTTTCCGATATCTTGGTATCCCCATCTCTGCCAAATAGTCTAAGACCTCCAAATTTAACCCCTTTATTGACAACATCCGAAGGAGAATTACTGCTAGGGGATAAACGTTTTTCTTATGTGAAGTGTGTTACTCTCATCCAGTATATCCTCTTTGGTGTGGTCAGATTCTGGGCCTCTTGTATTAAGATTTCGATGAATGTTGTTAAGTCTATCACGAAGCTCTTTGGACATTCCTCTAGTCTGGAGTAGTGAACAGCCATTATATCCCCTTAGTTGCTTGGAATAAAATTTGCACTAAGAAAAGGTTGGGAGGTGTGGGGGTGAAAAACGTCCATAAATGGAACCTCTGTTTTTCCTTAAATCAATCAGGGTCATATCCTATAACTTTTGGCGGTTGTGAATTAGATGGATCTACATCATCCATTTGAAAAACTAATCCATTGGAGTGTCACTATGAAAGGGGATGACCCATGAAGATGGAAATTTATCATCCGTACTAAAAATTGGTGGATCTAAATTTGTGGCTCGGCCTATAATGCATACTCACTTCTTCATTCTTACCCTACATCTCTCCCCCTGAATAAGTTATATGAGGACTTCTCCACCCCTACCACCATTTTCTCTTGGTATACTTCGTTGCTGGAAAACTTGGATCTACTTTTAAAGCCAAGTTTATGTTTTGGGTCATTCTTGAGGCTTTGCGCTAATTGCTAACAGATGTTGGCTCTGTGAGCTTGCTTCAGAGGCAAGTAACCACCTTTTTTCACTTGCATGATCACTTGCAGGGTTTGGTCGATGATATTTAATTGATTGGGTATTCGCACCAACATAAGCAGCCTTCACAACTGTATTAGTTGAATGTCTCGCAACCTCAAGAAGAAGAGTCTCGGGGATTACTTTAAAAGTGTCGCTCTCGCCTCTACGGTCTATGAGATCCAGATTGAAAAGTTGTAAAAGGGTTATGAAAAATCAAAATAGAGACATCTTCAAAGTTGTAAAAGGGTTATGAAAAATCAAAATATGGACATCTTCAAAGTTGTATCTAATATAAAGTTCTTCATGAAATCTACCATTTGGATGAGGCCCGATCCTTCTACCACTGGAAATGGTTGGCTGGATGACCTTAGCTTTTAGGCCTTAGGTGATGCTTTTGTAACTCCTCATCCACTTATAGGAGGGGTCCCCCTTGCTCCCTTATTTGCTATTTTGTAAATGGTCTTTAGCTAAACTTATTGTCATTTGGTATATCATGACCATCGAACATGGGAGCATGTTCTCATGTCTGTAATTATTTTGTCTTCTCTCCCCCAATCAATTTATGAAAATGTGTAGGATTTGTTTCTCATACTCATTTTTTTTCTATTTTCTTTTCCTTGCTACCATAGATGATATTTTATTCTTGTTCTCATGCCTGAAAAGATACAGTAGCATAAGGGAATAATAGTTGAAAATAGATTTCAAATGCACTTATCACAGCTTACATCCAACTCTGGAGATGATGCTTAGGAATTAGCAACCATAGAACCTCAAAGAAAGAAGAGTTTATTAGGGAGTACAAAATGTGTTTTTATTATTAAGGTGCAAAGCTTAACATAGAACAAAGTGCCACAAATACTAAAGCAACCAAAGCCAGAATGTGAAATAAAAAAAAACATATAGTGAGTGAAGTGGTGTTGTAATATGCTGAAATTAAGGGGGCAGATCGGATGCCAAGCAAGATGCCTCGGAGTTCAGATAGCAAATATCAAACCCTCAACTAGAAATCCCTCCTGATTTTTTGCAAGACAATAAACTATAAATGAGTAAGCAACTAAGGGCCGGATCAAAAATACACCTTCTTTATGAATAGAAAAGGCTACAATGGATGCGATTGGGTTGTCAAACTATAGGATGAAGTTGTTACTCAAGTTAGGAACAGGGATCAATGGGTTATAAGAGCTAATACTAACTTCAATACAAATATTATCAAGATTCCAAGATTAGGGGTTAATGTTAAAAGCTCCCATCTATCAAGTGACTGTTTTTTTTTGTTTTTTTTTACTTTATAAAGTTATGTTGGAATATAAAAGCATTGCTCGTACTAAGGATGAGATATATAAGAGGGAGAACACAAAAGTGAGTACAAGTGAAAGGGAGGAAATCACGAGAATAATGGAAGTGATGACCAAAGGACAAAATCCTTAAAAAGGTCAAAAGGGAGAAATTGAGGGAGAAAAGGGGATATGCTCAAGTGAGATGATTATGCTCTATCGAAGAGCATAAATCTACTATACTAAATTACCCTATTGTTCTCCTATATCTATGAACATGTTGACTAGAAAAAGAGTAGCATATCTACATCCTCTAGTGCTAATGACTAGGATGCAGCTTATAAACTTGCTATTGAGGATCTTGAACATGAAAACCAAGATGTGTGTGAGGAGAATTCTAGTGGTGATGGAACGGACTAGGAGGGTACATCTCAATCATGAGATAGATAGACTATATCATATGGTAACAAATGAAATCAAAACAGCTGCCACCAACATGTATTGTGTCAACCTCCACAAGAAACATAAGAATCTTAGTTGGGGAAGAAAGTAATGCAATAAGAGTCATAGAACTCTGACAAAAGAGATACAATAAGGAGAGTAGTTAACCACTTTGTGATTAAGACTATTGCACGAGAAATGCAACAATGGTGACTGGGACTACATAACAATCTTAGAAAATGATTGTAGAAGGTCAAGTGTATAATCTTTCAAAAGGGGAGTAGGAAGGGAACCTAAAGCTGTGTAAAGAAGAATCACTAAAAGAGAGAAGGAATTGTTAGACAAAGAATGATGATAGAAAAGTCAAAAGATACTTCTCTCATGTAGATATGAAATCCATGTTGCTAAGAATGAACTTGCAATTAAATTGTTCATGGTAAAGTTCTTAGATGGTGCGTGGGATATTTATGGCCTATAAGCTAGGTAATAAAAAAGTCATAAAACAAGATTGGAAAATTTTTCTTTTTTATGAAGATGTTAATTTACTTGAATTAGTAAATGAATTTTATAGGGGGCACATTTCCCAGGATGAAACTAGCTAAGGGTACTGTCACAAATTTGGATACTTCCTTTCATCTAAATGGTGATGCTCTTAATAAAATTCTTGATTAAATGTTGAAAGATGTTTTACATAGAGTGGACCCTAGTCTAAGATGTTTAACATGTTAATTTCAATTGGAAGTTTTTTTTGTTTCATTAGTTATAAAAATGTGCAATGTCAATATCCAAAACATGAAAAAGATAAATCATATGGGTTGTGTTTAATTTAGTATTTTAACGCTTATATCTATCCAAGACAACCTGTAAAGATATTCGTTGAGTCCTTTCGATTGTCTAGAGTTTGACTCCATTAAAAAGACATACATGGCAAATTTGTTGGAAAGATATGGGTTAGGATAATCTCCATGACGAAGCTAGTAAGTAGGAGAAAGGTCAAGAAGTTTTAGTTGGGAGCTCAAAAGTGTGTGTAACCACTGTAATTTTCTTCATCTTTGGAGACTTACAAAAATATCATATGTATGGATTGAACAATCAAGAAACCACAAAAATTGTATTTTTAACTTTCGTTATCTCTCCTGGATTTCTATTTTTCATAATGAAATACCCCGAAATTAAAAATAGTGATTAATTAGGCTAATGAATATTTTAAAGGCTTAATTATGTCTAAATAAACATGAGGGAACAAATCCTGAAGAAAATGGATCCTTAAAACGGATTAAAAACACAAACAAACCTTAAAGCGCGTTTTTCGAGGAAACCGGGAAAATGCGACTTTAAGCGGGTTAAATAGACCCGTAATAATTTTGGCCAACCAAATAGTCATTATTAAACATTAATGAATGTCTAGAACCAATAAAATTAATTAAACGAGAAAATTCCAGAAAACGGGTTCCGGTTAGTAAATAGTGTAAAAACGGGAAGTTGTGGGGTGTGAGTGTAAATAAGCTAAACTAACATGTCCCATTTGAAAATAAAAATCAGAAAAGTAGAGGTGTGTGCTGTGTGGGCCGGTTTTGTCCCCCCCTCTCACTCTCTTAATTGTTTCCAATATACCAAAGACAAAATAAGAAAATAAGAAAAGTAACAAAGTACACCACCTTACTTTTGGACTCTCTCTCTCCTATCCTCTCTATTCTCCACTGTATTCCCTCCTTCCTTCAGATTTTCTTCTTCCTCCCAATCAGCTTCCATGGCGATTTGAAGAAGCCACACAACCTCCATCTTCTTCCTCATTTTTGAAGACTCAAACGTTGCCCAAAAAATTATAAAAAGTATACCATTGGAATCCCCTTGTCAAGGAGATCATCTTCCTCTTTTCAAAAATCTAAAAGCTCCACTTCCATCTTCATGGGTATGACTCTTTTTGAAGCTTGAGACCACCATTGGAAGCCCCTTCATCTCCTTGTTGTTTTGAGGTAAAAAAAAATTCAAAAATCCACCATTTCTAGGTCTCTTTTTCAAAATAAGAATTTCTAAGTTTTGAACTCCATGTTCCTTGTTCTCCAGCCGATTTTGGCCTCATTCTTGGAGTTGGAATCTTGCTATTGTTGTTGTCCAAAACTTCATCTATACATTGGAAGGTAATGCCTCTTCTAAACCCTAAAAACATGTCCTAAATTCTAGGTTAGTAAAGAGTAGTTTCTAAGTTAGTATGGTGGTGTGTATGGCTGTAGCATTATCGACTTGGTGAAACAATAACAAGAAGGAAGAAGAGAAGAACAAGTAAAGAACAAGAAGAAAGAAAGAAAGAAAGAAAGAAAGAAAGAAAGAAAGAAAGAAAGAAAGGGAGCTAGCAAAATTCAAGGTAATGACCAAACCTTGAGCTAGTTTTGTAAGTAGTGTAAAACAGATTTTCATGCTTGAGAAGGAGAGAATCATATTGCTTGCTAAGTAGTACTTAGGCTGTTACATATTGAGTAAGAAGATAGTAATGTTTTAGTGATGCTAAAATAATGAATAAAAGCTTATAAGTCAAGTGAGGTAAATTGGGAATGTGTTTGGGGAATTGTGTATTAATGCCTTGATAAACAGGTTTGATAAGTGGCAATGAGTGGACAAAACAATGTGGTGAGAATGTTAAATTTTAGGGGAGACTATGTCAAAATTTACATAGGAACTAGATGACTTAAGAGATTAATGTTGGTAGAAAAACACTTTGAAAACAGATTTGAGAAGGAGACAAGTAGTGGATAGAACTAGGGTGAAAAATAATGCATTTTGAACTCTAGAAATAGCATTAGTAAAGGAAACAATGAATGGTAGAAATGGGAATCAAAATCTGTAGCATAGCAAAACTAGGAAGAAACAATGCAAGTGCTGAAATGGAAGTTAGAAAAATTGTGTGAATTAACTTGGAATTAGGTAATGAGTTTAGTGATGAATTTAGGGAAGTTTAATGCGTCATTTAGGTGATTAAACATGTGGGATTAAGTGTGGGAAGAATGGGAAATTGATTAGGCAAAGATGGAGTTGTAACAAAGTTTGAAAATGTAAAAGAGCATGTAATTCTGCTATGGTCCGGGACCTTGTCCCGGGGAGAAGTCCCGGACCACCCTAAATAAATAACCGAGAGTGCATCTTCCAGCTGGTCCGGGACTTAGTCCCCCTTTAAACTCCCGGACCATGCGCTATTTCCGGCCGAGAATTCACCTCCAGATTGGTCCAGGACTTTGTCCCATGTCAAACTCCTGGACCATGCAAAAAAACCAGCCAAGAGTTCAAGTATCCTCTGGTCCGGGACTTGGTTGATGTATGAAGACCCGGACCATGTAAAAATTTTGTTCGAGACTTAGACCAAAGGTTGGTCCGGGACTTAGGACCCGGACAAGGTCCTGGACCAACCCAAAATGATGAAATTAAGTTCATTAAGTGGGTTTTAAGATAAGGAAATGAATGGTAACGATGGTATAAGATAATTATGACTTGATTAATGATGTTTAGTGGTCATTAAAGGTATAAACAAGTTTGACAAGTAGTGAAGAGTAAGTAACTTAGGTGGAAGTGTGTGAATTGTAAGAGCAAAGTAACTATGAACCGGGAAATGTTAGAAACGTAGTGAGTAAGGTTAATTATAGATAATTAATCGCCCGACTCTATGTATGTGATAGGATTCGAATAGTCGAACACCGAAGGAGATTCGGTGAGTCCAAGGACAACAGTGAATGGTATGAATTTCCCATGTCTTGTATGCTACCTTGGCTACTTTGATTTGTGTGTTTGCTATGTGATCACCTAAATAAGATAAAATGCACGAATCGGGTTTATCGCACTTTCTTGTGCTTGCATTATATTGTTCCTTGTTGGATGCTTATTTAAACTCTTAGTTTGTATAATTCATGAAATGTATGAATGAGAATGAAGTGTGTGTTGCCTTGATGTGTATTGTCTGACCAAGTAATGTGGAAAGAAGGACTTCTAACTAATTCCTAACTAGCTAACATTTCTAACATTGAGAAATTGGTCAATTGGAATAAGAAGAAGTCCGATATAGCTTCGGCCACGCGTGAGGAGGCGGAGACACAAGAGGTTGGATCCAAATCCTGACCTTAATCTTTTCCATGGTCCAAACCCCTTAAATGGGTAGTAACCTGGATTAGTGAGACACCCTAAAGCCCGGTGGTGGGACGGTGTAGTCCCTGCCCGGAGGTCACACCGACTTAACTTGAATATAATGTAAGTAAGTAAGAAAGTAAGTAAGTATTTGTATGAGTAAGAGTAAGACTGGTGTAAGTCATATGGTACCAAGTAAAAGAATAAAGAACATCCGATTACCCTGGATGGGTAACTGGCTAACAAAGAACGAAGTACGGATTTGTGAAGTGTATTACTATGCTGCTTGGCTTGTGTATTGCCTTTCAGTTGTATGTACTGCATCCTTGAATGTATGTGTCTTGTATAAATGTAATGTAGTATGTAATAGCATGTATGCATGTATAAAATGAACTCCATGTATTCAACCAAGTAGACGGCATACCCTCGTTAGCACGCGGGGTATGCGAAATTTATGCGCAGCTTTTGCTGAGCCCCTTGGGGCACTGTTTTTAATTTTACAGGTGCTCGTGAAGGATGATGGTTGTGTTGAGACCAAGATTGATTACTTTTGTGTAGTTAGTAGACTGGGGATGGTGTACCGAGTTGTACACGGCTGGATGCCTTTTTGAATAGCCGGTGTACCATGGTTACACCCTTTTGTTATTTTGAGAATTGAAAACTTGGTAGAGATGAGTAGGTTGGTAAACTCATGGTTTTTGTAAACTTGTAAGAAGGGATGTAATTGTTTATGATTTTTGGATACTCGGTAATCGAATGTTGTAAGTAAATGTTATATATGTATTGGGAAGTAATTAAGGAAGCTCGGTATATTCTGATTATTGGACCATTACTGTATGTAGAGTAAGCCTTGCTAGCCGTATGGGCGGTTAGTGGCATTGTATCATCCGTCGTAGTATTTGTAATTCCGCTACGAGTAGTAAGATAACCGAGATGATTAGACAGTAATTAGAGGATTAGCGGTAGGGGTGTTACACATAATTTTGGTAGTGTTATGTCTAGATAACTTAGTTGCACTAAACTAAATCTTATAGATGTTTTTATTTTATCTATCTTGTCAATATTATTCTCTCACTTCTTTTTGTTGGTAAAAGGGGAATATATTTTACTTCTCTTGTTATAATGATGCTCAATGTGTTTGATCTTTAAACAACTCATACTTAGTCATTTTGGTGCTTTAATCAGGATGCTAGGTACTGGATCACTAAATTTTAGTATTGTGAAAGCACATGGTTAAGATTGATTTGATTGAATTTATGATCTTGCATTGTTGAAAGTTTCACAAATGTTATACTTTTTTATGTCTTGTTGAACCTTTAAAGTTGTATGTGTCAATTTAGAGGGGAAGTCATTACAAGGGGATGGTTTTTTACAATAAGGTAAGTAGTTTTAGTGGTGGTTAAAGGGGGGAGAAGTCTTGTTTGCTCGTTTTATGTGGTAAAGTTTGTATTTTCTTTTTTGTTAGATGACCATTTTGTTATTCTAATTTGAACCTAAACACTAATTATAAACAAATCAAAAAGGGAGAATATATGTATGTAGCCGAAACTTTATGAGGATAGAATGTTTTAGAATCTAATGTATCATCCAAAAATTGCATGTAGAGCCATGAAGCTTTGTCATGAGGTAAGAGAACATGAGAAGCGAAGTTATAAATTATTTTGTTATAAATTCTCTCTCATTTTGGATTGTGAAAGGTGTAGCATTCCTTTTTAAGGTTCTTTGGTCCCAATTTGATTATTTTTTTAAGAAATCTCAACAAAAAATACTATCGTGATCTCAATAGTTTTGCTTTCCCTCAAGTTTTTGGAAAAGGGGGGGTGATTAAAGCCTAGTGCAAAGGAAGATATTTGTCTCATGCTCCACACACACACAAGTTCATACACTTGGTGAGAAAAGAAAAAGAATGTTTAGTGCCTTAGAAATTTACCACGGAGTTCGCTTGCCTCTTTATATCTATGGAAGCTTCACTAGGTTTTTGGCTTCTTCTAAGTCAATCCAATCTTATTCATTCTCATCTCAATACATTCTCTTTCACTTCAATCTCAATATGGGAATGCAAAATTTCCTCTTCAAGCTCCAATAACTCATTGTTATTCAACTAAAATAAATTAAGTAAAAACAAAACAAATAATAACCGAGACTAAGGACTAGACAAAGTCTAGTCTCCGCGAAATGCGCCATATTGCAAACAAGATGTTTTGATATACTAAAAACTATGAAATTAATCTAGAAATTAATATATCAAAAATCCTCCGGGTTGTAAAAATCTCGGTCACTACAGTATAGTAAATAGTAGCAGGTATCAATCTGTGGGACTTAAAGAAAGTAAGCCTATACCTAAGAAAACTGGAAATCAGGGGGTTATTTTCATTTTGAAAATTAAATAAAAATAAGAAAATAAATTAACAAATAAAAATAAAACTGATAAAGTGATATGGGTGAGCGGAACTGTGGGTTCAAGTTATCTTCGCTTGATAGATTGCGCAACTTATACCGGTTAATTTGAGATATTGGCAACATTCCTAAAACTCTCTTTAAAACTATATCATAGTCTCAAAAGAGCTCATCTACCACCACATGTTAGATCTAATCCAGATTCAAGCAAAACATGACATGCAGATGATAAAGCATAAGAAATTTGTATTTTCACCTGAGAGAAAACCTAATCAATCCGATTATGTTCTTCACATATTTACAGATTAAGTTGACCTTTCTATTAATCACTAATCTGAACATAACGAAATTAGTACAAAAATTCAACAAACTTGCAATATCTATTGAAAAGTTACAACGAATAAATTAACCTGAAACAATCTGTATATATCTTAATTCAAACCAGTAGAAAACATCATAAAATCATCTCAAACTACACTTAACCATCCCCTAGAGTTGAATCCTTCTAGCCAGACATATTCGCACTATAGACAGAGAAAAGAGATAGAGAAATCATCTTAAATAGAAGACTCCCAAATTCGCTCTATTGTCTAGATCTAGAGTTCGTCGGGCTAAAGGTTGAAGATGGTGGTGGTGATGGTGACGATCGATGGTGATGGTGATGGTGATGGTGATGGTGATGGATGGAGGTGAGGTGTGGCGTGAGAGCATCTGGCATGAATAGGTAATGCTCCCTTAACCCTAGGTGAGTTTTTATATCAAAAATAGGCATTTTTATCTCTTAAAAACGTATATTATCAAATTATGTAGGCGGCATCTAGACTTACATGTCTGGACACATTTTCAGGAAGTTACGGCCTATTTCACATAAGTTTGGACATGTCGGTATCCTGGCGAGTGAAACTTGTTTTGGGCCTAGATTTTTCAGTTTGGACTTCGCTTTGCTCCCCGTTTGTTGCATTGCGGAGCTTGCAAAGTGAAGAATACAATTCTATGATATTTACCAACATTCGACACATAAAATGAATCTTTTTTCTAAACACAAACCATAGGAAAAACACATTATAAGTGAGAAATATTGGTCAAATCAGTGCGAATAATAGTCTCTATATATCGCATTTATCACAAATTTGCAATAGAGTTTACTTTTCAGGTTATTTTAGTGTTTAAATTCTCTGGCCACTTATTAAAGTTTCTTTGTAGATCTTTGTCAACATGCAATGCTGAGATAGAGATCCATACATAAAAAGTTAAAACGATTAATCTAGATACATGATTTGTTTATTGGTTAATTTTTGTATTAGAAGATGGTGCTCAAAGTTGTTGGATTATAATACTATGGGTTTGATTAAAGTGTGCATTCTTAACCAATAATGATTCACTGAAATGGATTAGTTAACCAAATTAATTTAAGTTTTTGAGATTATTAAAGGATAGGGAGTGAAAACATTAGAATTCGAAAGAGTTAGATAGCTAACCCAGAATGTGAGGTCTATATAAATTCACAGTTTCTCTCTTTTATTGTTTAACATTTGATTCTATAGTTTTAGTTAGTAGTTAGTTTTAATTTACCTTAGCTTTTAAAAATCAAGCAAGAAATCTGACTTGTTCCTCTCCGTTTGAGCAATGTGGATGTATCTTGGCCCTTTACCTCGAAGAAGTAGATCCTCCTTGGTATCATGAGTTTAAAGAGATGCAACCCACGACATTTAAAATGAAGAGATAACAATAACGCGCACTTGCATTTTGAGAGGTTTCCTGCCTAGAGAGGTTTTCTCCCAAGCCCACGCAGCTTTTCCAAAGCCCAACCTTCTGTCTTCCCCTTTGCATGCGAAGCTTCCTTAATCATATCAACCGTCACACTGTTCCTTCGATGGATTACGCCACAACCTACACGTTTACCCTGGCAATGATCAACAAGTATCGATCTCAGCCATGCAAAACATCATTACAACAACGACTACAGAAGTTTGCGATTCCAAATGACGGTTCAAATACCTATTTAATCGGTGTTTCGGCTATATCAACCTACATCGCATCAAGCTCTTCATCTTCTATTTTCTTCAGATCTTTCCCACCATCCCAACATCTTTGGCTATTACGTATCCTGTCCTGTTTCTCCAAGCTCACCTCAATCAATACTTTGTTCACCACTATGGCTTCACATGCTCCGCCACAACCAACTGATGACCTTGCAGCCCATTGTGCTCACCTTTCCCTTACGGCTGCAGAGGAAGATGCTGTGGAGGTTGATGATCTTCTTGACGCTGGCTCGATTGCTTTGACTCACTGCTGTCTCTTGGGTAAGCTGCTCATGCCACGATCGATCGACGTCAAGGCTCTGGAACGCTCCCTTGCTAAAGCTTGGAGATGTGAATACACCCTTCGAGTTCGCAGTTTGGAGGGCGGCCTTCTCCTTTTTCGTCTTCCAGACGAAGGTCTTGTTCAGTCTATCCTCTCCCGTGGTCCATGGACTCATGACGGCAGTCTTTTGGTTCTTTCGGAAATTGACAAGGCGACGCCACCAAAGGATCATGATTTTAGGTGGGTTCCTTTCTGGGTCCATGTTCATGATGTCCCACTCCAGTTCATGAGCCCTCTTTTTGCAAAGCGGTTGGGGAACAAGCTTGGTATCTTTCAGGAATACGCAGAGTTTGAACGTCGTCGGGCTGGCTCATACATGCGGATGAAGGTCAAAATGGATGTTACAAGTCCACTGCTTCGGTTTACTTCTATTACGGTTGAAGGGAGGTCCATTGTTCTGCCTCTTACTTATGAGCGTTTACCCAATTTATGCTTCTTTTGTGGTCTGTTCACTCACTTTCTTCGAGATTGTCCTTACCGCACTGAAGCAACGGCAGAAGAGCTGAACTACGGGATGTGGCTCAAGGTAGGATCGGCGGAGGGGAGTAGACCTTCTCTTGGTGTTCATGCAGAGGGAGGTGCGGGTAGCCGAGATTCTTCTCCATCTTTTCACCCGGTTGTGGATCAGTCTATTGGGGTTACTGCTACGGCTGTTGACATGGGGGGTGGTCGCATGCACATGGTGGACATCAATCAAGACCCAATGATGGAGGAAGGTGAGATTGTGCATTCACCAACTGTTTCCGACGGTCGTAAGCGTAAGCTTTCTGAGGTTCACGGTTCTTCCTCTGAATCGGAGCTCCGAGAGGTTCACTCTGCTGACGAAGTGGCCAAGCGAGGCAAGGGGGACGATGCTGTTATGGATGCTACGGCGATGCTGGGTAATCCCCAGTGTCGCCCGTCATAATGTCAATTCTAGTCGCGAACTGCCGGGGTCTGGGTGGGGCAGCTGCAGTTCGCTGGATAAAGGACGTGATCCACCTACAAGCTCCCTCTTTTGTGTTCTTGGCTGAGACCAAGTTATCTTCTTTTGAGTTGCGTCCTTTGGCTAGATCTTTTCGTAGGTTTAATTGGGTAGGTGGTGATAGCATAGGCAGAAAAGCTGGAGTTGCTCTTTTTTGGTCTGTTAGTTTGGATGTCTCTGTACTTTCTTTTTCCGCACATCATGTTGATATTTTGGTTGGGGCTTCGGGACCTGGGCAATGGCGGTTTACAGGTTTGTATGGCTGGTCTGATTCTCAACATAAATGGAAAACGTGGAACTTACTTCGGTATCTCAGTGCACAATGGGATGGGCCTTGGGTTTTGGGAGGGGATTTTAATGAAGTTCTGTATCATCATGAGCATAAGGGTAGAGCAAATCGATCTCCATCTGATATGCGGGCGTTTCATTCATGTCTGCTTGATCATGATCTTCACGATCTCGGGTTCAGAGGCTCTAAGTTTACCTATGCAACTAAAAGCACGAATAATCAGACCTCCCGCAGTCGTCTGGATCGTTTCCTTTGTAATTCTGCATGGCTCTCACAGTTTCCTACAGCAACCAATTTTCACCTTTCATGGGGACATTCGGATCATAAACCCATTAAGTTAATGTTGCATCGCGCCCACCCATCGTGGCCCAAAGCCATTCCGTTTTGAGAATTGTTGGGCACTCCTTCCTCAGTGCAGGTCCTTGGTGCAATCAGTGTGGACTTCTTCTTCATCTTATCAATGATTACTGTCAAAATGAAACAATGTGGACAGCAACTTCGGGTTTGGGGTAAACATCAGGTTTGGGTTGAGAAACGTTTGCTAAATCAGACGCGAGAACAAATTAATTGCCTCGCAACCCATGCATCTACGCCCTTGGAAATGAATCGGTGGAATGAGCTAAATTCTGTTATGGATGCCCTTCTGCACAAGGAAGAAATACGGCTTCATCAGCGGGCGCGCCAATCTTGGTTATCTTCGGGGGATCGAAATTCAAGCTTCTTTTTTCATCGACATCGTATGCGCACACGCCAAAATACAATTACTTCTTTATCATCTGATGCTCATGCATCTCAGCACACTTGGGAAGGGATTGAATTTGTTGCTCGGGATTACTTCCAGACTCTTTTTACCTCTGCAATTCCATCCCAGAACGCCCACCTTTTAGCTTGTGTAGCTGATAGGGTGCCAAGCGATTCACGTCAGGAAATGGGTGCTCCATATACTCAGGAGGAAGTTATTAAGGCTTTTAACCAGATGAATCCTCAGAAAGCACCAGGCCCAGATGGGATCAATGGGTTTTTCTTACGCACATATTGGCCTATTATCAGTGCTGACTTCCTTCATGCATGTTTGGCCTTCCTTAATTCGGGCATCTTGCCACAAGGGGTTAATGACACCGAAATTGTTCTAATCCCAAAGAAACCAGGGGCAGCTTCAATCAACCACTTCAGGCCTATCTCGTTGTGCAATACAATATATCGGGTTATATCCAAGGTTCTTGTCAATCGAGTTGCTGCGTTCCTGCCAAGTGTTATCTCAATAATCAGGCAGCTTTTGTGCATGATCGCCTTATTACAGATCAGGTTATGCTCTCCCATGAGATTCTTCACACCATGCGACGCTCCAAGGCTAAAACCAAAGGGCATTTTGCTTACAAGATTGATATGTCCAAAGCTTTTGACCGGCTCGAGTGGTCTTTTATTTTGGATGTTCTACAGAGTATGGGGTTCCATCCAACCTGGATAGCACGGGTTCAGCAGTGCCTCACTACGGTCCACACTTCTCTTTTAATCAATGGGCATCCGGGGCAACAGTTCCAACCTTCTCGTGGTCTTCGTCAAGGGGATCCTTTGTCTCCAATCTTGTTTATCATTTGCATGGAAGTTTTAACTTCAGCCCTTCAACTAGCTACATCAGTTGGGATTTATAAGGGCTTTTCGTTTCCAGGCCTTGGTTTTTCAATTTCCAATCTTCTTTTTGCTGATGACATCGTTCTTTTTGGGGAGGCAACTATTTCTAATGCTACTGCACTTCATCATATACTTCAGGATTTCCAGCTTGCATCTGGCCAGTGCATTAATACCTCTAAGTCTGCGATCATGTTTTCCTCCTGCCTGACGCATGCTCTTAAGTTCTCAGTTGCTTCTGTTTTTCAAGCCAATCAAGTTGAAGATTTGGGTCAGTACCTGGGATTCCCAAGTAACGTTGGGAAGAAGAAGTGTGCGGTTTTCAACTACATCAAAGATCGGGTACTCAAACGTATAAACAACTGGTCTAATAAGGTTTCACAGGCTGGACGAACTTGGCTGATAAAGGCAGTTTTGCAGGCCATACCTTCATATGCTATGTCTGTTATTCTCCTCCCAAAATCTCTTCTTAAGCAAATTCAGTCCCTTATCAACAGTTTCTGGTGGGGAGGAGTGGCGCACTCAACAGCTATTCGCTGGACAAAGTGGTCTAATCTGTGTCGCGACCAGCCCTCGGGTGGAATAGGTTTCAGAGAGTTGCAGTGCCAAAATCGAGCTTTGCTAGCTAAACAGTTTTGGCGGCTCCTCACAGAGCCTGAATCTATGCTTTCATCTTTCTATAGGGCTAAATATGTGAGGCACTCCACTTGGATGACAGTGCAACCGGATTCCACCTCTAGCCCAATCTGGCGTGCCCTTCTTAGTGTGCGGGATGTGGTAGAGTTTGGTGCCCGTCGAGCCATTGTTGATGGCCAAACTACTAAGCTCACGGATCGTTGGCTCCTGTCAAAACCAGGGGGCAAGCTGTTTCATTGGCACTTACCATCAGTGGTTGCTCATTATGCTTCGGTGGCTACGGTGATCACTGCTGATCACCAATGGAACCTTTCCCTCCTGCATCAATGGTGCGACCCATCTGATGTTGCGCTTGTGTTATCTATCCCCTTGCATGTTCCATCCCATGATATGCCTGTCCCTGAAGATTACTGGTACTGGGGCCACACGAAGTCTAGGCAGTTTACGGTCGCTTCTGCATATTCCATAGTCTTGGCAATGAAGCAGTCTACTACACCTTCCACTTCTCAGTCAGATTCCAGCAAACGGGTGTTTCGTTTAATTTGGGCTCTTGACCTTCCATCTCGCATAAAGCTTTTTGGCTGGAAGATCCTTGCTCTCGGACTTCCTTGCAAGACAGCAATTCGGGATAAGATTCATGCTGACATGGATACGGGCTGTTCTTTTTGCTCCTCGCATGAAACTATGTTACATGCCTTGCATGGCTGTCCAGTTGTTAGTTGGCTATGGGATTCCATGGGTTTCTCCTTCCCTAGCTCAATATCTTCTGATGAGGGCCTTCGTCATTGGTTTTACACTTTGTGCTCTGATCAACCCAAAACAGCCATTGCATCCTATCTATGTTTCCTTTGGAAGATTTGGTTTGCCCGCTGCCAAGCTACCCATGGTCGGGCAAGCTCGTTTAATCATGGCTGGTGTCAAGCCGATAGTTTCTTGCAGCTATCCTCTTTGGCCAATCCTATAGGCTCAGCTGCTCTCTCCTTGCATCGGCGACAGTACCCACATGTCCCCGATGTCTTTGTGGATGCGAGTCTAGATAGTCAAGCTCGAGTTGGTTTGGCATGGTTGGTGCGTGCCCAGTCCAATCTGTTATCTGTGGGGTGTGCCGCATTTAAGAAGCCTCTTCTCGTTTCTGATGCAGAGGCTTTGTCAATAGAAGGTGCCATGGATGCAGTTTTTGAGGCGGGGCATCACAGCCTTAGGGTGTTTTCAGATTGCAAGTCTCTTATCCATTATTTGAACGGTGACGCAACCACATCTACCTCGTTGTTGCCTTCCACGACTGCAATTTTGGATAGGATTATGGGGAACTTAGGGCGTTTCAACGATGTATGTTGGTTTTACATCCCAAGGGATGTTAATATTTCAGCGCATAGTCTTGCTAACCATGCCCGGAGTGTACAGCTCACGGGATCATGGTCTCTGGATTCCATTCCAGAACTTGTACTTAAACTCGTTACTTAATGAAATATATATCCTCGTTCAAAAAAAAAAATAACGCGCACTTGCGCTCAAGCAGAAGCCCTACGTTAGCTAAACTTCGAGAGCAATGTTACGAACCCAATAACAAAATGAAGATTCTCTTGAAGCCATAATTTTGGACCCCAAATCATAGCCTCTGGACTACTCTATTTACGGTAGATTGATATTGCATGGGAAGGTTTAAACCCTTGATTCACTCAGCCAGCAAATTCATACAGCAAGCAGACCTCGTCACTACTGCGAAGTCCGTGCAGGAACTCGATCAAATAGGCTGCTAGAAAGAAATTCTCAAAAACGATGATAACCGATCAGCATCACTTTGGTTAAAAGATGCTTCCAGGCTCAAAAACAAATTTCATTTTATATACCTTAAGGATAGAGAAGGAAGAAAATCTAAACTACTCTGCTATTTTTTTATAGGGAAAATTTACGATATATCCCTGTTTTCTTTCATAATTCACAATATATCCCTGTGATTTTAATAATTTAACTTTAAACATGCTTAAATGTTATCCAAAATTGATAAAACTTTACATGGACGATGCTAAAGTGCTATATTTTGGTCCAATATCAAATTTGAATTTTTTAAACTCACATGTGACCTGTGGGACTCAATGAACAGTCACATATTCATTGGATCCCACAGGTCACATGTGAGATTAAAAAACTTCAAATTTGATATTGGACCAAAATATATCACTTTAGTATCATCCATGTAAAATTTCATCAATTTTAGACATCATTTAAACATGTTTAAAATTAAATTACTAAAATCACAGGAGTATGTCAAGCGAGAAGCTTCCAGCCTCCAATTGATATTGCCACTAGAAAGGTTGCTTACAATAAAATGAAGGAAAAATTCACGAGATACCCCTGTTTTCTTTCGTAATTCATAATATATCCCTGTGATTTTAGTAATTTAACTTTAAACATACTTAAATGTTATCCAAAATTGATGAAATTTTATATGGACTATGCTAAATTGTTATATTTTGGTCCAATATCAAATTTAAAGTTTTTTGAGCTCACATATGACTTGTGGAACCTAATGAACAGTCACATATTCATTAACTCCCACATGTCACATGTGAGTTTAAAAAACTTAAAATTTAATATTTGACAAAAATATAACACTTTAGCATCGTCCATGTAAAGTTTCATCAAATTTGGATAACATTTAAACATATTTAAAGTTGAATTACGAAAATCACAAGGGTATTGTGAATTACAAAAGAAAACAGGATATATCATGAATTTTCCCTAAAATGAATGAAATAACCGCAGATAGAAAAGACAAACGATTAGGAAAAAGAACCGAATGCTTGCACAAGGGGAATTGATTTTGACAGGAATTTGAGCTTGAAAACCGATGCCCACAGCAAACAGACGAGACGAAAATTTTAAGCACAACAATCAACGTTCTCGTCTTTAAATAGTAGAAAGAAAGAACAGAACGGATGCCCCTGCCCCGGAGAAGGTGAAACGAAAGGGCGTTGGAAAAAGAGTTTGAATCATTCTCAAAAGAACGGACTGGCTCAACACAGCGTACTCGGAAAAGGTAATCGTTGCTGCCACAAACGGGTCTCGGCTTAACCCATCAGGCTTACTGGATACGAGACCTGCTACTCTCTGCATTTCTTACCGGGGTGAAGTACGGATGGGCCTGCAAAACCAAACCATATGTGCATATGATCAATCAAATTCTCAACCTTACGTTTGAGTAGAACCGTAATGAATTACGCGGGGGTTTCTAACCATTGCCTCTTTTGCGGTGGGCCTTTCCTGGTGATCATATCGCAGCAACTTATCAAGGAAGTCAATCGCCTAAATCAGAGGTGGACATTTCAAATATAAGCAACCCCGTAGCAACAGGGAAGAAAGATCTCGGATCATCAAATGAATGTCATCAAACTTCCATACCTCGGGAACCGCCAGATGCTGGTTCTCAGCATTGATAAATTTTGACCACGGTTTGCGGCTATGCCTGCATCCAACAATACAACTTAGCTACCTTATAATATATATGCAAGAAAATGGCACGAAGGGAGGAGACCCAGACCTTCCAACAAGGGCCGCAAAATTAGGGTCCAACTCAATGCGGTACTTGCTCAAGTAGGCATGTAGTTCATCAGTTCCAAGGACCTATTTACACCAGTTTGGGGGAAAAAAGTGAAATATATAGGGAGGTAAAAGAGATGCAGCGTACAGAAAAGCAAACCAGTCCTCATGCCATTTTTATGATAAAATGCAACAATATCAATTACGCTTCAAATGCTAGCAAGTTTGTTCAGTTGAGAGGGAAACAGTAATCACCAACTTACACACCTTGGCTATCTTCACGAGTTGATCATAATTATCATGACCGTAGAAAAACGGCTCCTTGCGGAAAATCTGTTTCAAAAACAAGGAGCATCTAGATTACGAAATCAGAAGAGGATTACTGAAACCAACGGAGAAAAACGCACAACAGATTTCAAAAGGCGCAGCAAACTCGAGCATATAAATGTCTTACCATTCCAGCAAACATGCAACCAAGACTCCATAGATCTAATGAGTAATCATAATCTTGTAAATCAACAAGAAGCTCCGGGCCTTTGAAGTACCTACATAAAATAAATAAGAGAAGGATACAAAATAGAGTTTATAACGTATCAATCAAGAAATTCAAGGCTATTCAATACCTACATGAAATAAACATAGATAGACAGCAAAATATAAGAGTAATACAATTTATCTTTAGTTCCACATATGAAGAACAGGTTCCATACAACCATAAAATACCAAGTAAGCTCCAATGCACTACTCCCTCCGTCCCTTATTGACATGTCCAATTCATTTAACTTCAATATTTAACATACAAGATAAAAGAATTTTATAAACTCAAGTTTTACAATTGATTCCTTACCTAGTAAACTACATATCAAAACTTAGTTTTATAAGATTATACTACCTTTTATTTTTAATGCAAGTCATTTTGGAGATGAATATGTATTATTTTTCGGTTCAGATTCATCTTCAAAACGAGTTACATTTAAAATAGGAGGGAGTATTATCTTATATGTTTATTTTTTGAGGCGGAAAAACATGTCATAAAGCAAACAAGACCAACAACGGAGGTAGTATAAGTTAACATTTTACCCTTTGTTTGGTAGAATAGAAAAGAAATCCATAGTACCTAAATTCCATTATTCCCACACCCAGTTCTGAGTAAATTGTAAATACCAAAATATGGGACTCTCTCAACTTCTGGGATAGAGATTCCTAAACAACGACATTAATCACAATTTGAACACCTTCTCCCTCATTCCTTTTTGAATTTCATCATCACCTTATTTAGAACTTAGCAAGTAAATCAAACCACATATCATCTGCATTACAGTTGGGAAGAATAAAACTATACACACAGCAAATATATTACTAAAGAATACATATTTATAAAAAATATTCCAGTTAACAAATATAAAGTTAGATACAAAAAATTAATATATTTTCAACAAAAATGAGATATCAACAATGGTCGTGTTAGAAAACTATCATCTAAACATACAAATTTACTTTCTACCAAAAAAAGAGCAGATTCTCAATAAAAATATATAATTGCTAAAGATACAATATACAAGATCCTTTGAAAGAAATAACTAATACATTTCCAATATAATAATAAATTATAGTTGGGGGTAGAAAAAATTTGAGACAAGATGATATAAAAGTTTCTGAAAAGTGTTTTCAAAATTAACCAATAAAAGTTTATTCTAATCTATTATATTAGACACTGCTACTCTATTTTTTATTATATTATCAAAACCAAACAAAAAAATGTTTACTCCTACCCTATTCTAGTAACCAGACGAAAAACTGGCAGATAATTAACCTCATTCTATTTGCTGTTCAGATAGAAACCTTTATTCACTGTGAATAGTTATTCATTCTGTTTCAACAACCAAAAGAGATTCAGAAATCCCCAATTATGTTATAATTGGTAACCATGAGCATTAAGAAATAATTCACCTCCGAGTTGGCCTTCACTTAAAGCTGCTTTGCATTAAATATCCTTTTGGAACCAAATTTCAACTAATGGAGGTAAGCTAGTGTCGGCTAAGAATTTACAAAAGTGGAAACCAGAAGGAATAATCATGGTAAATGTAGACTGCCCTACAACAAGAAGAGAGAGAAGGAAGAGAGGCAACATGTTTAGTTAACCAAGACATACCTTGAGGCAACACGGACGTTATATTCTTTCCCTGGGTGATAAAACTCTGCAAGCCCCCAATCTATGAGACGTAGCTTGCGCTGCTCATGATCAATCATGACATTATGGGGCTTCACGTCACGATGCATGATGCCTTGTGAATGACAATAATCTAATGCCTACGCAAGATTGAGAACCTTGAATCAACATAGGATCCTTAAACCCTCGATTTGAGTAGAAATGAATAACCCAATATATGTTTGTTAACAACTTACCATAACTTTTAAATAGGATACAAAAATCAGCAAAAGGTTTCAAAGAGCCAATATAGCATAGGAGCTAAGATTATAGCTTGGAATGTGGAAAAGATAGAGCAAAGATAAAGGACTGTGGTGAAACATTCATTCTCGCTGCGATAACAGCCCCACTCAACCTATTCTCCAAAACAAAATTCAGGACAAGTTACCAAATGCACAGGCCTACTTTATTCAGCAAAACAAATAATAACGCCAACATCCTTCAAAATGGAACTTAGTGTACAAGAAGGAGATTATCAAGAGATTAAACTAAATAAAGCAACGTAGCAAAAGCTTCTTTTATAAAAAACAATAAAAGCTCTAGGAAAGACCAAACATTCAGACATGTGACACAACGACCTCTAGCTCAAAACACGAACGTATTACATCTAACACAGCATCCCAAGCATCCTAGCATCTAAAAATATGGGGGACAACTGAGGGTGCATGAAGAGCTCAATAAAGCTCTACCAAACAAACAAGGAAGGAGCTGCTTTACTTGATACTAAGAAGCTAAGTCATTCAACTGAAACCATCAGTGACATTCAGATCTATCATCTCCTGCAGCAATCAGTAAAAATAATAAAACCTGATACAACAATCAAGCTCTGAAGATCATTTGTGCTTAACTCACAATTCTTCAAAGTAGTCATTATGTATGGCCATAATCTAAATCTTCAAACAAAATACTTGAAGCCCAATATAGGTTTCCCCAAGTAATGGTCACCTTTGAAATGGAAGGAAATCACACAGTCAAGTCAACCGTGCACTGACAGATCTGCCAGAGTAAGCGAGGAAAAATCAAGAGATAAGCAGTGCACTTCATTGTTTGCATATTCTCTTGTACGGATGATATAAAAATGTGCTTAATGGTGGTCATGTTGAAGGACAATGATAACAATCTGCTAAGGAAGGCAATGTGAGCAATTGCTATCAAACAATACACCAAAAATAATCAAGCATTATGAATTTCTAAAGCAAACATATGCATGATCAATAGAATATCAACTTGCCTTCAGAAGTTCATGAATGTAATAGCGAATATCATAGTCGGATAGTGTTGGATATAGCACTTTGAAGTCAGTGTTGTTGATGTACTCAAACACAAGACTTGGGGTTTTGGACGAGTGGTCTCTAACAATGTCAAGCAATTTCACAATATTTGGGCCACCACAGAGGTTCTGCAGAATTTTTATCTCCCTCTTGATCTGCATAATTGCAATAAAAGAGCATTAGCTGTTCGGTTCTTATATCATCTCAAACAAAACATGAAGAACAGACATTTCGACAAAAAGACGTATAAGTCAGGGATGCATGTCTAAAACCTTCCAAATGAAAGTAAGAATAATAAAAACAATTGGATGAAAGGGTCATAAAGTGGCATGTATCACCAATTGCATCAACCTCCAGGACCATTTCACGTACACATCAATTAAATGCCATATCTGGAGGCGACATCCATTGTACATGATGAAACACCAAATTTGCAAATTAAATTCATCAAAGGGTTTTAGAAATCACAATGAGATAAAATTGACTATGTTAACTCAGAGGTCAACAGACCATTCCCCAT
Source organism: Limonium bicolor (assembly GCA_023374045.1). Taxonomy (NCBI): domain Eukaryota; kingdom Viridiplantae; phylum Streptophyta; class Magnoliopsida; order Caryophyllales; family Plumbaginaceae; genus Limonium; species Limonium bicolor. Next base: position 372,219,304 of record CM041776.1, on the reverse strand, counting down.
CCTTCTACAAAACTGCAACAGGATGGAATAGGGTCTGCCATAAATATCTACTTCAACCCTGCTGTATTAGTGTACTCACTCCCCAAGTTCAATTGTTAGAAACCTCCCAGAATGGCAGTGTGTGACTAACTTACTTCCTTCAGCGGCGTTGTTCAAATGATGTGCATTCACCTGCCCCTCTAACAGCAATGCTTCAGAGGGCTTGTAGAAATACAAGCCCAATCACTTGCCCACCAAAATTGAGCCATGTTGAATGCCCAAGGCTACTCCACAAGATCAGTTACTAAGTTTTGTCAGCCGCTCTATTTTTCAACGCAGAGAAAATTATTTTCCTTGTAGTTCTTTTCCTGATGCTAGAACTGTAATATAATTGTATTTATCTGACATTTCAATGCAACTGTTGCGCTCCTTTGTTCTATTCAGTTATTTCCTCAGTACAAAATAATCTGTTAGCCAAAGATTTATATCCTTCTATCTTTCTTGTAGCATATAGGACTATTTTATCTTAATGGGCTTCAATATATGGCCACTTAGCAGTTAAGCTATCACAAAAACATGGATGTGAAGGAAAAATAACAAACAGGGGCGGACCCACTAAGCAAGCCAAGGGGGATGCTTTATCAAAAGTCTACCAATGAACTAATTTGGTGTAAGATCAGTCTACACATTAGAAGTATGCGTTCAAAACAAGTTTAAAATTAGAAGTACATCAAAATCATGATAGATAAGTGTTTGACACATGTGAACTAAGTAGTGTGCCTTGAGTTTAAATCTAGCTGGAGGCAGAATTTTTTCCATTTTTGCAAAAATATGAATTTCTTTTCCAATAGTTTGTGTAGATACCAAAAGAAAATAAACAAGCCCTGTTTTGTACTCCCTCATATTTTAAATGTAGTATTGTTCTATCATTTGTTTTCACCTAATTATTAGATTAGCTTACTTCACTCGCTTAGAGTTTGATTTTTTTTCTTTTCCTTTACTTCTTAGAAGCTGAACAAACTTGGTTTCAATTCTTTATTAAATGTTCACTTGGCACTTTATCCAACAATTTCCATTGTGAATATATTTTCGCAAAATAATTTTTACATATACTTTAAATTCATATGAGGTATTTGTCTAAATGTGTTTGCCTTTATTATCAATTATACAGATATTGGTATAACATTATTTCAACTGTTAAAATTAAGGATGCGTTCGTTAATGGCATTAATGCAGAGCTCATTCCAAACGCAGGAATACATGCGTTACAATTAATCTAATGCTGTGAGTGAAGGATGGGCCCCAGTCAAACAGAAAGCTAATAATCAAGTGACATTTGTCATTTTATTGTTCTTGGATGTTGTGCAATTTTTTTTCGCAGGTAGCGAACGCGTCCTAATTATAAATAATACAGAAGAACAGTCAAAAAACTTGAGTAAAAAATTCTACATCAAATTATACCACACTTGAATCAATCTTTCTTACTTCACATTTAACTTTTAGCCTCCACATCGTCAAATTTCTAGGTCCCCAACAACTTACAGACCTTCCACAATAACAGCGCATAAGTAACTTATTTCCATCAGTTGTGTTGTCCAAATGATGTGCTTCTGCCGGCCCATCCTAAGGTACCTGGGGCACATCCATCTTTCTACTGGGATAAATATATCATGAGTCACTAATTGTTGTCCACATGATGTGCTTTCAGCTGCCCCTCTCAGGGTACTGAAGGATACAGATGTTTTATTTGCCAGGAAGAAATACTCAGAATATGAGTGACAATGTGATCCACATGACTGCTTCACTGGGCTGTAGAAATAACAGACCCCGTAACTTGACCTCAAAAAGTTGTTTGCCTTGTTATATATCCAAGTCTACACCACAGATGCTATAGCTCAGTTTTGTCGATCACCCTGTTTTCAAACTGGGAAAACCTATAAGTTGATTGTCTTTTACGGTACTTACAAGCTTGATTTAGGCTATTAGTGTGGTGTGATTGTTGTGCTCCTTTTTCAAGTTCAGTTATTTCCATGGCACAAGGCAATCAGTTAGGTGATCACCTATATCTTCCAACTGTCATATTGTAGTATACTGGATATTTGTAAGTATAAATTTAATATATGATCACTTTGGAGTAAGCAACCCATAAAAAGATAGTTGTGAGAGAGGAAAGTCAAATCAGCCATGCAGAGTAGCATAGCATGTAGACAGTGACAGATAAATCATTTCGCATAACGTCACTGGTAAGAAATAAGACTACAGCTCCTAGGACAGAACATATGCCACAATAAGTAATATAGTACCTTCAGATGAGTGTAACTCTCATTCCCTCAAGTACTTATGCATTCTTTGGGTAAACCGGCTAAACACAAAGACAATGGGTGCGCGCAAGTGAAAACGGCATGGAGATGTTTCAAACATTTCCCCAATTTCTCATATTTAAGAGTCAAGGTTCAATTCCAAATGTCAACAATAAACAGAGACCAATCCCAAACAGAAGAACAAAAGTATTAAACAAAAACAATTTTAAGTAATCCAGAGTCAAAACCCTATGATGAATACATTTACCTTCTTTTTCTTCACTGGTTTGAGGATCTTAATAATACATTTCTCACTATTGCCGATATGAACACCCTCAAATACCTCGCTGTATTTCCCCCTCCCCACCTTCCTTACCACCTCGTAATCATCCTGCTCCCTGAAATAAAAGTGAAACGAAAAGAAGCAAAAGGAGACGCGGGTCAATACATCACGACCGAAATCCAGCGAAAGGAAATGAAAAAGGTAAAAGAAGTAACTGTTAGAATTCCAAGAAGAAGCTGGCAACAGCATACCCCCATTGAACGGTGAGGGCTTCGTAGTCCCAGTATTCTTTTGGACGGATCACATTGATGTCCGGGTAAACCCTAGCCTTGGAGGCTGCGCCGGGACGGCGAACGGATTTACCGATCCTGTGAGCCAGCGCTTCTTCCTTCAAGGTCTGCTCTTTTACGAAGGTGTAAGCGTTTCGATTTTTCGGGCTGGACTGCCGGCGGCTGCGCTGAGGCGGCGGCGTCGGCGGGGGCGAGGAGAGAGAAGCTCGAGAGGCGAAACTTCGAAGGAGTAAAAAAGGGGATCGGATGGGGGAAAAGGCGAAAGAAGATGAAGAGGAAAACGGGGGAAGGGAGAGTGAAGGCGGATGCAAGGAGAGAAAGAATCGGAGTCGAAAAGAGGAGGCGGTGTGTTGTTGCAGAAGACGAGGCCCTAGGGCCATTAAATGGATTGGGTTCGAAGGGGAAAGAAAATGTTTCTTTCTATCCAACTCTTTAAACCGTCAGTCGGAAGACGGAAGAATTTTTGTCCTCATCCTTTGTCTTCGAAAAAGCTTTGTCAAGGGCTATTGGTTCATTGAAAATTTCCCGGGAACGGGTGTTTGGTCCCCTCATTTCCCATGCAAGAGTGTCTTCGGTTGTAATACCCGATTTTGGGTTTTTTTTTACCCGTTGTAAAGAAGCCGATAAATGAATTATCGGCTTCTTTACAACCAGAAATTCGACCGTTGGGCCTTTGTAGAGAAGCCGATAATTCATTTATCGGCATCACTGAAGCCGATAAATGAATTATCGGTTTCTCTACAAAGCCTATATAAGGCCGCATCGCGTGAAGAGCAAGGGATAGAAGCCTCATTTTTTAAAAAACACCTCAAGGAGTATCCAAATTCTCTCCTCTAAAACACTCTCTTTGCATAGGAACTATAGTATGGCTGATCAATATGATATGGGTGAGCATGGTCCGGTGGAGTCGCAGCCATTCAGTTTGCAGACGACACATATATCTGCTGTGTATGCCTCCAATGACCCGGTTAGTATTACTAACTAATGTATAGTGTAATAATTTACATTTTTAGTGTATTTAGATATTTGATATAGTGGTTGATCGATGCAATAATTATAGTTTCTTTGTATATGATTAGTATAAGTAGATGATTATATATGGTTTAGTTAAATAACATTTACTATATGTAGTTGTTTAGTCTAATTATTATATGTCTGTGTAACAGTAATTCTGTTTAATTATTAATTCAATATAATTGCTTAGTTTATAGACCGTATGAGTTAGTTATAGGTAATGTAGCATAACAATTAGTCTAAATTATATTCTAGATGATTTTATATGGTTTAGTTAAATAACATTTACTATATGTAGTTGTTTAGTCCAATTATTATCTGTCTGTTTAACAGTAATTCTGTTTAATTATTAATTCAATATAATTGCTTAGTTTATAGACCGTATGAGTTAATTGTAGGTAATGTAGCATAACAATTTCTGTCTAGATGATTATAAATGGTTTAGTTAAATAACATTTACTATATGTAGTTGTTTAGTCCAATTATTATCTGTCTGTGTAACAGTAATTCTGTTTAATTATTAATTCAATATAATTGCTTAGTTTATAGACCGTATGAGTTAGTTATAGGTAATGTAGCATAACAATTTGTGTAAATTATATTCTAGATGATTATAAATGGTTTAGTTAAATAACATTTACTATATGTAGTTGTTTAGTCCAATTATTATCTGTCTGTGTAACAGTAATTCTGTTTAATTATTAATTCAATATAATTGCTTAGTTTATAGACCGTATAAGTTAGTTATAGGTAATGTAGCATAACAATTTGTCTAAATTATATTCTAGATGATGATTAATTTGTTAGAATTGTTATTTGTGCTCTATTAAATTGTAATTTGTATGGAATGTAGATGTATGCACAGTACCAAAATAGGAATTTGACACTACAAGAAAAATCAGATTTAGCTACCACTGTATATTAGTAGCTAAATCATCAGTTTTGGTAGCTAAACACAACGGGCTACCGCATTTTATGATTTAGCTACTGATATATAGTGGTAGCAAAGGTCCTAGTGGCTAAATTAAAAATAGCTACCGTTTTGGAATGCGGTAGCTATTTCGCTTTGGTCTCGCTACTACTTTTTCGATAGCTAGATATTGTTACCGTTTTAGAATGTAGTAGCCAAATGGCTACTAGTGTAACAGTAGCAAAATGGCTTCGAGTATAACAGTTGTCAAATCGTTATTAGTACATTAGTAACAAAATCGATACTAGTCTAGCAGTAACAAAATCGCTACTACTTCAATAGTAGCGAAATCGACACTATTATAGCAGTAGCAAAAAAGCTACTAGTATAGCAATAACAAAATCGATACTAGAATAATGGTAGCAAAAACTACCAAAGCAGTATCAAAGTTGCTACTAGTATAACAATAACAAAATCGATACTATATAGTGGTATAGCATAGCTCTACTACTGAATAATGGGCACCGCCACCATTCAATCCCACTTCATGTGCCCGAGTAACTTGACTATTCTTTAAATCGAAGATTATGTTATGTGTACACATCTAGGATCAAACCTTACCTTACAGAGTATGAGTATAAATAGATCTCCATACCAATGACATATTTAATTCAAACTAGTGAGTATAAATAGACCTCCATATACCAATGACATATTTAATTCAAACTAGTGTGTTTAAAATGTGCATAGAGCAGGAATCGATCCCCCGAAGTTTGGGATGAATATAGAATATCTTAACCATTGTGCCATGATAGTTATTCGCATCATATATTGAAACTACGTGTATATATTGAATGTTTGATACTGTAAATATAAATTGAAGTTTTTGCCGAGACATGATCAAACCAGTGATATATTAAAATTAATAAAATAGATATACGGCCGATTATGCTACATGATATTTTAATTTATATAATATAACAAACTAATTTAATGCGACCAAAATAGTAAAGCTAATAAAAATTTAAGTATATTGTTGGCTTGAAATTATAAAAATTAAAAAATATACATATATCTTTTAAAAATCTTTGAAATGTCAAAAATTATACAAAAAGATAATATATTATGTAAAGTTACTTATTGAATTAAGTCTTATTATACAGTGTTACAAATACTAATATAATATACATCATTATATGAAAATTAATGCTTCTAAATAATATATTTTGTTTTTGTAAATTTGTATAATATAATATTTTTATAAATTTTAATAGATGTATAATATTGTATAATCTTAACTAATTTTAATTGTTATAACTTTACTATTTTCTAAATCTATTAATTTATGTGTTGTTTTGTTAATTAAAAACATTAATATATAGTATATTTATGTACGTTTTATTATAATTTTGTATACTTTTAATATTTTATAAATTTATACACACATACATATATATTCTGCTTACTTTGCAAATTTTAACCTACACGTCAACGATTTTAAATTGTTATTAGTTTTAGTTTTTTTTTATGTTTTATTAGTTAATGTGGCTTTTGTAAATAAAACATCATATAGTAATAAAAACTGTATTAAATTAAATATATATAAACACACACACACATATATATATATACTCTTAACTAATTTAAATTATTATTACTACTATTTTTATACTAATTTTGTAAATTTTAACCAACATATGTACTAATTTAAATAATTAATACTTTTACTCTATTTTATAATGTATTAATATGTGTGATACTTTGAGACTTAAAAATATTATAATATCAAAAATATATTATGTTAGGTATATCTTATATGATAAAATAAATTCTAGTAGTGGTATATAGTTTAATTATTTTTCATGAATTAGACAATTTTTATTTACTTATTGTTCTTTTTCAAAATTTGATAGCTCAAAGCTAACACATATACTATAATGAAAAAATTAAAATATTTATATAAAAAGATAATATGTCTACTATGGCATATAGATTAGTATTTCGAATTATGTAGTAATCACAAGTTTAAGTTATAAGACAATAATAATTTTGATACCGCATTCATTTGTTGTATTCTAGCATAATATCAACTAAAGTTGTATTAGCATTATTAGTCGGTAGTAATTTTGAAATTAAATATAGTAGCAATTTAGCTACTTGTTTAAAGCATTTGCTAAATAGTAGCATAATAGCAACTATAATCAAGTGCCAGTAGCAATTCATAATTTTGCTTATCTACTTGGCCGTAGAAACTTTAAGATAGTGCAAGTTAGCTACTAGTTATAATATTTTTGCTATTGTTGTCGAAATAGTTGCACAATAGCTACAATTTTTGAATTAGCATCCACCAGCAAGAACAATTTCTTAATTTAGCTACCGATATCGGTAGCAAAATTAGTTATATTGAAAGATTCAAGATTCAAGAAAAAATACCTACTATTGGCGGTAACAAGTAACATAACTTAGCTACCATTGTTGCTCCTGTAGCACAACAACTACCACTTTGTTAATAGCATTATAAATTAGTAGCAATTTTTCAATTTAGATACCAATATGTGTAATAGCAATTCATCGCCCCCTTTTTACTTTGGATATTTTAGAAACTTTTCTTCAAATTTGAGATGTCTTTTCTTCCGAGTTTACTCGATTTCATATCTTAAAAGCCTGATTTTAATTCAATTATTTATTTTAGATTACAAGAAAGTACTAGATTTTTTTTAATAATGACCCGATTTAATATACTTGACTAGCTGCCCATAATGCTCAACTCTAATTCAGTTTTTGTTTTTGCTTTAAGATAACACTTTAAGATGATGGGATATGTGTGTGTTTAGGTTTTAGGTCTGGATGATAAACTATTATTGGGATAATAATGACATAATTAAATTTTTAATTGGGTAGTTAACCATTTACGCAATCCATAGTTTCAAAGTTATGGTGGATTTTTGCAAAATAATAATAATATACTTCTCATACTTATCTTTATATACATTAATTTGAGGCAATTTCTTAAAAATATATCTTTTCATAATTATAAATAGTTGTGTACTTTGAATTATATACGTATCACACATTTAAATTATAAGAGAATTATAATTTTGCTATCGCTTAAAAATATTAGCTATCATTAATTTCTTATAATGTAGCACAATATTAACCATAATCTCATTAATATCATTAGTCGGTAGCAATTTCATAAATAAAGAATATAACAATTTTTATGCTTGCTAAAAACATTCACTACCGACGCCCAAACAGTAGCAGAACGGCAACCGTGATGAGTGTCAGTAGCGATTTCATTAACTTAGCTTATCTATTTGGTAGTAGCAACTTTTAGTAGAAATTTAGCTACTAGTTATAATATTTTTCGCTACTGCTGCTTTAATAGTAGCGCAATAGCTACCATGTTTAAATTAGTCACATCCAGCAGTAGCTATTCCGTAATTTAGCTACCAACATTGGTAGCTAAATTGTTCTTACAAAAAAAACCAAGATGAAATCAAAAATAGTTACTACTAATGGTAGCAGTCTTGTCAGATGATAGCGATTTGGCTACTGTTTAAAAATTTTAGCTACCATTGTCTTTGTTGTAGCAAAATAGACACCACTATTTTAGTACCATTAAAAATCAGTAGCAATTTCTGAAAGTAGCTACCAATATATGTGCGGTAGCAAATCATCGGTAGCTAAATCTGTTTTTTCTTGTAGTGTGAAAACAAGATCCTGCTGGAAGGGTGCTACTACCCTACATGACGCTATACTTCCATATGTTGCTACAGCTGGTTTTTTTGGGCCAGCAAATATGAGATTGAATAACTGTACTGGCATCATCAGCGCTTTGATTGATAGATGGCGTCCTGAGACCCACACATTCTTGATGCCATTCGGGGAGGTTACCATAACCTTAGAGGATGTTAGTGTGCTTTTTGGGTTGCCTATTGAGGGGAAACCTATCTGTTTCCCCACCAGTAATGTGGATGTTAATGCGGTGTGCCAGCGGCTTCTTGGTGATGTCCCCCCTACTCACAAGGGGAACCAGATACCCATTGCGTGGCTAGCTGAGAGGTTTGTCGAGACAGACGCTGACTTTGGTCAGCGTGACGCTATTGTTCATCAGCAGCACGAGAGCATATATTATGAGACTGATTGGAGGGTTTCTGTTTCCCAACTCTAATGGGGACAAGGTGGATGTCAGTTATCTGTTGCTGTTGGAGGATTTTGCCTACAGGGGGGGCTTAGCTGGGGGTCTGCGCTCCTTGCACATTTCTATAGGGAGATGTGCAACGCCACCAAATTCGACACTAAGTATCTGAATGGCTGCAGTAAGTTGCTCACCGTCTGGGCATACGAGCGTATCCCTGCATTTAGGCCACGACTCACCCCAGATCGGATTAATCTTTCACCCCATCTTGCACTTGCTCATAGGTAACAAACTAGGCATTGTATGGTTGTTGAAATAATATTTTATTAAATTACGCTACAACCCTAATTGTATGTCATGTTGCAGATATAATGGCAAGGGAAATAGTATCAGCGCTTTCGTTGCGCGACAAATTCTGGACAATATGAGGATTCCACCGAGCGAGGGAGAGGTAATATAAAACTAAACCTTATTACAATACTAATTTATTTGTTATAATTTGTTTGCATATTTTTAATATTTATTTCGATGTTCTATAGTGGATTTGGCAGCCGTACGGTGGCAGATCACCAGAGCCAGATAGGGTGGTTGTAGTGGTATTTTTAATCCACTACAATGTTATAGAGGGTCACCAGCCGGACCGGGTACTGCGCCAGTTCGGGTATGATCAGCCTATTTCTGCTCCTCCACTCGACTGTGACATGCTCCATGTAATCACCAGGACCGGTAGGCCAGATGCGAGATGGTGGGAAATATTCCATGACCACATCCAGATGTGGAACAATAGGAATCAGCTCCGGGTGATTACACCACAGACGCCAAGGAGCATCCCACTGGACAGGAGGAGTGCATATATGGTTTGGTTCCTCCAGCATTCTGTTGCTTGGTTCACTGTCGAGAGTAGGAGGAATGTCATCGTGGTAAGCATTTATTTAAATTGTTTGTCAGTTGTTCCTATAGTTTGATAGTTCTATTGTTTTTAACCATTATATAATCCGTTGTTCTACCTGGTTGATCAGGCGTCTGCAGTGGAGCAGCTTCAGAGGATCCCTACTGATCCTAGTGTTCGGGGATATGCCACCAGACTATCTCAGACTATTGATGTTGATCACTATCATCGGTCTGTGCCATTCCCCCAGAAGTTGTCACAGCAGGCGCCAGATAGGGTGGAGTTGCAGTACCCTGCTTATCAAATCAACGACAATCCTGCCCCCAGAGCTGCTAGAAGCCGGTCGTACAGTCAGAGACGAAGAGGGCCGCGTGACTACGCACCACCACCACCACCACCCCAGAACTATCCTTCATCTCAGACACAGCTTTCCATTGTCCCTGTTACAGTCACTGAGGAAGAGGGATATCGGCCATCTTTTGAGCCACACCACCTTCTCAGCCAGAGCAGACAACCTATGGTCAGTACCCCCTGATTTTGGTGCACACTTTGATGCTGGTGCGGGTTCGTCGAACCAGGTTGCTACTTCTGTTGACAACATGACTACTCAGGAGTTGGTCACCTTTTGTGAGCAGCTGATATATGATGACGCATAATTAACTGGACAATTTAACTGGGCCAATTTAGCTGGTGGCGTACAGCAACAAACTCAGACGGTTGTTGCTCCTTCATATGATCTGTCATCTTTGCAGCAGCCTGCTCCTTCAGGTACACCACAGCACGGTCCTCCCACGCCATCTGCATCAGCAGATCCAAGTACACCTGCTGATCAGCCGGAAAATGAGGAAGATTGGGGGATGTGGTTAAGGGGCACACACTCTAGGTTTAGGAATCGTAGATTTTTTAATTCAGATTTCACTAAACTGTAAGCGCAAAGTGGCACCGGAGTGCAGTTTTTTAATATGCAGTTTTTGTGTCTGTTCGCGACTTTGACCATTCTTTTCAATAGGTTGCCGCGGTCCGTTGGCCACCAATTTTTGATACAATGAAGTGTGTATGTAGTACTACATTCATACAAATTTTGGAGCACAACGTGAATCATTTGGTGGTCCAAACTGTAAGCGCAAAGTGGCACCGGAGTGCAGTTTTTTAATATGCAGTTTTTGTGTCTGTTCGCGACTTTGACCATTCTTTTCAATAGGTTGCCGCTGTCCGTTGGCCACCAATTTTTAATACAATGAAGTGTGTATGTAGTACTACATTCATACAAATTTTGGAGCACAACGTGAATCATTTGGTGGTCCAAACTGTAAGCGCAAAGTGGCACCGGAGTGCAGTTTTTTAATATGCAGTTTTTTTAATACGAAGTTTTTTAGTCTAAACTATACACCACATAGCTTAATACACCATATTCAATATTCTTGTAGTATCATAACCATAACCATATCCAGCGTATTCTTGTCCTGGACAACCAGTGCGTCAGCAGCCAACACTGATGGCAAGACCCTCCTTGTCATTTGAATCTTTATACCCACAACTCAGATCCAATAACTTTGTGATGATCTCTTCATTATGATCAGCATACAACATAACAACATTAATCACACCTTTTGTCCCACCACTCTTCAACTGACTCCCTACATCCGGGATTCTAACTATATTTTCTCCAGTTGAAGTAGACGACCACACCCTGATTACTAGATCTTTTGCCACAACACTCAGCATACCACCAATGCACCTAGCTATGGTAAAAGGATACTAACGAATACAGCATGGATGGTCCTTTCTTCTCACTTCCCAAACTAGCTGTCACTTTCGTTATCGAGGAACTCTAGGGAACGAGAGACACGTTTATGTATCCGTTGAACAAGCCGGTTTTGCAACACCATACACTAATCGATGTTGTCCTTGTACTGGATGTCAGCGCAGCATGGATGGTCCTTTCTTCTCACTTTTAAATAGCTGTCACTTTCGTTATCGAGAATCTAGGGACACGAGACGCCGTTTAACTACCCGTTAACTAGCCGTTGAACTAGCCGTTGAGAGTTTACCGTCAAGTCGTTGAATAGCCGTTGAGTTAACCGTTCAAGTAGCCGTGAGCCGTTAGCCGTTGAAGTAGCCATTGAGTTATCTGTTTAACTAGCCGTTTAAGTAGCCGGTGAACTATCCGTTCAGTAACCGTTGCTCTAGTATTATAAAACAGGGTATTGGCTTCGAACCCATTCAGTCCACACAACATTACACCAAAGCTCTGTAGTTCAGTAGTGAATCATTCATATCTTACAAAAAACTCTCCTCTAAAAATCAAATGGAGTTTCCTTTTAGTTTGCACGTTAACTATGCTGCTACTTTCGGCCGTCATGGTGCACAGTTTGATCGAAGGATGGGGCATAGACGCATAGAAATAAATATGCAGTATCCTAATAATCTTAGTGATCTACATCAACGAGTCATCCGTGCTCTGCAGTCTATCCTTGGCAGAATAAACATAGCAACAATGGTGTATTTGGGGTTAGAAGGCGATTACAAGTGGAATTTTATACACGTACGCAATGATGCATCTGTTCAACGAATGATGGAAAACTACATGGAGTACAATGATTTCATGGCACATATTCCACTACTAGTTATCTACGATCCTATTGAACCCGACGACGATGATTTCCAGATGCAAGAGTCAATGTACGAGATGCGACGTAACATAATAGCACAACAACTTGATAGACAGAGGTCAGGGAACAATTAGGTTTTACGTAATTGTTTTACAGCAATTTGTATCGGATAAGCTTTCCCAGTCCCCCAATGGATGTCATAGAATGGATCTACAAATATCATATTCAAACGTTGTTTACATTCGCCACTTTGTCCATCTTTGTAAACAAAGGAACGAAATAGGAGTGCAGAACAAATACTATTTCAAAATGTCTGCGCAGGTTGGGGAACATACACTAAAACATACCAAGCCAAGTTATACACCACCACAACTTGGCCATCATCTATAAGAGTGATGTTGTTCACCTGGTAGACATTAGAATAGTGGTTGACGACAACTTCTTCCCTAGAGCTTGTCAGAGAAAGGTTAGTAGCCTTACTTATCACCACAACTTCTACACCGTTTCTCAGCATGATGTCGTTGACCAAGTAGACATTAATAAAGTGTCTGAGGATAATATCATCTCCTCGGTACAAAGCCATCCACATGTTGGTCGAAGACATCACTCTAATCTATGGTTCACTACTTTGAGGAGTGGTGAGGAAATATACTATGAATTGAAACTGGTGCAACGGTTGAGGAAATGAGAGATGACGACATTATTCCAAGCTGTACCCCTTTTATAATTACATTTTTTCCTGCTACATTACAATAGAATACAATTCCTTATCTTGGAATATTGTCTTTGCCAAAAAAATGATCCTTTAATTATTCCTTGCATGTGATGTATCGTGTGGAATTCCAACTGCGGTGTTTGAAAGCAATTTTTATTCGTTTGTTGAAAACAAAAAAAATGTAATCACATTTCATTACTAAAGACAACAGATAAAGAATTAGATGCAGATGATGGCAGACAGGATTAATCAGATAAGATTTCCCCCGTCCCCAATGCATTTCAATTTTATTCTCACGGTATATATTCTCTCTTATCCTATGCATATAAATACAACAAGCGTTTTTCTTTCACTCACATAGATAACTACCCACATCCGTTGTCATTACTATATTACATAAGTTATCCATATCTGTTACTCAACTCCCTCGTCGCATTTCATCAATGGAGATCCCTTGCACTATATTGCTTGATGTTGAGCCAATCACCAACGATTCAGGTCTGTATTTTGCCAGAACATATTCCACTGAGCATTTCGATTTGGATATCGAAATGGATATTACGTTCGCCGAGTTTGACAATGTTGTAGAGACTAGGTTGAAAGAGCGTTACGGTTACAATTGTGTCCTTGAATCGATACTTCATCGACTGTTGCGCTCCCAGCCACGCCCAGTATGGGGGCCATTAAATAAAACGAGATGTTCACGTTCAAACAATGATTGAACGGTTCGTTTATAATCAACAGTTTTATACTCGATTAGAATTCTATGTGGTGTATGCATTCAGGGAAGTTACCCCACCACCACGTGATAATTTCTCGAGCGTATCCTTGGCAGAAGAGTATAATGAACACTGTTCAGATGACAGCGAACACGAAGGTTGATATGTTGGTGGATGATGCATATCTCGTCCATTCTAAGGCATCGACAGAAGTGATATGTGGATACTACTATGATATATGTTCCTTTTTAAAGAAAGCACGTATGAGAAGATGAATACGTATTAGTATGTCGTACTGCAATAAAACAGTGATGGATGTCACTGAATCGCTTTATGTATTTGGAATATTTCCTAAGCCAATAAAATGGTATATCAAATCAATCTTTAGTCCTTGCTTATTTAAGAAATGCAAATGTAAAGATAATTCATTACAACAGACAATGGGTAAATTACATTTTTTTGTTGTGCTTGCTAAAGGCACGACCTGTCTGAGCAGGAGCATAATTGGCTAATGCAATAAGATACAATGATAGTGGGGAATTAATTATAACTTGCATTCGGGCATCTTGTCCTTACATGTCCTCGTTGGCGACATAGCCCACAATGTCTTGTTTCACGCTCATAATTCTCATCCATTTCATTATGAATACGGGAGAATGTGGGGCGCCCTCTAACGTTGCGCATCATTGCAGGATCAGGAACAATACGAAGTCCGGCGTATATGGGCCACTTCCCTTGATTTCCTAGTGGCACAAACTTGTTCTCGCTGTAAGCCTGTATCATCGTTTCAAGTCTGTAAACTGGATGAACGTAGTTCCTCCAGTCCAGGGCGGTAGTACAGCACACGGCCATGACATGTGAGCATGGATACTTAAACGCCTACCATTCACCGCATTCACATTCCCTAGAGTTAATTCGCACTGCAAATTTACCTTTGTCACGCCTTAAGTTCGGATCCCCATTGTCAACCACCTCAAACACCAAATCCATAGCATCGATAACAACCACACGGTGGTAGTTGGCAAGTGTTTGGTTCTCACCTACTTTCTCCAGTAGGTGTTTGGTGAAAAACAACCCACTATTCCTTTGTGCAGTGTAAGTTTCTAAGTTATCTCGAAAGTAATCTATTAACTTGTACAGTGTGCTTTCAACAATAGCTGTTACCGGTAAGAGCCGAACCCTCTTCAACACCCCATTCATGCACTCTACCAAGTTAGTAGTCATATGGCCCCACCTTTTGCCATCATCATACGCACGTGACCACTTCTCAGGGGGCAGCTCGTTGAAAAAGGAGGAATTGAGGGGTGTAGTGAAAGTAAGTGATTTAATCTGTCCTGAACTATATCCCTCCTGAAATAGTAGCTTGCACAAGAAATTTTATCAGATTAAGACATACAAAAAGATGAAGACATACAAATCTCTCACAATACCTGTGTTGATGAGATACTTCTTCCACTCCTTGTTTCCAATCTTGTCTGAAAGTTTGAAGCATATGAAAATACACAAGAAATGGTTGGGCATAAAGGAAAGCCAGTACTTTTCTTCCCTTATTACATTATAGCTGCGGCCCGATCCGTAATACTGCCACATCGTTCCTAGCTCCAATGACTATGTTGCGAACACGGTCAAGAAAATATTTCCAATCGTCTCTAGATTCGCTGCACAATAGCAAAGGCCATTGGTATTATCTTGTTGTTACCATCTTGAGCCACAGCAACCAATTTTTCCTTTGTACTTACCGTACAGGTGGGTGGCATCTATTTGAAGTAGAGGTTTCATATACTTGAAAGCAGTGAGGCATGGACCAAATGCCCAAAACAACGCTTAAACCGCCTAACAGAAGTGGTCTGGTTTCATCTTGAAACACAACAGTTGACTCTAGGTCGACATACGAATTAGGTATAGTGTGTTTTGATGGTTTGATATACCTGGGTAATTCGGTAAATGACTGCTCCCAATCACCATAGACCCTTCTTATCGCTTCAGCATGGCCTAACCAAGCTTCTTGTAGCTAATCTTCCTTTTTATATTCTGAGCGGATAAGTTGAATCACATCTTCACTTGTAGAGCAGGTCTCTTTGATCCTTGGTATCATGACTTCAGCTATGAAATTGTAAGTCAAAAAACGTCATACTCTCGTCTAGGGCTGGAGCACATGTGTAAGGACTGAATATCCGTCCATTCAAAATTTCTTTAGCAGCGCCGCTCGAAATGAAGTGCACCCTTGTCGCACCTTAGGGTGTAAATTCCTGTTATTCTCGGGAGCAATGAAATCTACGTTTTCTCCAGTGATACTGTTTTACTGCAGTCACAAAACATTTTTATCAGCAAATTCTTGCCCCACGACGAACTCTTGACCTGGCCTCCAGTATGAAACCGCGTCGATCAATGTCTGATGGTATCTGGCTTATAGCCTCTAAATCCACTTGCGATGAGAACGGTGCTGCAGGAGTGTACGGTGTGGGCCCTTCATCAACCATGTCGTCGTCGTCAGGTAAATCTTCTGGCTCCATCTCAGAATCATCATCCGAAGTTGTAGATTTTCATCTTCGGCTTGTTGATGCTGGGAAAAATCATCATCGGTTTCATTGTCTTCCTCCGGAGAAGGGGTAGTCACATGCTCGAACTCAACTTGGACAGCCACGTTATTCAGCAAGTCTGAATTCTTGATGAAGTTCGATATCATCAGCTTCACCCGGGAATCGCTGGTAATTTTGAGTGGAAGATATGAGCAAGTTGGATATTTGTTCTCCAACTTTCTGCAAACCATGTCGGTATGACATAATCTCCCCCTAACTCCAAGTCGACAAGATTTTTGACGGTATCTTTGAAGGATTGATATGTGGAAGACTGAGGAATTTCACAATGGATAAATTTCGACCAATTGGGATTTATATGAAAATAATACTCTGGATTGTATTGAGCTCTACATTTAGGTACAGAGTACATGGGATATCCATATCAAATATGTATAGCAAATGGTTGAAGAGTGAGGAATGTGTAAAGAGAGGAAAATAGGAATGAGATAGCAATGAAGCCAGAAGTTTGAAGAGCCATTCAGTCGTTTATATAAGCTCATACCAGAAATTCGACCGTTGGGTCTTTGTAGAGAAGCCGATAATTCATTTATCGGCTGTGATGCCGATAAATGAATTATCAGCTTCTCTACAAAGGCCCAACGGTCGAATTTCTGGTTGTAGAGAAGCCGATAATTCATTTATCGGCATCACTGAAGCCGATAAATGAATTATCGGCTTCTTTACAACGGGTAAAAAAAAACCCGAAATCGGGAATTACAACCGAAGACACTCTTGCATGGGAAATGAGGGGGCCAAACACCCGTTCCCGGGAAATTTATCATTGGTTCATAAATATTAGAGCATCTACAATGGTTTTGAGTTTCTTAATACATTTCTATATGTCATGTCATCTAAAAGATATATTATATTATTTAAAAAACTAAAAAAAAACAAAGTTTCTTAATCTTCTCTCTCCTATAAACAACCAATAAACTATCACTATTTAAATGTGATAGAAAATATAAAAGAGAGAGATACACATAGGTGCGGTCTATTATGTCATAAAAAGTGGGGTTCTTATTTAAGAAGCTTGGAGAGAGAAATGGGTGGAATCCACACCATTATAGAGCATTTTTAATTTCTTCACCTATGTAATTGTGTCAAGAAACTCTATTGTGAGCCCTTAGACCCCATTCTTTGTTAGCTGATAGCTGATACGAGCTGATATTAACTGATGGCTGATTTTAAAATAATGAACTGAACTGGTCAACCCAGTCAAACATGCTAAACTAGCTGAACATGAGAGACAATGTGAGTTTAAATAGCTACTAGCTGATAGCTGATATTGACTGGTGGCTGATTTTAAAAGAATGAGTTGAGTTGATCAATCTAGCTGATAATGTGTAAACCAGCTGAATGTCGGACAAAAGAATGACACCTTAGTTTTTTGTTAGAATAATCTATTACGTGTCATTGTCTTATTTGTCATATTTTTGTGTCAGACCTACCATCCCTCTCACGCCAAGCCCCCGTGGCTTGGTCGGTAGAGGAGTGGTGTCCTAGAACCAAAGGTTCTGGGTTCAAAACCTATCCACTACTGTAACTATCAAAAAAACCTACCATCCCTCTCACAAAAGCTTAAAATCCAAAGTAATACCTCCCCTTAAGACGACACCGAACAGGAGCAAAAACAGCCTTTCTGATGCACATTTTAGGGTGTGTCCGGACATGTGTATAGACATGTATGTCTGGACTAACCTCGAGACAAACATTCTGTCAAGTTTCAGGTGTAATCTGGGTATGTGTCTGGATTTACATATCCAAACAAACCCCGAACAAACTCTCTGTGTAAATTTTACATTGGTACGGGTTTGTATGATTATTTATATACCTGAACCGTGTTTTGCAAGACTCTCGCAAAAGATGCATGACGTGCACCTACATGTGAAGAGAATTAGTCATCCACGTAAAAAACAACCGCATATCTATAGCTTCGTGGCTGATGACGATAATGATTTAGGGGGAATTGGCATAGACAATTCGAGACGACCAGAATACGACACAACATATACATATACGAAAGGAGACAACAGTTTTTTTTTTTTAAAAAAAAGAAACCCTAGCCGTAAGTTTTGACCATACTGAAAAGATAGAACTTTGACTTACTTTTACACATACAAATAGGCTGGAGACGGGAGAGCATATGAAAGCGATTAGAGATAATAAGTCAAAAGGAGATTACAGTCGATTGGAGACCGGGGAACAACGGAGCAGATCGGGATTTTGATATCAATTCTTCATTACAGATTTGATAGTTTTCTCTCTTTCTATTATTGTTATTTCCGTTCTTGCAATGTCTGAGTAGTCGTTATAATTCTGGTTTGCTATAGACAACTAGTTTATTATTTTGCTTCCTAAGTAGTTAAATACAAATTGTATACAAATTGTAGTTTTATTCCTTGTTTATTACTGAATTCTCATGTGATTAATTATTGCTTGAGTTTATTTGGTATGAATTGCTTACAAGTGAGAATTGCGGCATTCATTGGACCATAAGAATATTGTCAGTGAAACTAGAGATAGAAATTCCTCAGGATTAGCTCTCTAGTAACCAAATTAATCTTTAACGTTACTAGTTAGTTTGTAAATTTGTAACAAGAGTTAGGATTTAGAAATTGCTAAAAGAGATCTATCATGCGAGAGACCGGTTTTAGATTAATTTATATCTGAGGTTGCAATCTAGAATTTATAAAACACTCGGGAAGGGAATTGATAAACTATGGATAAGTAGTAAACCACGAGTCACCTTTTAGAATTGTTAGCAGACCACATTTATTTGTTTTTAGTTTAATTAATCATTTAATTTATGCATTCAACCCCCCCCCCCCAATTTATTAAGTTTCTCTGTAATGTGTTTATGTTTGTCTTGTTTACGTTTTGTTTTCAATTCGTTTAGTTTTATTTTGTTTGGATTTATTTTATTTTTGTTTACAGCAGTTTAGTTGGTATTCTTTTTCTTATTGAGCTTAATTGTTTTTTTTTTGCTTTATTTGCAGTCTATGTACTTTATTTTGATTAGCTTACTGTTTTATTTTATTGCTTTTTTATGGTTTTTAGTCGTTTTGTGGGAGAACCAAAATCTGAGCTTGATCTAGAAATTGACAGATTAGCTAGAAGAATTCAACAGTCTTTCAATCTGGAATCAGTAGTTGCAAAGGAAGAGTTTGTACAGTTGTTAGAAGAGGAAGAAGGTAGTTGTTATGTGGAGCTACCTGTTAATCTAATTATTCAAGAAAGAGAAAATATGAGTGGAGTTATTAATCCAGAAAGACAGATGAATGATTATGTTCATCCTAGTGTGGAGAGACTCACATCACCTATAGTGATCCACTACCGCCTGAAGTTGAATGGACATCCTAATGTTCACCTAACGTATTTTCTAAGATTAGTAGGAGCATGCTCGACCCCAACCTCTCAGGAAGTAGCGAGGTTAACTTTTTTCTTTTCGTTACGGGACAGAGCTGCATAATGGTTAAATTCACTAACGCCCAACAGCATCACCACTTGGACGGAGCTTTGCTAATATTTTTTTGGCAAAGTATTGTCCACCCTCTCGAATGCTGACAATAAGGGGAGAGATTACAAATTTTAAGCAGTTTAGTGGGGAGACTCTTTCCGAGGCTTGGGAACGGTTCAAAGGTATTATTAGAAGAGTGCCACATCACGGTCTGGGTGAGGAAGTTGTGTTGTAATTTGTTTATAAATATCTAGACCCCCAAAGCCGCCTATTGGTAGACACCTGTGCAGGAGGAAGTCTCATGGAGCTTCCAATTACCAGGATCAAAGAGCTGTTAGAAACATTGACAAATTCAGGTACCCAGTGGGTGCTAGAGTTGTTCCTATAGCTCCTCTAAAGAAAGTTGCAGGTCTTTATGAAGTGGATTCACATACTCTCATTGCTTCCAAGATAGAGAGTATGTCGAAATAGTTTAAGAGAATGTGTGCCTTGATGAGTTCGACATCGAATGTGCCGGTTGTGCCAGAGTCATTACTTCTATGTGAATTTTGTGGGAGGAATTCTAGCATGCGTCAGTGTACCCCGTAGCATAATGAGGAGATGAATTATGTGGGTAACAGGCATAGAAACTTCTATAATAATTAGAACAATCGAGGGTATTATGAGCAGCAACCGAGATATCAAAATAAATTTAATCAAGGTCCAACTCAGAATCAACAAATGAATAATAGTGGAGCTGGTACTTCTTTGAGTTTAGAGGCTATAATGTGTGAATTTGTCACATCAGTCACTATAAGATTTGCAAAGCAAGACAAGATAAATAACAGGATAGAGAAACGGCTGGATGAAATTTCACAACAGCTCGCTCAGCGTCCTCTGGAAGCTTTGTCAAGTCAGCCTGAGAGGAACCCATGGGAGCAGGCTAAAGTTGTTTTTGTTATAGAAGATGATGCTCCACTTGTTGCTGCATTTCTGCCTGTTCAAAAAGAAGTTGAGGACTCCAGTAGAGTTTCTGAAAACCCCAAGGAGAAGGAGTCTTATGAAACTCGACTTTCTTGTTCTTCTATATCTAAACATGAATATGTGGAACCTATTCCTTTTCCTAACAAGTTAACAAAGAAGGATCTTGATGAACAACTTGGAAATTTTCTTAAACATTTTAAGAAATTAACTAAGGATATTCCTTTTCCTGATGTGCTTAAATTGATGTCAAATAATGCTAGATTAGTGGATGATATATAGACTAATAAATGTTCTATGTAGGAAAAGGAAAAAACAAAGATGGTGACTACTAAGAGCGGAATAGGAAAAGCTACTGAGCCTGCGGTGGTGAACATAGAGAAGCCGGTACTAGAGAATGAGCAGAATTACAAAGTTACCCTGTCTCATCCACTTACACCATTTGCAGTTGAAGTTGCTCCTTCGATTCCTCTTTCGAACAGAACCAAGTGTTCCAAAGAGGATAGTGAGTTTGATAAGTTCTTGACTTTACTTCGCCAATTATTTGTTGATATTCCTTTTGTTGAATTAGTTGTGAAGGTGCTTAACTATGCTAAGTATTTAAAGAAACTCTGATCTAATAAAGCACAATTAGTTGAGCCAGGAACTGTTCAGCTCACAAAAACTTGTTCAACGATCATACAGAAGCGCCTACCTGAAAAATGCACAGACCTTGAAGTTTCACAATTCCTTGCAGAGTCGGAGAGATTGACTTCGACCACTACCTTGCTGATTTAGGAGCATTGATCAGTCTCATGTCATTCATCGTATTTGAAAAGCTTGAAATTGGAGACTTGTAGACTACACAAATGATGCTTCAGCTAGCAAATCACTCAGTGGTTTATCCTCGTGAGATTGGAAGGATGTGCTGGTTAAGGTGGAGCACTTGTACTTTCCTTGCGACTTTGTTGTGCTCGACATGGCAGCAAATCCTACAGTTCCTATTATCCTAGGAATACCTTTATGAGCAACAACCGATGCTCGAATAGAAGTTGCTCAGGGTACAATTACATTAAATGGAGAGGGTGAGCAACTATTGTTTTATGCTGGCAGGTCTTCGAAGCAAGTAGAATCCTCTCGCACTTTGGGTCTCTGGGTTTGAAAGACAGCTCAATCATACGGAGTCTCCTAATAAAACAAGTTATGTCTAGCTAAAGACGTTAAAGAAGGGCAGCTGGCTGGGAGACAACCCGGCGTTATATTTTATTTTGATAGTTTTAAATTTTAGTTTTAATTTCTTTTTGTAGTTATTTTTCAGGTTTTGTTGCCTATTAACTTTTAACTCTGTTTTGTAGTTTTGGTTGCTTCTGTTATTTTTCTTTTTAGATTAATTCTTTAAGTGATACTGCAACACTTGAGCATGGGGGGGGGGGGTCGTTCTACATATGGCAATAACAAAATCCAAGGGAGTTTTAGTTTGTTTTCTTTTAATTTTAATTCTTGTCAATGACTACTATGTTGCTTTTTTCCTTCGGACATAAATGTTTTTCTGCGTGCTCAACGTATCTTCACTCCTACCTTGTCACACAATGAGAGCATTATTTAATTTTAAGCGTGACCACTAGTTTTTTATTGTTTTCAGGTGATTAATAATATGCTTCACTTTGTTGTTAAATGTTGAATTTTGAGTGAAAATGTCTGGGGAAGTTTAAAATTGAGCCTGATGACAACCTTGCATTTTTTTGACTTAAAAATTGTATGATTAAATTGTTTTCTAAATTCTCTGTCTTCATTGAAATCTGATGGATTGACTAATTGTGGAGACTGAATGCGTTTAACTTTAGACCTTGGGATTGGAATGTAATAAAGGACAAAGGCAAGGTACTCTGCTAGTTTGTTTATCTTGAACCAAAACAGGCCTCATACACTATGTTATTAAGTCTTTAAGGGTGCTTCATCACCTAGCTTCTTAAGGCCGTGCAACCTGGAAAAGTTGACCCAAAGCTGTTATAGGGGTGGAGAGAAAAGTTTGGGGAAATGAAAATGATCCCTATATGCTTAATTTATTAAATGTTAATGAATTGCGAATTTGAAAATATAAGTTCTTAAAAGTCAAAATGCAATGAAAAGGGGATCGTTACAAGCTATGAGTATGTGACAATGAAAGGTATTGTGGAATAAGACATTACTTTTTTCCCCTTGTCGTCCATTTGGTAATGAAACTGGTAAAAGGTCCTAAGTTAATATGTGTTTTAGTTTCTGCAATTCAGTTTATTAATGCTTTTATTAAAATTAGTCTATATTCACTGTTTGCGAAAACTAATAGCTTATAGCTGATAAGTGTAAAATACATATATTTTTAGGGCTCTACTTCTTCCTATTTTCGTAACAATTCATGTCACATTTTACACTTATCTTATGTTTTTCTAAGATTTATATTTAGATGAAAGCTTATATATTTTTATTTGTCACATGCAGGAAAATTCATACATTTATATATATATATATATGCATACTCGGGCCGAACAAAGCAAATTACACAGCAATGTAAAATTATAAATATGCATGACCATGCGTGGGAATTTTTGGTATTCATCTAGACCGACATAAGTGTGGTCGTTGATTCAAATAGAGGCGCCGACATATTCAGCGGAATAGACAGATGGGCTCGATGCAAACATTGTCCAGAATTCTTTTTAATTCCTTCACGGTGACATATAATTCGTGGGTTGCAAACATATATGATATTAATATCATTAAAACCCATGCTTGGCGAGTTGGAGAATCTTAACAAGGAGAATATCATCCAATCGATCGCACTACCGCTACATACACACCACAGAGACACCCCCATAAATATGACTGTCTTCATCCTCCATCTGGCGCGCGGAATCGACGCCATCACCACCATCATCCCATCGCTACACCACGCCATCACCATCGATCACCTTCACCACGTCCATCCCGTACTGCACCAAACCACTCGACTACACACCACCGCACCTCTCCATTAACCATCACTCACCTGCATCGCACCTCATATTCACGCCATTAACGATCCATCTCCAGCTCGATTCATCTCACCCGCACCACGCCATCACCATCGGTCACCTTCACCACGTCACCATCCTCCTCACCGTATTCAGACCATCTCCATTGACAACATATTCACGCTCCAACACCATCACCGCACAACTCCATCGCCATCGCCACCATTCACAACTCTCGACTTCATTCATCACCTTCACCACGACCTGCACCTCACCATTCACCATCACTCTCGCAGCACCAGATCACCACCGTCTTCACCGTCTCCATCGCCACGACTCACGCAAATCACCATCGCCACCGTCAACATCCTTTCCATTCGCCTTCACCTCGATGACATCATCAACTTATCATCCCATCTCGGTTCTTCTTCATCGACCACGTCTATCCCGCCGCATCTCATCGTCATCCATCACCATTACTGTTTCCTCATCATCGGGACATCACCATCGACGAACTTCCAACACCAGTACCACGCCGTTCTTCATCGTCTCTCCATTCTCATCGCTGTCGTCGTAACATCCCAATACCACAAGCCGCCATCGAAATCCACTCTCGCCCGCATCACATCTCACCGCCTTCGCCATCGTCTTCGCCGTCCCATCATCATTCATCGCCTTCACCGACCTCGTCTCCATCATCAACACCCATATTCGACTTGCACCGACCACCGATACCACCGACGATTGTTGCGAGAATGAGCTACACGAAGAAAAACAGGGGCGAGAGCCGACCAGAGTGAATCGGGAAGAAGAACGGGCGAGAAACGACAAGACTGTATCAAAAACAAGGGTGAACCGACACGGGCGATAAATAATATGTTTGAGAATCGATCTTGAATGAACCGGCTCAGACAGAACCAGACCGGAAATATAAAGGGTTTTTACTAAACTATTGCTTTTACATTTATATTTGTTACATGTTATTTGTTTCTTGTTACATTCTTAGTATTACATAACATTTAATATTTATTTTAATGTTTATTTGTGTTTTTGGAATAATGAGTGAGTAGTTTATATTTACTCTGGGTGATGGTTTATTGCAGTTTGTTTTAATTATGTGACTTATATTTTTGCTGGTTTTAATTAATTGCGGATTGTTATGATTAATGTTACTCTTGCGCTTTTTAATAAATGTCATGAGTTATTAAATTGCTTTACTAAATCTATTTTGATCCGACCAAGTGATAAATAGATCGGTTAAATTAATCTGAATATTTGTGGAATTATTGATTGGATTAATTAATTATTCCTACAGACGCAAATTATTATTCCTCGTACTTAATCCGTTTACATGTGTTTCTGCTTGAGTCTATACTAGACCCCACATTTCTGGTAAACGAATTCTTCTGAGACTATGATTTAGCTCTTAAGAAAATATTAGGAATTTTTGCCAATCTGTCATTAATTAACCAATTGACATAATTGATCAAACGGTTTTAGCATGAACCCAGAGTTCCATTCATCCAAATCATCTATCACTTTATTTTATCTGTTATTTTAATTATCTCATTCTTATTATTTATTTAAATCCCAAAACAAAAACAACCCCTTTTGAATTACCCATTGTCTTAGGCTAGACTTACTTTATCAAGTCTCATGGATTGACACCTGGTCGCTTCTAAATTGCTATACTACTACGAGCGGGATTTTTGCAACCCGACGATCTATTGATTTGTTGATTTCTAGGATTAATTCTTAGCATTTAATACATCAAATAAATCGTTTGCAATAGCAGATTGATTTTTCTGATTATCATTTTGCTTGCTTTCCTTCTACTTATGTTTAATCCTAGAGTTTAATGTTTTGGTTTGAAGCAGTTATATTATTTATTTGCTTGAGGACAAGCAAAAACTAAGTGTTGGGTAGTTGATAAGTGAAAATTTTATCTATGCTTAATTTGATTAATATATTAATGATTTATGTGATAAATTTCTTACATATATGTTCATTTATGTTATATACGAAGAACTCCCCTTACTTGTGGTTTTGTGCTTAAACAAATGAAAATACTGAAGAAAAGGACTTAAGAACGCATGTCAAGGACTTAACAATCAAGACGGGACCAACCGGGAGCAATAACAGACTTTCTGATGCATTTTAGGGTGTGTCCAGACATGTATGTCCGGACTGACCCCGAAACAAACATTCTGTCAAGTTTCAGGTGTGGTCTGGTATGTGTCCGAGTTTATATACCTAACCCCGAACAAACTCTTTGTGTAAATTTTGTATTGGTTCGGGTTTGTTGATAAGTGTGAAATTGATAGGGTTTTATTGGTGCTAAATTCTTATTTATGCAACCTTTTTATGTGCGTTTTCACACTTATCCTATGCTTTTCATGACTCTTACTTTGGGCAATAACTGATGCCAATTTATATGTTTAAATCAGGAAATGATGATAGAAATGCATAGATCTTCTCATGACCTTTTCAACGCCGTAAACGGGGAACTAATCGGAACTCATATGAAGAATTTAGACCCTATCAAAGTTGTGTCTGGTGCGATATATTTATATATATATATATATTTGTACGAGATTGCCGTGAAAGGATTGATAAAAAGTAGGGGATATTGGAAATATAAAAGAAAGTGGGGGGAAGGAAAAAAAAAAAGATAACGCGGAAAAGAATGAGTAAAGGAAAAAAAACAAAAAAAAAGAAAAAAAGAAGAAAGTCTGAACGCAGGCTTGAAAAATAAAGGAGAAAATGAAAAAAAATAAAAGGAAGAGGGGGAGGCATAGAGGAGAGAGCTAAATAAAAAGAAAAGAAAAAAAATGAAAGGAAGGGGGAGTCAGAACGTAAAGGAAGGAGAAGGGAAAAAAAAGAAAGAAAAAAATAAAGAAAGAAAGAAAAGCAGAGGGGAGAGGAGACGGACAGATAGAGAGAGGGGGAACCGGGCAGAAATAAAACAGAGGAGTCAGACAGAAAAGAAACAACTGACACATTCGCAGACGGATTTTCAACACCGGAGAGAGATTTCTGCTCCATTTTCTACCGGTTTGTTCAACCTTTTATCTTGGCGAATTTCAAAACCGATACAGAGATGATTTTTACTATTTTTTCTTGTATTTGTTTTAACATTATGTCTGGCTAAAGGATTAAATCTTGGGTGATGGGAAATTCATAGATAGACTGATAATATGATTAAATTGCTAGTTGATTGAGATAATTATTTGGATTGTTCAGGTAGCTGTTTTTATTTATCCTGTTAATAAAAATTGCAGATTTTTATTATTAGCTATGCGAATTTCTGTCAGGATGTGACCGGTGAGTGATAGAAAGGTCATAGCAACCTGTTAATCTGTGGAAAAATTGATTAGATTAATTAATTTGACCTTCAGTTGCAAAGAATAATTCTCGCGCTTAATCCTTTTATTTGTATGACATTAGTTCGTGATTCGGCCTAATGTGTTACGGATAAAAAAGCTCAATTTGACTAGGATTTAGTCTTAAAGAGATATACAGAATTTGCCAATCCAAATCTCGATTAACTGGTGATTAATTATACAGTCTAGCTAGCAAAGAATTCCCCTGATCCCAAGGTTTCGCTTCATTCATCTCTTTACACAGTTTTATTTAATTTCCTCGCTTGCTACTTTCAGTTGAAAAACCAAAACAAACGACAACCCTCTTAATTTGTTATTTGCTAGGATTAGATTTAATTACTAAGTCCCCGTGGATTCGACCCCGGTAGCTTTGCTATTTTCTATATTATTACGACCGTTGCAACCCGTGGGCATTTTTTAGATTTATAGATTTTCTAGGATAATTTTCTTAGTTATTTCTATTTGTCTTCAAATATCCGTTTGCAAATTGGCGCCGTTGCCGGGGATTTGACTTTTGTCTAGTCCTTTACTTTGGTTGTCATTTGTTTTGTTTTATTTCATTTTCTTGTTTTTTATTTTATTCTAATTTATTTTTAGTTTATTTTGTCTTTAGCAATTTCAATATTTTTGTTAATTTATTTCTTTTCTTGTTTTAATTTATTTATAACTTTATTTTGTGCTTTGTTTTTATTTATTTTATCTATCTAATTTTGTTTTAGTAGTCTTATTTAATTTCAGTTTTTTTTTAGTTTCTTTGTTTTCGTTTTGTTTTTATTTTTGTTTTCTATTCTATTCTTAGTTTATATTGTTTTCTTTGTTTTTATTATATTTTCAATTTATTTTGAGTTTATTTGTTTTAGCTATTTCGTTTTTTTATTGTTATGTTCCTATTGTTTAATCTAGTTCTAATTTCATTTCCTTTTGTTTCTTTCTTCTTTGCTATTGTAGGTACCTAGTGGATGCGGAGAACGCGTTCCTTTGGTCCTCCTAAAGCAAATTTCGATCCTGAGATTGAAAGGACTTTCCTCGAGGCTCTGAGAGCGAGAAGGCAGCTAGATTTCAACATGGCTGATAATATTCCTCAAATCGAAAATGGCCCGAATAATGCTACAATGGGTACAATTAATAGACCGCCTGCTACTCCGAGAGGGAGCCCTGTTGTTCTGCCACAGTTGACCGCTGAGTTGCTTGCTGAGTGGCAAAAGCTGAAGCCGTCACATCAATCGACTGTTGTGCGCAATCATCCAGCTGGGTGTTTCTTTGGAGCAGACCCTATAGATGCTTTAGACCATGTGCACCGATTCTTGGTTAATCTGGACACTCTGGGTCTTGTTCCTGGTTTGGAGGAGTATCCAAGTTTATGTTTATTTTCGAACAGCCTTTCAGGAGAGGCATCAAAATGGTATCATCGCTTGCCTCCAGGCATTATCACTTCTTGGGATCAGATGACAGAGAAATTTTATGAGAAGTACTTGCCTATCTCAAGAACTCGCCAGTTGATTGCTGGGTTGATGACTTTCAAGCAGTCTGGATCCGAGACAGTTTGTGAAGCTTGGGATCGCTTCAAGGAGCTTCTGCGACAGTGCCCTCACCATGGACAGGACACTACCTCTCTAGCACTTGGTTTCTTCCATGGGCTTAGAGATGAGAATAAGGGTGAGGTGCGCTCGGCCTTGGGTGGTAACCTGTTAGCTAAGAATGGTGAAGAGTTTATGGCTGCTATGGAGTCATATTGTGAGGAGCTTAGACAGTGGAGCTCCAGTGGTGGTAGAGTTTATTCAGTGAGTTCTAGTTCTTCCAAAACTGTAGACCCTATGCTAGAGCAGATGGCTGCTAAGCAGGCTCAGACAGAGACTACCATGAGCCACATGTTGAAGATGTTGGAGCAGCTCACGATGGGTAAAGCTCCTGCTCAATCTGTGAAGCAGGTATCTTCTAGCTCCAATGATTTATGTTGTTGTCAGTGTGGTGGGCCACATGAATTTGAATCATGCCCAGAGATAGCTGAGATGCATAGAAATGAAGAAGCAAATGTTGTGGGTCAATCTTTTAATAGACAGCCTTGGGTTCAGAATCAGCAACCAAACTTAAGGTATGGAAACCCCAATAATGCCTTGAACTCATATCGGATGAGGCCTCAACATCCTACTCAGGGAGTGCCTCCTGATTTTTCTCGGCCCTCCTACAATCAGAATCAGCAATCTCAGTTTCAACAATCAGGCTCTTCTTCTTCAAATACTTCCAATCTTGCAGATTTGTTGGCTAAATTGGAAGCCAAGCAGCAGAGTCAGTATGAGCAGCAGATGATTATCAATCAGACTCTGACTGCTGGTCAGCAAAAGCTTGAGCAGCACATGGAACAACTGACTAAGTTGTTATTGAATCAAAGGACTCCTGGTTCATTACCTTCTCAAACGGATCCCAATCCAAAAGAGCAGATGAAGATAGTGACCGTCCTAGATGTTGATGAAGCAGAGGTTTGTCAGGGAGTTAGTCTTCGAAGTGGGAAGCAACTGATAAATAAAGATCAAGTGGCTGAGAACCAAACTGGCGAAGAGACCGGTCTTCTTTCTTCTAGCACTAGTGCACCGTCAGGGCCTCCAGCCCCTCCTAAGGTAGTTTTTAAGGAGACCCAGGCTCCTATCTCTTCCCCTTCTCATACTTTGATTGCTAAAAATTCCAAGGGTAGGGTAGTTCCTAAGGAACTTCCTTTTCCTAATAGATTGAAAGAAAAAGAACTTGATGATCAATTTAGGAAATTTTTGAATGTGTTTTCTAAGCTTACTATCAATATTCCTTTGATTGATGCTATCAAGCAGATGCCTAATTATGCTCGCTTTGTGAAGGATTTGATTTCTAACAAGCGAAAGTTTAAGGAGAGTGAGATCGTTCAGCTGACAAGACATGCTCTGCAGCCATCCAGCAGAAGCTTCCTCCAAAGTGTGGAGATCTAGGGCAGCCCATCATCCCTTACACCATTGGAGACATGGACTGTGGTTTTGGACTCTGTGACCTTGGAGCGAGTATAAATTTGATGCTTTATTCAATGTTTAAGAAGCTTCATGCTGGTGAGCTTGTTCCAATTAATTTTAACTTGCAATTAGCTGATCGATCCTCAATCAAACCTCGTGGTATGGTTGAGAATGTTGTGGTAGGTGTTGGTAACTTCTTCTTCCCTGCTGATTTTGTCATTCTTGATATGGATGAGGATGTTGAAGTGCCATTGATTTTGGGTAGACCTTTCCTGCGAACTGCTAAAACTGTCATTGATGTTGACAAGGGAAAGATCACTCTTAAGTTCAATAATGAGGAACTCAGTTTTGATATCACTAAGATGATGAGAACAAATGCTTCTTCTCATGCTGTGCTTTCAGTTGATGTTGATTGTTCTGATGATTATGATGCTTTTGTTGCTAAGAATGCTGATGACTCTTCTTTCTTGCTTGAGAATTCTGATTTGCTAGAGCAGGTGTTGTGCCACTCAATTGAGGATGATAAGGAGAGCACTGAGGTAGCTACTGTTGTCCAGCAGCTTAACTAGGGTCGATCCTACTTTCGCCCTTATGCTCCTCCTGTGGAGCCACTGGATAGGCCTACTCAGAGGCTCGTTCCTTTAATAGAGAAGCCCCCTACTCTTGAACTCAAAACTCTCCCTTCAAATCTTAAGTATGCTTTCTTGGCAAAGGGTAGCGCCCTGCCTATTATTATTTCTTCATCTTTGTCTGTTTCGCAGGAAAGCAGACTTCTGGAGGTGTTAAGAAGGCACAAGGGAGCTTTGGGGTGGTCTGTGGCGGATATTAAAGGGATCAATCTAGGGTTCTGCACTCATATAATTTACATGGAAGATAGAGTCAAGCCAGTGAGGCAGCCCTAGAGGAGATTGAATCCAAACTTGAAAGAAGTAGTGAAAGCTGAAGTTCTGAAGCTTCTGGATGCAGGTATCATTTACTTCGTCTCTGATAGCCGTTGGGTTTCTCCTGTGCAAGTTGTTCCCAAGAAAGGGGGAATAGTTGTAGTGCCCAATGAGAAAGGTGAATTTGTGCCTCAGAGACAAACCACTGGTTGGAGGATGTGCATCGATTACCGGCGCTTGAATGAATCCACAAGGAAGGATCACTTCCCGCTACCGTTTATTGATCAAATGCTGGAGCGGTTAGCTGGGCAAGAGTTCTACTGCTTCCTTGATGGGTATAGTGGTTATTTTCAGATTCCCATCGCGCCAGAGGATCAGGAGAACACCACCTTCACCTGTCCTTATGGTACTTTTGCCTATAGGAGGATGCCCTTTGGTCTCTGTAATGCTCCAGCCACATTTCAGTGATGTATGATGGCGATTTTTAATGATTTTATTGAGAAGAGCATAGAAGTTTTCATGGATGACTTTTTTGTGTATGGCCAGAGTTTTGATGTGTGTCTTGATCAGCTGGATCAGATACTAGGCCGATGTGAGGAGACTCATTTGGTTTTGAATTGGGAGAAGTGCCATTTCATGGTACAGGAAGGTATAGTGCTTGTCACAGGGTCTCCAAAGATGGTATTCAGGTGGACAAGGCTAAGGTGGAGGTCATTGAGAAGTTGCCTCCTCCCACATCAGTTAAGGGTGTTAGATCTTTTCTAGGTCACGCAGGGTTCTATAGGAGGTTCATCCAGGACTTCTCCAAAATTGCTAAGCCCTTGTCTGATCTTCTGCAGAAAGATGTGAAATTTCAGTTCTCAGAGGAGTGTTTGAAAGCCTTTCAAACTATCAAGGGTAAGCTCATTTCTGCTCCTATTGTGGTTCCTCCTGATTGGTCTCTTCCTTTTGAGATCATGACAGATGCTAGTGATTATGCTGTTGGTGCTGCACTCTGTCAGAGGAAGGACAAAATTCAGAGGGTTATCACTTATGCAAGTAAGACTCTATCTGAAGCCCAAAAGAATTACACCACTACTGAAAAGGAGCTACTTGCTGTGGTGTTTGCTCTTGATAAGTTCAGGTCCTATTTGCTGGGAAGTAAGGTAATTGCTCATACCAATCACTCTGCTTTGAAGTACCTCTTCCAAAAGAATGATTCTAAGCCTAGACTCCTGAGATGGATCTTACTTCTCCAAGAATTTGACTTGGAAGTTGTTGATAAGCAAGGGAAGCAGAATGGAGTTGCAGATCATCTGTCTAGGCTTGAGACTCTAGATGACGGGGTCCCCATAAATGATTTTTCCCTGATGAAACAGTCTTTGTAATTGGGAAAGTTAAAGAGCCTTGGTATGCTGACCTGGCTAACTATTTTTCCTCTGGTTTGATTCCCCATGATCTAAGCTACAACTGGAGGAAGAAGTATCTTTATGAAGCCCGTCATTATGTTTGGGAGGACCCCTATCTCTTTAGGGTGTGTGCTGATGGTTTGATAAGAAAATGCCTCCCCGATGAAGAAGTTGACAGTGTGATTGAGTGTAACACCCCTACCGCTAATACTGTCGTTACCGTCCAATCTTCTTATACAATCCAGATTCACGCAGCGGATACTTACAAACTCAACGGTGGGTGATACCCTGCCGTTAGTCACCCACGTGACTAACAAGGCTACTACTACTACATACAGCATCGGTCTGATGGACCAGAATCCCGAGTACTAAACATCTACATTACATACTCCATTTATCAATCAAATACTACAATGCTCAATTCAACACTTTACTCCATCATAAACCATACCATACAATATACATAACCGAGTTTACTAGGTTCCCAATACAAATACAATGCTTCTTCCAAGTTTATATATACTCATTAAGAGTCAACATCTACCCATTCCTCACAACTACTTACTTCCTAAGTACAAGGGTGTGCCACTTAGTACACCTCTACATTCTACTTCTAGCTATCCAAGAGTAGCCACCGGTCTCTTACCTTGACCATATCCGCTTCGGGTACCTGCACACTAAAAACGTTCCCCCTAGGGGTCAGCTTTCGCTGCATATGATAACCGCATACCCCGCGTACTAGTGAGGGTACGCCGACCACTTGGTCGAATACATGCGATTGATTTCATTCAAACATACATGCATACATGCTCTTATACGTAATATTATAATACATTACGCAAGGAATACGTACATACACTTCAATGCATACTCTTCAATACATACATAGTAAGTCATACAAGCCATCAGATACATACTTACCTTTCCGAAATCCACAATACACAATACTCATACAGTACATACGCAATACATACACAATCCGCCATACTTGTTAGCTCATGTTGGTCCACCCGGGTTAATCGGGTGGAGATTACTCTTTTACTCGTTCCACAGTACTTACGCATGCATACTCATACTCATACATACTTACTGATCCATACTTACTTACGTACTCTTACTCATGTTAAGCCGGTATGGCCTCTGGGCAGGGACTACACCGTCCCACCACCAGGGTTTACTTGGTTCACCAATCCAGGATGCTACCCATTTAAGGGGTTTGGGCCGTGAACCAGTTTAAGAAACAGGAATCGGATCCAACCTCTTGTGTCTCCTCATCCTCACGCGTGGCCGAAACTATATCGGACTTCTACTCATTCCAATTTACTCACTTTCAAGTTAGGAGTTAGGTAGTTAGGAATTAGTAGAAGTCAACATCCAAGACACATACACAAATACGTTGCTCAGGTACACATCCATACGAAATACAATACAATATACCAGTACACTACTTATTACAAATGCACCCCATCATCATTCATATATTTCATGAATTATACAAACTATTGTTCAAGACAAATATCAAGAACAGTGTAAGCAAGCACAAGTAAGTGCAATATAGTCTGATTCATGTATTTATCTTATTAGGTGATCAAATAAGCTCACAAATCGGGGTAACCAGATTAGGATACAGGGCATGAAGAAATCATACCTTTTCCTGAAATTTACTTTACCGGGTGTCTCCTTGTTCCTTAGTCCTTACTTGTCCCTTGAGTCTTATTCTTGAACCAATGACTACATGCCAAATGGTTCAATTAATACTAAACATTACAATACATACATAATTACTATTCCCGTACTTACCCCGTTATCCCGTTATTTCGGTTTAACTTAATGTTCTTAAACTTACAACTTTCTTAATTACTTCTCAAACTTATTTACACTTCTTAGGGCCTTTAAAGGTCACCAAACAAGGCCTTAACAACTTCTAAAACCATTACCAATCAATCTTCCATGTTTAGAACCCTTAAAAACACTCTCTGCTGAATTCTGGGGGTGGTCCGGGACTTGGTCCGGACCCTAAGTCCCGGACCAATGCACTGTCTAACTCTTGGCCATATTTTCTACCCTGGTCCTGGACTTGGTCCTGGACTTATGTCCCGGACCAATTCCTGCATTCACTCTCGGGCCTTTTTTTGAAGCGGTCCGGGACTTGGTACATATCTTAAGTCCCGGACCCTGCTAAAAACTGCTATTAAGGTCATTTTCAACCCCAAATCAACCTTTAATCCACCCCTAATCATTCCATAATCTTTGCACAAGTTTCCTACATAATTAAACACCTCAAAACACTCCTTAAACCACCTCAAATCCTTGGTCCAATCCATACTCAACTTCTTGCCCAATTTCTACAAATTTCCATTCTCATTTCTACAACTTGCACACTTGTGCCTTTATACACTTTCCTTTGCACTTTGCATCTTTTCCTAACTTCATTTTACCATACCAATTCATTTCTAGACATATGCACTACCTATACCCAAGTCAAATCTCCATCTTCAAGGTTACAAACGCTAACTCTTTCTCTTGTTTTTCCAATGCATTTCACATGCTATTTGCTACAGATTTTACACCCTTTTATTCTCATCCTACAACTACCATTCCATGGTTACTAAACATCTCTACTCAACCCAATATACACCTTGGTTCTCCCATTCACCAAGTCGTTCTTAAATACATGATTCCTACCAAAATTTCGCCATAGTTCACCTACTTTTCTTACTTCTCCACATACACACTTTTTCATCAAGTTCATTCCTAATCTAGCCACACCCATACAAGGGTCCTACCAGCACTCAAGTCAATACTAATACTCCAATACTTCCATCAAACAACAATGCCAATACAAATACACAATACTTGGCTCTAAGGCCTACAATCCAAATACAAGCTCACAATTACTCAAACTTCCACAACTACAATACTAGTACAATGTTTTGGGTTCTTTAAATTGGTTACCCATTCCCATTACTCTAATGCATTAAATCTTAACCTTAGGAGAGAGCTCTTACCTTGAGCTTACAATTCCTTTATTCCTTTTCCACTTCTCCTCTTCTCTCTTTCTTGCACAACCGGTCACATGGGGAATGGAGTTTGGCAACTCCATTCCCATCACACAATACACACAAAACAAGTGCAATTAAACTACTTACCCTTTTCAACCTTTAAAGCTTAATGTAAGTTTTAGGGTATAGAAATTTCATTACCTTGCAAGGGTGTAGGTAATGCTTGGAATAGCTCAAGAACAATATTTCTCACCCTCCAAGAGTGCCAAAATCGGCTAGAGTACAAAGGAACCAAACAAGAGTTTAGTCTAAATTTCGTTTTGCCCACAAGGGCTAGAAAAAGGTAAGCTTTCAAGAACATTTTTACCTCAAAATGACAAGGAGAAGGAGGTGGTTCTAATGGTGGTCTTGAAGCTCCAAATGCTACATACCCATGAAAACGAAAATGCTCCTTTTCGGATTTTGAAAAGAGGGAAATGTTCCTCTTGATGAGAGGAAGACAATGGTGGTATTTTTATAATTTTTGGAGCAAGTTTGAGCACTCAACAAGAGGAGAGAAGAGAGTATTTTTGTGGGTTGTTCAAAACCTCCATGGCTGTCGCTGGGAAGGAGGAGAAGAAAGAAATTAGAGAGGAGAAGGAGGAGGCTTACGTGAGTGAAGAGAATAGAGTAGGAGAGAGAGAATGTGAGGTAGTAAAGTAAGTTAGGCTACTTTTTGCTTTTTAATTCTTTTTGGTCTTTTGTAAATAAAAAGAGAATAGAGAGTGTGTGTGAGAGAGCATAAATCGTGACACACACACAGCCCATGTGGGTTTTAAAATTCTATTTACAATATTGGACACATAAGTTTTGGTTATTTATGTTTCTACCCCACAACTTCCCGTTTTTGACAGTTTTTACTAATTTCTCGTTTTATTGATTTTATTGGTTCTAAAGCTTCACTAATATTTATTAATGATTATTTAGTTGACCAAAATTGTTACGGGTCTATTTGACCCGTTTAAAGTTACATTTTCCGGGTTCCCTCGAAAAACGCGATTTAATGTTCATTAGTGTTTTTAATCCATTTTAAGGATCCGTTTTCTTCGGGATTTGTTCCCTAATATTTATTTAGACTTAATTAAGCCTTTAGAATCCTTATAATACGCTAACCGAGGTCTCCTACCTCCTATGGTTAGTTAACGCTTATTTAGTGTTTTTTTCGCTTTTAAGCGTTTCTTTCTTTCTTTTGGATTTATTTTCCCTTACCAATATTTCTTAATCATTATAGGCTCCTAAATACCAATTGGATAATTTAATCGCATATTTAAGGTCAGGGTATTCAATCTACCCCCCTTAAGAACTTTGTCCTCAAAGTTGTTCTAGGTTATAAGTTTACAATGCTTACTCATTCTTACTTGTCTATACCAGGGTCATACATTCTTCCTCCTTACTAATCCCAAATCCATTGCTCAAGGTTTCTACATACCATACCATCCAAATGTACTATAATTACTCCAATCCATTACTACCAACATTGGTTCCACATTACGGTTTTCACATATATACAATTGCAAAGCTATCCCAAAGCAATGCAATACACTACAGTCCCGCAGGCACTCAGGTCAACCCAGCACAGGACTCCTCTATGTCCCGCTGCCCTTGGAATAATACAATATGCTACACTACTATCTTCTCAGGTATGAGCTTCTAGCCAAATCCTTATTCTCAGTCTAAGGAAAAATCCTTCCCAACAGCTAATTAGAAATCTTTCTAAAGCATCCAACTCCAAGTCCAATTTTATAGTCTTACTTCTATCCTATGTGATTCTTGTGAACACTTGAGGGGAGCTTCGGAGAATCATTCGACCCTGATTGTGATCAGCATCAGTGTTGAACTATCTTTCCACCCCAATTTGTGTTCGGTTTCCCTTGATCTGATCAGGATCAAGTTCGACTTCCCACATCAGTTCAAACAAGCAATTAATTCAATTATTTCATGTTTTTGCATTTTACTCTTCCTAGTCATTCATACATCTCCAAAGGATGGGATCCAGTCCATCTGTCATTCTCAATCTATTCCCAATTGCTTTACTCGAGATTCAATACCTAAGTGCTCCTTTCATCACCCTTCACTACTTTCATCATTAACTCTCATCGTTTCAAATATTCTAACTAGGGATTACCATACTTGTAGAATTTAGTTGTTCTCAATTTACTTCCAATAACTTACTTACGAATAACACTATCTTAGAATTCATTCCTAACTACTCTCATTCATTCGTACTACTTCTTCAAAGGCTACAATACTTGTGAGCTCCGTCCACTACTCGTTACTTTTATTTTACTATATTCTTACATGTGTTTACAGGTAGGTATATCCATCCTATGGTATTTGCATCTCTCATGCCTATTACCATAATTTCAATATGAATGAATACTTATGTTTATTTAACATAGTACCAATCATCAAATCAATTTCTCATCTGTGCTATGCACCTTATAGTTTATGTGTTTATTCATGAATTCACATTATGCGGTTTTCACTCACCCCCCCTTAAAAGGGATTACGCCCACGTAATCTACCATATGTTATTATTATTAAAACATTGGTTACTCAATTTGGGCAATCTCAAGCGTTTTTAGCTTCTTTACGGTTTGTTACAATATAACCTTCCAAAGGGTCCTAATCATAACAATGGTTTAGTCTTTGCACCAAGGTTCCTATATGAGTTTATTTAACTCATAATTAATTCGGTTCCAACCTATTAGGTTCAAGGCATCAATAGCCATTCACTATACTTACTAGGTATATTATCTCCTAGATGGCCATGCTTTCGCTGCGCGACCCTGAGAACCTGGGTTATTCACCCCTCTTGTTATCCTAATGTGCTATACATCACCTTTTTTATCGTCTTATGTGAATAAGGTTTACTAAACAATGCGGTATTCTTTTACCGTGTTTGAACTATAATTAGTTTTAGATTGTAACCAGCTCTCTGGCATCTATTATACATACTTCATACTCCCACGATTATTCGCTAAGTTCCTCCGACTTATTGCTGGCGAGGTTAAGTCACTACTTAGTTGTAGTGCTTCCTCTATTGTAATAGCTTCTGAATCATACCAGTTCTCCTGGTCAGTACAAGTGTTCTATTACTTGTATGACCATGCATTTTCTATGCGTCGGTCCTTGTGACTTTTAAGTCTTCTTTCACCACCTTTTTTATTCCATTGGAATTCACATTTGTGATTGTCAGTGTGTTGTACACTCTCCGTGCTCTTTGGCCTTAGCCGCACGGTTTGTTGCTAAGCTTCCTTAGCTGGCTTATGCCCAGTTTGTTGGGAAAAGAAGGGTCTACTCCGATTTACATTCTCCATATTCCTAGCCATCCCATTAGATCATTAGCTGCCAAGTGCATACCAAAACACTCAGTCATACAGAGTGCAGAGGCGTAAACGCTTGGTAGTAAGTCCTTATGTGATAGGAAAGAATATTCTTGCCTGTCATCTCATACTTATACTCCGTGTCATATCTAACTATTCCTCATAGCGGTCGCTTGTTGCGCACCGATCCTTACTCATTATACAATATCATTTTACTGACTGTGTTACTGTGGTAGCTCGTCTTTACTTATTACCATTGTCGTTGGCACCATTTCCTTATGGTGTAATACACTAGGAGGTTCCTAGTTCATATGTATGGTGATTGTCGTACCATACCGCAATGGTATTATCTTCCCCATGTGGAGATGTTTCATTCCAATCTAGGTTTCATGTGTAGGTTACTTACCTCACATTCTATCATCATTTAGATACAATTTACCAAGTATCTTAGTTGACCAAGGATGAGATAATTTATCGGGTTACAAGCTCTCTTGAGCATTGGTCATTCATGGTGTGCAATGTGCACTCACATGATGGTTTTTGACAATTACTGTCCTCCCTAAGCTGAGCATTGGTTATAGGCTCTAGCTGTGTAGTATTACTTGGGTGTGTATATCACCGGGACGTCCCAAGGAACTTCAAGGGTTTTTTGTCCCGTTCTATCATTGGTACACGAAGTTCTGGTTGAGAGGCTTGTTGCCACTCATAGGTCTCATGACAAGATTTACCAATTTGGTGTTTACACAATGGTTCACCACATGCTTGGTTGCGCATGGGGTACGCTTACTCCTTAAGTCGTAATGGTTTGGAAATCTCATTTCCTTGTTCCAACGCCCCTTGGCAATATCTATAAGCGTAGGCTTTACTGTTATATAGATGGAAGCCTTTTCTAAGGGTTCACATCTTCACCACATTGGTGGTCTTTGGCTAACGAGGGGTACCTTCCCTTGGGTTTCTCGTAGTTTCCAAGTGTGTACTAGGCCAATGTTGGCATTATCACAGTTTATATGCCTCTGTGTTACCATTTCTACAGAAGGCATGAAGGGAATTAAAAGCTTGTCAACTGTATGCTAGACTGATGCTCTGGTGACAGTGACGCTGAGTTGGCCATTACTACAAGCCACTCAGGATGTTGGGTTTGAATTGATGGTCCAGTTGTTGATTTCTTGTCGTATGAGACAATATTTCTTGCAAGTCTTGTTAGTAATGGTGTGGGTTTTGCAACCGTTTAAGGTTATACAACGCATCAGGTTTATGGCTTTAGAGCCTTATTGCTGCAAGCTATGCTCTTTGCAAGCTGCTTATACATGTTCCACTCTTTGTATACCATCATAGGTTGGAGATATTATTGGGCTCCATGGTATGTCGTGGCATCACGCTTCCGTTCATAGGAAACTCTTAGGCAATCTGGTGCTGATCAGTGCCTTTTGTAGTCTAGGGTATTTCCTGTTAAGTGAAATCCCTTCGGTGTCTTAACCGAGTGTTCGTTCCAGCTCCTATATTCTTATCTTGACGCTTTGTTTGACCGTTGTTAATCCAGTCACCCTTCAGGGATTGCTCTTGGGTGTTGTTAAGTTATGCCGTTACATCCGGCTAATGTTTATGATATGTTGTCCACTGTACCGTCTTGTGGTATCGTACTTGAGTTGTCCCTTTTAGGGTTATAACGTCTCCCATTCTTGGGTAGACTGTTTACACTTGCTCCTAGTGCTTAAGACTAGGTTTGATATCCCCTTCAATGATGGATTATACTTGTGGTAATCTTGGGGTTGCTCTTGGGAACTCCGCCCCGTTTGTTGAGCATTGTTAGGTTCACGTTAGGCATTCGCCTTACTGTGTTTAGGCTGGGTATCCCATCCAGCTGTCAGGTAATTGCTTGGATTATTTGAGACATATCCAATGTCTATACTTATTAGTCTGTGCTTTTTGCGCTTCCCAATCTTCGTTCCTTATCTTCAGATGGATTCTCTGAGTTCCTTATACTTGTTCCTTAACTGAGTTTCCTTCTCCTTGATTGTCTGTGGTGTCCAGTTGTTCTGGTTAAAATTTACTCATGGTCCGTAGAATGGAGTTGACTACTTCCCGTGTGTCGTACACTACATGTATACATACGTGGGGTACCTTGTTGATACGTTGCCACTTACCTAACTATATGTCAGGCCCGCAAGCTCCTTCGGAGTGCGGTTGTCCCACATCCCGTAATTGGGTACACTCGTAGGGTTCGTCACACGCCTAGGTGAAGTATTCTATTGTCAACTCCTCTTGTATCATTCCATGATACTCACCGTAATTCTGTTGGTTAGTTTTAAAATCCAAGGTTTTAAAAGAAAGGGTTTTGAAATCATAGTGCGGTGTTAAAGGAGTTCTACATGGCATAGCCATGTTTGTGGTCTTGACCAAGTCTAGCTTCCCGCTGACTGGTATGTTCTTAATACAATGGTCAGGCCGTCAGGCCTTTCCAAGGTTCGATCCTTCTAGCTTTCAGGATTTGTGATCCTATAGTTGTTTCACTGCTGTCACGGTACATTACTATGTACCTGTGGTGTGTTAAAGTTCCTCTACATGTTCCTGTTCTTACTGCACTTGCCGTGGCAAGTGCGTGGTACTAGTGGTTTTTGGGTAAACCTATACCGGTCACGGTATGGTTTCCACTTGTATTTGATAGTCTGGTTGACTCTTCCCTGATCTTGTTGATGTATGTTTGGGATACTCGATCCTTTAAGTATCCCCAAATGATCTTGACATGGTTGTCGATGATCGGGATATTTCTCCAATCCTTGGAGATCCCTAATTGTTTGTCCTGTGTTTTCCTTGTTGCCCGTTCCCACACATTTGTTGTGGTTATTGAGCCTTCAGCTTGTTTAGGCACTACTTCTGTAGTTGCATCAGATTACCTCTTGTGAATGTTCCTGTAGCTGTCTGAGCTATGTTGGCCAGGTATTGTAACCTTAATGGCGTTATAGTTTTGGAGTTAACCGTTCCTGACTATGTCCTTAGTCAGCTAGCATACCGTTGGTGGTGCTATTTAGGTATTACTGTTCCATAGACTTGTGTCACGGTTTTTGTTACTGCTCCTTTTTCCGCTCCGTTGCACGCTTAGCGCTTCTTTTCTGTTGCTGATTGGTTAGCTAGGTTCTGCGACTGCTCAGCATGTCGCCCCATGCTGTTGTAAGTTGTAGCCTCCTTATGGTTGGAGTGCTTATTCCACCGCTATTAAGTGCGGGTATTGTTGTTCAACCAGGATACATCACCGGGTCTTCCATTTCTTGGAATCTACTATATGTCAAGTTCTTCCTCTTGTAGGAATGTCTCATTACTGCCAGATCGGGTTTTCCCGAGTATGAGAGGGCTTTTCCTCTCTCTGGCGTCCTTTCCCAAGTTATACAATGGGGATGCGGTGGGCGGGACTGGTATTGTAGGTATCCGGTACTCACCGGGAGTTCCTATCTAGCATATCTCTAATGCTAACACTCAACCCTTAGCCCTAAGCTTCTAAATCCTAACTCGGTATTTCCTAAACTCGGTATTTCCAGTCATCAGAGCGATACTTTGCTCTGATACCAACTTTTGTAACACCCCTACCGCTAATACTGTCGTTACCGTCCAATCTTCTATACAATCCAGATTCACGCAGCGGATACTTACATACTCAACGGTGGGTGATACCCTGCCGTTAGTCACCCACGTGACTAACAAGGCTACTACTACTACATACAACATCGGTCTGATGGACCGGAATCCCGAGTACTACACATCTACATTACATACTCCATTTATCAATCAAATACTACAATGCTCAATTCAACACTTTACTCCTTCATAAACCATACAATACAATATACATAACCGAGTTTACTAGGTTCCCAATACAAATACAATGCTTCTTCCAAGTTCATATACTCATTAAGAGTCTACATCTACCCATTCCTCACAACTACTTACTTCCTAAGTACAAGGGTGTGCCACTTAGTACACCTCTACATTCTACTTCTAGCTATCCAAGAGTAGCCACCGGTCTCTTACCTTGACCATATCCGCTTCGGGTACCTGCACACTAAAAACGTTCCCCCTAGGGGGTCAGCTTTCGCAGCATATGATAACCGCATACCCCGCGTACTAGTGAGGGTACGCCGACCACTTGGTCGAATACATGCGATTGATTTCATTCAAACATACATGCATACATGCTCTTATACGTAATATTACAATACATTACGCAAGGAATACGTACATACACTTCAATGCATACTCTTCAATACATACATAGTAAGTCATACAAGCCATCAGATACATACTTACCTTTCTGAAATCCACAATACACAATACTCATACAGTACATACGCAGTACATACACAATCCGCCATACTTGTTAGCTCATGTTGGTCCACCCGGGTTAATCGGGTGGAGATTACTCTTTTACTCGTTCCACAGTACTTACGCATACATACTCATACTCAAACATACTTACTGATCCATACTTACTTACTTACTCTTACTCATGTTAAGCCGGTATGGCCTCTGGGCAGGGACTACACCGTCCCACCACCAGGCTTTACTTGGTTCACCAATCCAGGATGCTACCCATTTAAGGGGTTTGGGCCGTGGACCAGTTTAAGAACCAGGAATCGGATCCAACCTCTTGTGTCTCCTCATCCTCACGCGTGGCCGAAACTATATCGGACTTCTACTCATTCCAATTTACTCACTTTCAAGTTAGGAGTTAGGTAGTTAGGAATTAGTAGAAGTCAACATCCAAGACACATACATAAATACGTTGCTCAGGTACACATCCATACGAAATACAATACAATATACTAGTACACTACTTATTACAAATGCACCCCATCATCATTCATATATTTCATGAATTATACAAACTATTGTTCAAGACAAATATCAAGAACAGTGTAAGCAAGCACAAGTAAGTGCAATATAGTCCGATTCATGTATTTATCTTATTAGGTGATCAAATAAGCACACAAATCGGGGTAACCAGATTAGGATACAGGGCATGAAGAAATCATACCTTTCCTGAAATTTACTTTACCGGGTGTCTCCTTGTTCCTTAGTCCTTACTTGTCCCTTGAGTCTTATTCTTGAACCAATGACTACATGCCAAATGGTTCAATTATACTAAGCATTACAATACATACATAATTACTATTCCCGTACTTACCCCGTTATCCCGTTATTTCGGTTTAACTTAATGTTCTTAAACTTACAACTTTCTTAATTACTTCTCAAACTTATTTACACTTCTTAGGGCCTTTAAAGGTCACCAAACAAGGCCTTAACAACTTCTAAAACCATTACCAATCAATCCCCCATGTTTAGAACCCTTAAAAACACTCTCTGCTGAATTCTGGGGGTGGTCCGGGACTTGGTCCGGACCCTAAGTCCCGGACCAATGCACTGTCTAACTCTCGGCCATATTTTCTACCCTGGTCCTGGACTTGGTCCTGGACTTAAGTCCCGTACCAATTCCTGCATTCACTCTCGGGCCTTTTTTTGAAGCGGTCCGGGACTTGGTACATATCCTAAGTCCCGGACCTGCTAAAAACTGCTATTAAGGTCATTTTTCAACCCCAAATCAACCTTTAATCCACCCCTAATCATTCCATAATCTTTGCACAAGTTTCCTACTAATTAAACACCTCAAAACACTCCTTAAACCACCTCAAATCCTTGGTCCAATCCATACTCAACTTCTTGCCCAATTTCTACAAATTTCCATTCTCATTTCTACAACTTGCACACTTATGCCTTTATACACTTTCCTTTGCACTTTGCATCTTTTCCTAACTTCATTTTACCATACTAATTCATTTCTAGACATATGCACTACCTATACCCAGTCAAATCTCCATCTTCAAGGTTACAAACGCTAACTCTTTCTCTTGTTTTTCCAATGCATTTCACATGCTATTTGCTACAGATTTTACACCCTTTTATTCTC
This sequence comes from Limonium bicolor, assembly GCA_023374045.1. Lineage (NCBI taxonomy): Eukaryota > Viridiplantae > Streptophyta > Magnoliopsida > Caryophyllales > Plumbaginaceae > Limonium > Limonium bicolor. The sequence continues at coordinate 372,174,540 of CM041776.1, read as the reverse complement.
ATCCTAAACTACCATTCCATGGTTACTAAACATCTCTACTCAACCCAATATACACCTTGGTTCTCCCATTCACCAAGTCGTTCTTAAATACATGATTCCTACCAAAATTTCGCCATAGTTCACCTACTTTTCTTACTTCTCCACATACACACTTTTTCATCAAGTTCATTCCTAATCTAGCCACACCCATACAAGGGTCCTACCAGCACTCAAGTCAATACCAATACTCCAATACTTCCATCAAACAACAATGCCAATACAAATACACAATACTTGGCTCTAAGGCCTACAATCCAAATACAAGCTCACAATTACTCAAACTTCCACAACTACAATACTAGTACAATGTTTTGGCTTCTTTAAATTGGTTACCCATTCCCATTACTCTAATGCATTAAATCTTAACCTTAGGAGAGAGCTCTTACCTTGAGCTTACAATTCCTTTATTCCTTTTCCACTTCTCCGCTTCTCTCTTTCTTGCACAACCGGTCACATGGGGAATGGAGTTTGGCAACTCCATTCCCATCACCCAACACACAAAACAAGTGCAATTAAACTACTAACCCTTTTCAACCTTTAAAGCTTAATGTAAGTTTTAGGGTATAGAAATTTCATTACCTTGCAAGGGTGTAGGTAATGCTTGGAATAGCTCAAGAACAATATTTTCACCCTCCAAGAGTGCCAAAATCGGCTAGAGTACAAAGGAACCAAACAAGAGTTTAGTCTAAATTTCGTTTTGCCCACAAGGGCTAGAAAAAGGTAAGCTTTCAAGAACATTTTTACCTCAAAATGACAAGGAAAGGAGGTGGTTCTAATGGTGGTCTTGAAGCTCCAAATGCTACATACCCATGAAAACGAAAATGCTCCTTTTCGATTTTGAAAAGAGGGAAATGTTCCTCTTGATGAGAGGAAGACAATTGTGGTATTTTTATAATTTTTGGAGCAAGTTTGGGCACTCAACAAGAGGAGAGAAGAGAGTATTTTTGTGGGTTGTTCAAAACCTCCATGGCTGTCGCTGGGAAGGAGGAGAAGAAAGAAATTAGAGAGAAGAAGGAGGGGGCTTACGTGAGTGAAGAGAATAGAGTAGGAGAGAGAGAATTTGAGGTAGTAAAGTAAGTTAGGCTACTTTTTGCTTTTTAATTCTTTTTGGTCTTTTGTAAATAAAAAGAGAATAGAGAGTGTGGTGAGAGAGCATAAATCGTGACACATACACAGCCCATGTGGGTTTTAAAATTCTATTTACAATATTGGACACATAAGTTTTGGTTATTTATGTTTCTACCCCACAACTTCCCGTTTTTGACAGTTTTTACTAATTTCTCGTTTTATTGATTTTATTGGTTCTAAAGCTTCACTAATATTTATTATTGATTATTTATTTGACCAAAATTGTTACGAGTCTATTTGACCCGCTTAAAGTTACATTTTCCGGTTCCCTCGAAAAACGCGCTTTAATGTTCATTAGTGTTTTAATCCATTTTAAGGATCCGTTTTCTTCGGGATTTGTTCCCTAATATTTATTTAGACTTAATTAAGCCTTTAGAATCCTTATAATACACTAACCGAGGTCTCCTACCTCCTATGGTTAGTTAACGCTTATTTAGCGTTTTTTGCTTTTTAAGCGTTTCTTTCTTTCTTTTGGATTTATTTTCCCTTACCAATATTTCTTAATCATTATTAGGCTCCTAAATACCAATTAGGATAATTAATCGCCATATTTAAGGTCGGGGTATTTCATTGAGATCTGCCATTCTCGAGAGGCAGGTGGTCACCATGGTCCTACTAGGACAGCTGTTAAGGTGTTAGAGTGTGGTTTCTACTGCCCACTCTACACAAGGATGTCCACCTCTTCTGCTCTCACTGTGATAATTGCCAGAGGATGGGAAACATTTCAAGAAGGCATGAGATGCCTCAGAAGGGAATTCTTGAAGTAGAGTTGTTTGATGTTTGGGGTATTGACTTTGCTGGCCCATTTCCTTCTTCTCATGGAAACCACTACATCCTTGTTGCTGTAGATTATGTTTCCAAGTGGGTCGAAGCAATATCCTGCCCTTCTGCTGATGCTAAAACTGTGGTGAAATTTTTGAAGAAAACAATCTTACTAGATTTGGTGTACCCAGAGCTATCATCAGTGATGGTGGTTCTCACTTTTGCAACAGGGCCTTTGATTCCTTGATGACTAAGTACGGGGTGACTCATAAGGTTGCTTTACCTTATCATCCCCAAACTAATGGTCAAGCAGAAGTGAGTAACTGAGAGCTAAAATGGATTCTTCAAAAGACAGTCAATTCCTCGAGGAAGGATTGGGTCTGTCAAGCTTGATGATGCTCTGTGGGCTTATAGAACTGCATTCAAGACTCCCATTGGGATGTCTCCTTTTAAGCTGGTGTATGGGAAGTCTTGTCATCTCCCAGTTGAGCTAGAGCATAAAGCTTATAGGGCTTTAAAAGCCCTCAATTTTGATCTGAATGCTGCTGGTGAGAAGCGAAAATTTCAATTGTCTGAGCTGGAGGAGTTAAGGGAGCAAGCTTATGATAGCTCCAGGATCTACAAGGAGCGTTCGAAGAGGATTCATGACCAGATGATCCTACGGAGAGATTTTAGGGTTGGTGACTTGGTTCTCTTATATAACTCTAGACTTCGTCTTTTCCCTGGGAAGCTCAAGTCCCACTGGGCCGGGCCATTTAAGGTTGTGGGAGTCACTTCCTATGGTGCCTACGAGCTAGAGAACAAGTCTGGAGAGGTCTTCAAGGTGAATGGTGCTCGTTTGAAGAAGTACCTTGGCTCTGCTTTTTCTCAGCCTTCTGCACATGGAGTATCCTTTATTGAGAGTTCTTCTTCTGCTACTCCTGTTTCTACTATTTATGATGCTACTTCGGCTCCGCCTTTTAAATCTTCGAAGAAACCGCGCTTGCAATGGCGTTTCAGACTAAAGAAAGCCCTTGCTAGCTGCTGTGGCGGCCCTCCTTGATGCTATCTTGTGAAGTCTAGCCAGAGACTCTAACTCCGGGCAGCTTGGTGGGAGGCAACCCACCGGTTTGTGTCTCTTTTCATTTTCTTAGTTTAGTTGTTTATTTTGCTCTTTTCTTTCTAGTTTGTGGTGTGTTTGCTGATGTATGCTTATTGCAAGAGCCTTGGCTCTTCTTTTTCTACTGATGGTTTTGTCTGGTTCCACTTGAGTTCTTCTGGCTTTGCAGATTATATTTCTCAGCTTGCTTACTTTGTCGCTTAGCTGAACTCAAGTGTGGGTTGGACTTGCTACACACCCTGAGCGAACTCTGGGGAGTATTCTTACCTTTTCTTCTCTTGCAATTTTACATGCTCCCTTCTGATCTGCTGTGTGCGATTTTGTTTCCCCGTTGGATTGCTTACGCAATTTTAATTCTTCCTAAGCAATGAGGACATTGCTTCACTCTAAGTGTGGGGTGGGGTAAGCTCATTCGCCGCTTGTTTTTTGTGCGTCTCTAGGCTCTTTTCTCTTGCATTTGTTAAAATTAAGCGTGGTTGCTCAACTTGGAAGGAAGTCATAGAGGTAGTTTAGTTGGTTAGCTTATCTTGGGTTGCAAAATTTGAGATTCTTCTTGTTTTTAATTGCTAAATTGAAGCCTTTGTTCTGAAAGTGCTGAAACAAGTGAGAATATTCTCCATATGAACCTTGCTTTTAGCTTTGAGCCTTGGAATGAACTGGATTGAAATGGTTGAAAAAGAACAAGGCAAGGTACTCCGCTGATCCTAGGCATGCTAATTTTAATTCTGATCCAAAATCAGGCCTCGTCCACTTGGTAATTAAGTCCTTTGGGGTGCTTTATCACCTAGCTACCTAAGGTCCTTGTGATCTGGGATAGTTGACCCAAAGCCGCTACGTGGGTGGAGAGAAAAGTTGTGGTGAAAGAAATTGAAAGTGCTTCAATTGAATTATTTATGCAAGTGTGATACTGAATACATATTAATTTCTCTTATGGATCAAGAGTATGTGGCATTGAAAGGTATGATGGAATATGATCTTACTTCATGCCCCTTGTCGTTTCTATGGTTTGTGAAGGAACAGGTGGATTGGCTCAGGTTAAAGGCAAGACTCTTATGGTTTGTTTTCTCATTTGTTAGCTCCGAATGACTTCATGTTTTTGGAAAGAATAATTGTTTTGAAAGTTTGAATTGCCCCCTTGATTGGTAAAGCTAGCAATTCCTTTCTTCTGTGCTCTTCCATTTTTGTTGAGTCTCATTAGCTTGCTTTACTTGTGTTTGAGAGAGTTTTGCTTGGGACAAGCAAAAGGCTAAGTGTGGGGTGATTTGATAAGTGTGAATTGATAGGGTTTTATTGGTGCTAAATTCTTATTTATGCAACCTTTTATGTGCTTTTTCACACTTATCCTATGCTTTTCATGACTCTTACTTTGGGCAAGAACTGATGCCAATTTATATGTTTAAAACAGGAAATGATGATAGAAATGCATAGATCTCCTCATGAGCTTTCCAACGCCGTAAACGGGGAACAAATCGGAGCTCATATGAAGAATTTAGACCCTGTCAAAGTTGTGTCTGGTGCGATATATTTAATATATGTATATGTATATTTGTACGAGATTGTCGTGAAAGGATTGAGAAAAAGTAGGGGGATATTGGAAATATAAGGCACCGTTTGGATCAGGGGGAAACCCAGGGGAAGGAAACTGATTCGGGGAATCGCATCTCTTCCCCATGTTTGTTTTAACAGGAAATATGAATTAGGAAGGGAAATTTTCCCCCACCGGTTCCCCCGCGTGTGTATATTCTTTCCCTTGCTATTCGTACGGGAATCATTACGGGAATCATTCCATATTGATGCATCTTTTTTTTTTTCTATTATGAGAGGTTGTTATTAAAGTATTCAATTACTCTTATTATCATGTTCAACTAATTGTCGAATGACTTAATAAAGAATAGGAAATAATAATATTAATGTTTTATTCAGATCTTTATTATTAAGATTTATCATTCATGATAGATATATATAATATGTTAAATTATATTATTATCTTAATATATAATAAAATAAATTTTATAACAATAATATTTAATAATTATTATTCTATAAGTGAGGCCTTTTTTCTAGCCAAATAATAATAAGCATATATCTCTATTATTATTCCCCTCTAAATACAAACAAATGTATATATACCATTCATATTCCCAACCCAGATCCATTCCCATTCCCATATATAACCAAACAAGACTGACATATTCTCATTCCCTTTCCCATTCTCTTCGTACCCCTTTTCCATTCTCTTTTTCTTCCCCCTCTGGCTATCCAAACACTGCCTAAAAGAAAGTGGGGGAAGGGAACAAAAAAAGAAGATAATGCGGAAAGGAATGAGTAAAGGAAAAAAACAAAAAAAAAAAGAAGAGAAGAGTCCGCAACGCAGACTTGAAAAGAAAGGAGAAAATGAAAAAAAAAAATAAAAGGAAGAGGGGGAGCGCAGAGGAGAGAGGTAAATAAAAAGAAAAGAAAAAAAGTGAAAGAAGGGGGGACAGAAACGTAAGGAAGGAGAAGGAAAAAAAGAAAGAGAAAAAATAAAAAGAAAGAGAAAGCAGAGGGGAGAGGAGACGGAATTACAGAGAGAGGGGGGAACCGGGCAGAAATAAAACAGAGGAGTCGGACAGAAAAGAAACAACTGACACTTCGCAGACGGACACCCGCGCCTCTCTTCATCCTGTTCGCTGCTGCGATTATTTTCAACACCGGAGAGAGATTTGTGCTCCATTTTCTACCATTTGTTCAACCTTTTATCTGGCGAATTTCAAAACTGATACAGAGATGATTTTTACTTTTTTTCTTGTATTTGTTTTAACATTATGTCTGGCTAAAGGATTAAATCTGGGGTGTTGGGGAATTCATAGATAGACTGATAATATGATTAAATTGCTAGTTGATTGAGAAAATTATTTGGATTGTTCAGGTTGCTGTTTTTATTTATCATGTTAATAAAAACTGCAGATTTTATTATTAGCTATGCGAATTTCTATCAGGATCTGACCGGTGAGTGATAGAAAGGTCATAGCAACCTGTTAATCTGTGGAAAAATTGATTAAATTATTAATTTGACCTTCAGTTGCAAAGAATAATTCTCGCGCTTAATCCTTTTATTTGTATGACATTAGTTCGTGATTCGGCCTAATGTGTTATAGATAGAAGCGCTCAATTTGACTAGGATTTAGTCTTAAAAGATATAAAGAATTTGCCAATCCAAATCTCGATTAACTGGTGATTAATTATACAGTCTAGCTAGCAAAGAATTCCCCTGATCCCAAGGTTTCGCTTCATTCATCTCTTTACACAGTTTTAATTAATTTCCTCGCTTGCCTACTTTTCAGTTGAAAAACCAAAACAAACGACAACCCTCTTAATTTGTTATTTGCTAGGATTAGATTTAATTACTAAGTCCCCGTGGATTCGACCCCGGTAGCTTTGCTATTTTCTATATTATACGACCGGTTGCACCCGTGGGCATTTTTTAGATATAGATTTTCTAAGATAATTTTCTTAGTTATTTCTATTTGTCTTCAAATTCCCGTTTGCAAATTGCACCGTTGACGGGGACTTGACTTTTGTCTAGTCCTTGACTTTGGTTGTCATTTGTTTGTTTATTTCATTTTCTTTTTTTTATTTTATTCTAATTTATTTTTAGTTTATTTTGTCGTTAGCATTTCAATATTTTTGTTAATTTATTTATTTTCTTGTTTTAATTTATTTATAACTTATTTTGTGTGTTTGTTTTTATTATTTTATCTATCTAATTTTGTTTTAGTAGTCTTATTTAATTTCAGTTTTTTTAGTTTCTTGTTTTTCGTTTGTTTTTATTTTTGTTTTCTATTCTATTCTTAGTTTATATGTTTTCTGTTTTTATTATATTTTCAATTTATTTTGAGTTTATTTGTTTTAGCTATTTCGTTTTTTTATTGTTATCTTCCTATTGTTTAATCTAGTTCTAATTTCATTTCCTTTGTTTCTTTCTTCTTTGCTATTGCAGGTACCTCGCACTTAATCCTTTTATTTGTATGACATTAGTTCGTGATTCGGCCTAATGTGTTACGGATAGAAGAGCAATTTGACTAGGATTTAGTCTTAAAGAGATATAAAGAATTTGCCAATCCAAATCTCGATTAACTGGTGATTAATTATACAGTCTAGCTAGCAAAGAATTCCCCTGATCCCAAGGTTCTTCATTCATTCTCTTTACACAGTTTTATTTAATTTCCTCGCTTGCTACTTTCAGTTTAAAAAGCAAAAACAAACGCAACCCTCTTAATTTGTTTATTGCTAGATTAGATTTAATTACTAAGTCCCCGAGGATTCGACCCCGGTAGCTTTGCTATTTTCTAATTATTACGACCGGATTTATTTTGCAACCCGTGGGCCTTTTTTAGATTTATAGATTTTCTAGAATAATTCTTAGTTATTTTTCTATTTGTCTTCAAATACCCGTTTGCATTTTGTATGCTTATTATTATACCCGACCGTGGTTTGCGAGACTCACGCAGAAGATGCATGACGTGCACCTGCATGTGAAGATGATTAGTAATTCACGTAAGGAACAATCGCATACATATATGTTCGTGAAATATCCCTAATATTAATTTAATTTAATAAGTTGTATTAATTAAATAAAAGTAATTAATGAGAGCTAAGGAATTAAATATCCTTAAACAAGTAAAAGGGAATATATAATATATAAATACTCCTAAAAGTCATTAGGGAACATTAATGAAGCCTAAAACGACATTGAGGAGGTTTATGTCGAAAAACGTGTCACTAATATTTTAGAAGTGAAACGGGTCTTAGCCACCTTATAAGTTTATTTGGGTAATTTTAGAGGTATTGAAAAAATTGGATAGCAGTCGGAACAAAAGACGTCACGTTTTCGTCTAAAATGGCGAAACGCAAAACCAATTAAAAGAAAAAAAAAGATTATTAAAACCTCCCATAAAATAATGGGATAAATAATAAATATAAAAAGAGGACGTACACAAATTATGAGACTAATATGTCAATAGTGTGTTACGTAAATATTACATAACTTAAGAATTCATGGAACCTTCATGGTAATTGTGGCAAATAAATATAAGGTTAAAGGAAGGATATTAATCCTTACAGAAATAATGAAATTAAATAATACATCTATAAAAGTTAATAATAATAACTCTGATGTAACATGTAATAATGTTTATTACATGAATCAGTAACATAAATTAATATGTAGGGGGTGTGGAAGTTCATTTAATATACTAACTTAATGTGTGAGTAGTTAAATGAATCAGATCTTTACTCTTATATTTACCGATTTACCCTCTCATATTTTGTAAACCTAGCCTGAAAGGAACACACATCGCCGCCTCTCCTCATTTTCATTCTTCTCCTTTGCTTTCTTACAACCCTAGCGAACAAACAAGGAAACATACATTCTCTGCGTTTCATCCTCTTCATTCTCCTCTTTAGTTACCGGAGAACAAGGAACTACATGCCCTGCCTGAACTCATTCCCTCACTCTTGGTAAATTTTGCAACCCAAACTAGCGACATACTCCATTCTCTTCTTGACTCTGTTTTGTTCAGTCTATCCTCTTGTCTATTAGCACCCACAACATAATACACGTTCTACCTTATCTTCTTGTGCTTACTGGCAACTAAGGAGCATACCTCTATACGTCTTCATTCCATCTTGAGCTTACTGGCAAACAAGGAGCATATATGCCTCACGCTCTCTTCCTCTCACCTTGCCGGTTCTTATTGGTGAGAAATACATGCTCCACATCTAATACTGGTTTTTATCCCTTCATTCACTTCTGACCTGGTACACACCAGTTGCAGAAGTTTGAATATTCCATATCAGTGCGCCTCTGTTATTCCCGTCGGTGGACTACTGCCCACTCTGAAGTGAACAAACATAGATACACTATGCCTCATCCATTTCCTCATTCCTTTGAGTGCTTTTCTGTGTAATAAATCACGGGTACTGTGTGCACACCCCATGTCAAATTAAAGAGACGGGAAGCTGCTCTTTCCACAATACACACCAGATTCATGAGAACCTGAAAACTATACGTTTTTGAAACTGGTAATATACTGCATCTTGACTCCCTTCCTGCTATGTCTGTATTCAAAGGAAAAAAAATATAGGACTTTAATCCCCTCTGTCGCACCTTAGAATCAAGTGGATAGCCACAGAAGTTACGGAGAGCTGTTGCCGATCTCTGGAGATTTCCGTCAAAGCCAACAACAAATTATTGTTCTCCTCCTTCGATCAACAAATGAGCATACTACAGTCCAGATGGGTTGTCGATTCTCATAGTAGCAGCGACTTAATTTGGTAATGATTATACGTTAATTGTACATTTCTTGTTCATGGTGCTAAAGCTTAATTATCTAACTATCTATATGAAATCATGTTAGCGTATATGAGTTGACTGTAGAAGTTGTGGTCAAAAGCATCAGATTAAGGTGTGGGTATATTTTATATAAACAGAATCGTAGAATTCCTGTCTGGTGGGGTATGTGCAAACATCCTGGGTTGGATGGAAATTTGTTCCCGTCCAGGAAAAACAATGGGGTTGGTTAAGAGCCAGAGCACATTTTAGACAAAAACCTGATAATTATGATCGGCAATGGAATACACATCTCCCCATTATTTCACATTTTACCCCACAGATTCTGCTAAAAGTGAACAAAACCATGTGTTGTGTATAGTAGAGCAGAAAGATCTGAGATCATGTTTATTAGATGCTACGTATGTTTCAAATTTCCAATATTTGACTTTATGATTGAGCGGAAGGACAGTGTGATGAATGATTTCTTATATGAATTTACGGGGGTGTTTGAAAGTTCTGCTTAGTTGCGGGGATGACTGATTTGCTTTGGCGACTGTCAATATTCATAGTTGGACTGCGTGTTGATTGGTGTGGATTCCACCCATAATGTTAAAAGAGAAAAAAGAAAATGATGAGATGGAGGAGAGAGGATGTGAGAGGGGTTCATGACTAAGGGCATCCACAATGGTTTTAAGTTTCTTAACACATTCCTAGATGCCATGTCATCTAAAAATTATATTTTATTACTTAAGAAACTCTATTCACTACAATAACAAAGTTTCTTAATCTTCTCTCTCTTAATGAACAACCAATCAACTATCACTATTTAGATGTGAGAGAAAATATGAAAGAGAGAGATACACATAGGTGGGTCTAATGTGTCATAAAAAGTGGGGTTCTTATTTAAGAACCTTGGAGAGAGAAAATGGGTGGAATCCACACCATTGTAGAACATTTCACATATGTAACCGTGTCAAGAACCCTTATTGTGGATGCCCTAAGACACCCTCTTTTTAGAGAACCTAGGTAAGTAAGAGAGAGATTGTGAGAGGAGATAATAAAATAATATTTGTTGGTGGGTGGAATCCACTTTTACCATTGTGGATGTCCTAAGTGAGGATACTCCATGTGCCTTCTATCCTTTTATCCTCCAAAACAATTATAGGGGCCGTTCGACCTTGACTTCCAAAAGCTACTAATACTAGCTTTTCCTTTAATGCTACCATGGTTATCCTATATTGGTTTGCCATGTGTGATTACTTTATTTTTTAACTAATAGAAGATGGACAAGTGTTGTCCACTTTTTCCATATAACACATTAATGTATCAATTGTGGCCATAGAACGGCCCCTATATATATAAAAAAATTTAGATGCTACGTATATGGGTACGTGGCTAGCTACTTTGATCGTTTATCTTAAGTTATCTGGTTAAACTGCTCGATGAAATGACAAACCGAGTGGCCTAGTTTGAAATATGAAATATTTTCAAAGTTTTCGTATCCTTGTCATTGTTTTAGATGCTTGGTTGAGTATAAGCAAGATAATCATGATAATATTCGGAGTCTTAGCACATTAGAAACTAGTGAAACGAGATGTTAAAACAGGAAGTATTAGTAATACATTTTTTTCATATATATGATATTATGAATTGAAAAGTAATGATTACTCTAGTTGTATTGCATCACTATACTTATATAACTCAACTTAAGGTCGGTGGATAAGCTTAAATAAATTAGATTTACTAAAATCAAAATGGTTAATTAAATAAGTAGGACTTGCGGTATAAATATGGATGAAAGTAAAGGTAAAAGCGTGGGTGAATGACCTGCCCAGTTGTTAAGCGTTAATTGATAAGAGGTTGGGATTAAAAGACTATAAGTTTAAGAAAGGAATGATAGAGTTATAATAATAAGTAGTGTAAAGGTGAGGTCAGTTGAGTTTGAAAAAAATGATTTATAAGGAATGCTGAATAATAATTATTGAAAGTTTAGTATTTCTAGGATTTATAACTTATATATATATACGACAAAGTTCAAGGGGATAAAATCAATTAATTGAAAATATAGTTGTTCAGATCAAAAGATTAAAAGACTAAATTATAGGATTACCGGGAAGGATTGTGATGAGTTGGGTATGTTGATTAATTGGTTACTTATTAATGGAATCATAAAAGATTGGGTGAAGTTTGACTACAAGTGTATTAAGTGAATTGATTTGGAACACACCATATGGGTCTGTTCGTGAATTATTTAAGGTCTAGGGTTAGAGTTTTAAATTATGTTGGAAATTATAAGAGATGAGAATAAGGTCTAAACTGTAAGGATTATAAAATATGTGGATCATCTTGTGATTTTAGGAAAATGTGGAAGAAGTCAAGGAATGACATTAGAGTCTATTATGTAATTAGTATAAGTTAGCGTAGCACCTTGAGCTGAATTAAATAAGGATTTTGGATTATAATATAAGGTTGATGATTTATAGGACATCGCATTTAGATTACGATCATAATGCCAATTTATGGAGTAGTATTGATTATAGAAATTTCATGATTCATATGGTATATATGGATATATTATGAGGTATTATAAATTATATACCAAGGTTTATAATGTTATAAATTAACATTGGTACTTATATGGTTAAGTGTTATTATGTAAGAATAATACAAACTAAGGGGAGTTTGTAGTTCACATAGAATAATGGGATTGTCATGAATATTGTGAGGTTTTATAATTCATACAAATGGTGTAGGAATAATTGGAATGCTATAAGACTATATAACATGATTAAGGAATGACTTTAAGTATAATGGAGTTTATAATAAGGTGGGGAAATTCATTATGTAACATTAAAAACGTTAAGACTTGATGTCATGGTCTAAGGAGTCACAATAAATAATGGGATTATACAATTCAAGAAATTATATTAAGTGATACATGTAGTAGTGTTGACTTATATAGACTGGCCAAGTCAACAAAATTGACCAACGAGGATCAAGTTGACTAACTCACAAATTAAGTGGGAACTTAAATGTCAAAGACTATAAATACATAAAGGTCAATAATATTAAGTATCATATAGTAACAAGTCGATATGAATGTGAATATATCTATATATATATATATATATAGGGAAAATTCACAAGATACCACTGTTTAAGTTTCTAATTCACAAAATACCACTGTTTTTTTCGTAATTCAGCTTTAAACATGCTTAAACGTTGTCCAAAATTGATGAAACTTTACACGGACGATGCTAAAGTGTTATATTTTGGTCCAATATCAAATTTGAAGTTTTTTAAGATCATATGTGACATGTGGGACCCAATGAACATGTGACTTGTTCATTGGGTCCCACATCTCACATATGAGCTTAAAAAACTTCAAATTTGATATTGGACCAAAATATAACACTTAACATCGTTCATGTAAAGTTTCATCAATTTTGGACAACGTTTAAGCATGTTTAAAGCTGAATTACGAAAAAAACAGTGGTATTTTGTGAATTAGAAACTTAAACAGTGGTATCTTGTGAATTTTCCCATATATATTACCTATACAAATATATATTCAAGAATCAAAGAGATTACATAAATACATAAGAATTAAATCTCAGGTCGTAACATAATACAACATGTTAGTTAATAACATACTTAAAGGATTAAATAAATTAATCCTGAACTGTTTAAAACCCGAGTGATAAACGTTGAACAATCGGGGTAATTACTAGGGGGGTTTAGTGACTAGTCGGGATACCGAATTAGTTCGAAACACAGAGAGCTAATATGTAGTCTCATATTCTAGAGTTGAGTGCCGTAGGGGACGTATGCTAGAGGGCGAGCTACGAGGAGTAACAGACGAGTGTGAATCTTCACGCTAGCGATTACTACGGTGCACGGTATGTTAATTGTGTGGTCTGAATGTCCTAATGATTTTCCTAAGGTCCAGACGTTGTGTGTTTAATTGTTAAGAGCGATATCTGTGATTTATGTATATGATATTGTATACTGTATTGCTCAACACTGTTGCGTTTTACTTTACGTGAACGTCTTATGACTGGAAGTTTATACATCTAAACTGGAACAAGACTAACTGACCTTTAGGTATTATTGAACCTAACTGATGGTCAACTGTTATAGTCTTAACTCAAGGATTGAATATTGTAACACTAACAAAAGGGCTAACTTATAAAGAGAGGAATCCAGACTGTTTCGACTTTCTGGTTGCGCATCGTGATCACTACGAGGGACTTCTATGGGGAGTCACTCAAGGGAATCCATTGTCCACATTCGACGATGGCGGAGGGCACTGTCGTTGGTGCACAGGTTCGACCGGATCGGTCAAAATAATTATCCAGGGCCATAAGGTCAGCTGGTAACGGTTCCTTTGGAACCCAGGGGACTACTGTCCATTAATAAGTTATTAAGGGTTGTCCTAACATGACGCCCGAGGTGGAAATTAATTGGAAGGTTAAGTGGTTGGTTTAAAAGGATAAGGGCTATGAGGCCAACTAACAAGTGCAGTTAATTATAACGCGTATCTATTTGGTTATTGGTTTTGATTATAGGTTGTTGATTGTGTGATGATGTTGTTGTGAACTATTATGTGTTTATTTAACATTTATAGTTATTATTATTATTGCAAATTGGTACAGCATGTAAATAATCTAATATCAAGATGGCTAAACGACTTAAGGGATCCAAATGATTTAAGACTACATTTAGCATACCAGCATATAGTTTGCTGAGCCCTTCAGTGGGCCAAACATTTCAGGTTACTGATTGAAGACACAAGCCGGAGTGCGGGACACGGGGTAGCTGTTGTGTTTTCAATAAACACCTTTTAGTTTTAGGGAAAATTCACGAGATACCCCTGTTTTCTTTCGTAATTCATAATATACCCGTGTGATTTTAGTAATTTAACTTTAAACATGCTTAAATGTTGTCCAAAATTGACGAAACTTTACATGGACGATGCTAAAGTGTTATATTTTGGTCCAATATCAAATTTGAAGTTTTTGAAGCTCACATGTGACCTGTGGGACCCAATGAACAGTCACATATTCATTGGGTCACACAGGTCACATGTGAGCTTAAAAAGCTTCAAATTTGATATTGGACCAAAATATAACACTTTAGCATCGTCCATGTAAAGTTTCATCAATTTTGGACAACATTTAAGCATGTTTAAAGTTGAATTACGAAAATTACAGGGGATATTGTGAATTACGAAAGAAAACGGGGGTATCTCATGAATTTTCCCTTAGTTTATTATGTACTGTATTATGGAGTTTGTTGTATGAGGTTAGTTGCTCATTTGTTTAGTTGGATTTGGATTGTAAGTTTAAGATTGTTCAGTATCTCGTCATCACAGCGGTAAGGAGTTGAAGTTGATGGATGGAGTAAGGTTGCCTTATTACTCACATGGGTGAGTAACGGCGTGTAACGCCAAACGATAGTTAGTTGTGTAAATCTCGTCATCACTGTGGATGGATGGTTAAGTAGTTGGATGGATGGCTGTGACACCCGCCTAGTTAGTGAAAGTGTTCCGCTGCGAATATTGTGATTAATGTACTTTTAATTAATGTTACGAATCGATTACGGTAAGAGTTAGGATTAATAGACGGGGGTGTTACACTTCGTGACTGATGACGATAATGATTTGGGGGGGGGGGGGTGAGAGTGACGCAGACAATTCGAGACGACCATAATACGAGACAACATATACATATACGAAAGGAGACAATAGTTTTTTAAAAAAGAAACCCTAGCCGTGACTTTTGATCAGACTGAAAAGATAGAACTTTGACTTTACACATACAAATAGGCTGGAGATGGGAGAAAGACCGGAGCAGCTACCGAGAGCATACGAAAGCGATAAGAGATAATAAGACAGAGGGAGATGATAGTCGATTGGGGAGCATATCAGGATTTCGATACCAGTCCTTCATCGCAAATTTGATGGCTTTCTCTCTTTCTATTATTGTTATTTCCGTTCTTGCAATGACAGAGTAGTCGTTAGAATCCTGGTTTACTATATACAACTAATTTATTATTTTGCTTAATGAGTAGTTAAATACGAATTCTATACATATTGTAGTTTTATTCCTTGTTTAGTATTGAATTCTCTCGTGATTAATTATTGCTTGAGTTTTTTGGTATGAATTGCTTACGAGTGAGAACTACGCCATTTATTGGATCGTAAGAATATTACCAGTGAAACTAGAGATAGAAATTCCTGAGGATTAGTTGTCTACAAACTAGATGAATCTTTAGCGTTACTAGTTAGTTTGTAAATTCATAACGAGAGTTAGGATTTAGGAATTGCTTGTAAGGATTTATCTTGTGGGAGACTGGTTTTAGATTAATTTAGATATGAGGTTACAATCTAGAATATAGAAAACACTCAGGAAGAGAATTGATAAACTAAGGATAAGTAGTAAACCAGAATTCATCTTTTATAATTGTTAGCAAATCACCTTTATTTGTTTTTAGTTTAAGTAATCATTTAATTTATGCATTCACACCCCTAGTTTATTATTGTTATTTTTCCTTAGTTTATTAGTTAGTTAGATTAGAGACGTAAACTAGACACAACCTCCTTTGGTTTGATAACCTAAGGAATACTACATAGGAAAATTTGCTACTGCAGACCAGACTAGTACACTTGCTGATATACGTTTTTTTCCCGTACAGAAATACGTTTTTAAGTTCCAGTCCGTCAACCTATAATTCAACAATAAAAAAACTAATATGTTATATTTAATGGAAGATTTTATTGTCCTCCCATATATACATTGTTCATGCTTGAACTTTAAAAAAGTATAATGCCTACTTATGTACTTGTCAAAACAAGGTGAAATTGGATGTCTAAGGTATAGACTGCCTTTTTTTCGTAACAAAGCATATTATTTTATATTATAAAGAACTTTGAACAGGTCGCAAGGGTAGTTCAAGCAAGAACCAAAACCCTAGCGTATAGTGCGCTATAAGATACATAGTAAACTGTTAAAACAAGATGTAAGCCATCCTGACTCAGAATCCAAACATCTAGAACAAGATCCATCAAAGATGATAGATAGAATGCGCATAGGACAAGGACCATAAAAACCAATAGAACCCAAAACAACAAACTACCAAAACCCAAAAGACCAAGTAAAGCAGGAAGTCAAACAATGGTTGTTAGGGGATCCTGATCATCCTTGGAGCCAAACCATCGTGGGCTCATTTTTCTTGGCAACTGCCAGGAGCAGGAGTTGTCGCACTAGTTGTTGCTGCTTTCTCCATCCTCTGACTAAGATCAATAAACGAGACACCAAATGCCACATCCTGACAAAATTTGGACGTTTTCCCTTCTTTACATTCGGGCTGACCTTATGGTGCGTTCTATCGAGATTGTTTTTCCTCCCATTGATCGTCTCTAAAGGTCTCCAGGATGCATGATAACAGGAAAATCAACTAGGTGCATATCATTAACAAGCACATCAGTGAATTTCTTCGATGACATGAGAGCCAAAGATGAGAGTCCATGAAATACCCCAAAGATTTATACATTAATTAATAAGGATTAAATTAAATCATGAGCAATAATTGCTATAAACATTATTGTAAAAATATCTTCCAAAATGGACATTAAATTATATACTAAATCTCTAATCAAAGAGAAATATTATTAAGGAGAAATTAACCCCCAATTTTAATATCACATGTAACATATTAGTGCATGCATTATATGTCACATATATACTTTTTAACAAAATATCATAAGTCACCGCTTAACAAAAATAAAATCTAGTCATATATCTTTTTAACTTGTATGTTACATTAATAACTAATGAAAATTCAAATTCCCCCCAAATATATACATTGACCGGTTGCACATGCTAAAATGAGGGAACCAAAAAAGAAAAAAACAAGAGAAAATTCACGAGATACCCCTGTTTTCTTTTGTAATTCACAATATACCCCTGTGGTTTTAGTAATTCAACTTTAAACATGCTTAAATGTTGTCCAAAATTGATGAAACTTTACATGGACGATGCTAAAGTATTATATTTTGGTCCAATATCAAATTTGAAGTTTTTTAAGCTCACATTTGACCTGTGGGACCCAATGAACAGTCACAAGCTCATTGGGTCCCACGGGTCACATGGAAGCTTAAAAAACTTCAAATTTGATATTGGACCAAAATATAACACTTTAGCATCGTCCATATAAAGTTTCATCAACTTTGGACAACATTTAAACATGTTTAAAGTTGAATTACTAAAATCACAGGGGTATATTGTGAATTACGAAAGAAAACAGGGGTATATCGTGAATTTTCCCAAAAAACAATGTTAGTAGAATAAACAAACAATAAAGTACATAAGTACACTACACTTACCTCTGCTAACACCACTTCTTTTCACTTTTCCGTACCCTCTCCCAGTCAACTTCACCCCAGCCTCTCTATCCTCCCCTCTTCTACGCCAGTTATACCCATCTCCTTCCCTCTCATTTCTCATTTGTTCTCTTATGTTCTCTTTATTTCCAACCTTCCTGCAACTACTATACTACAATAGTCTCATCACGGCAACCCCTTCCAACTCTGCCGTCCTCCCTTTCCTTCTCGCCTTCAAGCTACCATGGAGGAGACAATGTAAAACCTCACCTCCTTCCTTATTCTCCTCCTTCTTTACGTTTTTTTACATCCACATCCCACCAGTTTTTCTGTCATCCTCAAGGTATAAAAACCCGCACTTGAAGATTCTAAAACCAGCTGGAAAGATCCAAGGTGCTAGAAGGCTCATTTAAACCTTTAAAGGTGAGAAAACATGCTCTAAAAACATCTCCCTTTCTCCTTCTTCATTCAGTCCAAAAAAAACATACATTTACATCTTCTTATACTCCTTTTTACTCACACATGGAGGCTGTTTCCAGCCCATTTCATTGAGAAAAGATATTCCTCCAAGAGCTTCAAGTACCAAGGTAAGAACGTGACCCTTCCATGGTGATTTAAGCCATTATTTTCCTTGTTTTATTCTACACAAACTAAAGGAGTTCTCCTTGTTGTAGATGTCGACATTAGCATTTGAAAACCCCTTAAAAGCTCAAGGTAAAGTCACTCCTTAATGTCAAAGAAAATACATGTTAAAAGTCCTTAAAATAGCCACTTAGAAGAGTCATTAATTTACCTTGTTTCATGTTGTAAATGGTCACGGAATGGGTTATTTACCCAAGGGAATGTGTGAGCTTAAGGGCTGAATTACAAGGGGAAAATCAAGGTAAGAAGGGTTGTGGCTGGTGGAATTCTCTTGGTGATTTAAACAAGGTAAGAAGACTTAAAACCCATTTTAATGCTTTAACAATTTTATTGTGTAAACATGCTATATAGCCGAGAATTTGGGTGGGTGAATGAGTTAGTAAAACCTTAAAAATAGGTAGTAATTAAAGGTGGAATATTTGACCAGTGAGACTTGGAGTTAATGACTCATTGAAATTATGTTTATAAATTAAATGTGGAATAAAAATAAATTTAAGTGGTGAGATGCAAAATATAAACAAAGCCGTGAACTAGCAGCTTATTTGGGGATATTTTGATGTCAATTAATAGTAAATGATCCTAGAATTAGTGGCAGGAATGCTGAACTGATTTGCAACAAAATTGGTTTTGATAATTCTTACCGTGAGGATGCGCATGGATTTAGCGGTGGTATTTGGGTATTGTGGAATGACCCCATTAACATTCAAATTCTCAACTCAAATAGACAGTTTGTACACTGTCAAGTCCGAGATTCTGGTAGGACTTTCTTCTTGACTGCTATTTATGCTAGCCCAACCCCTTCTCTGAGAAATCAAATCTGGTATGACATTGATCAGGTTCAAGTTCGGAATGATGTGCCTTGGGTGTGGGGTGGGGATTTTAATGCCACTCTTAGTCCTAATGATAGGAATCGATCAGCTGCTAGGGGTAGTGGGGTAGATGCTTCATTTTTAGATTGGGTCCATAATCGGGGTCTAGTAGACTTGCCTGCTTCTGGTAATATCTTCACATGGACTAACGGTACCCATAGGGCTAAGCTAGATAGGGTTATAGCCTCTGTAGAATGGTGTAATTGTTTTCCGAATGCGCTAGTTGAGAATCTTCCTAGGACTAGTTCAGATCACAGCCCTGTGGTTCTGTCTCTTTTTGATGATGGCATGAGGAGACCAGTTTCGAAGCCTTTTAAATTCTTAGCAGCTTGGTTTACCCATCCTGATTTTCGTAATTCTGTTATACAAAACATGAATTTAAATATGGACTTAAGGGGATCTCTTGAGAATCTTAGTGTTTTTCTTAAGGAATGGAACAGAGTGTCTTTTGGACATATTATTATGAACAAGAAAAGAATCTTGGCCAGAATAAAGGGTATCCAAAGAGTCATTGAGTCTGGTGCAGGTGATCACCTTAAGGGGCTAGAAAAATCTCTTTTGAATGATCTTGATGTATGGCTTCAAAGAGAGGAACTGTTGTGGTTTCAAAAGTCTAGAGATGACAAGGTCAAACTTGGAGACAGGAATACTTCCTACTTCCATACTAAAGCTAACATTAGGAGAAAGAGAAACAGAATTTCTAAACTCATGGGTAATGATAGGACGTGGGTTGCCAATGATGGGGATCTTAGTTTATTAGTCCGAGAGCATTTTCTCAAGTTGTTTTCTTGTCATGAGTCTTCGGTAAAGGAGTTTCCTGAGCATGGTTTTCCTAGACTTTCAAAGCTAGAGTATAATTCTCTCTCTAAAGAGGTTTCCATGGATGAGGTTTCTAAGGCTTTGAATAGCATGAAGGCTTTCAAGGCCCCGGGTATTGATGGTTTTCCTGCGGGGTTCTTTCAGTCCTTTTGGCACCAGATTGGTCCATCTATGCTGGCTTTTGTTAGATAATCCTTTACCAATGGCAGTTTTGACAGTAACCTTAATCACACAATCATATCTTTGATTCCCAAAGTAGTTCAACCTACCTTAGTGACTCAATTTAGACCAATATCTTTGTGCCAAGTGCAATATAAGATACTAGTGAAGGTCATCTCGAACAGACTGAAACCTTTTATGCCTTCTTGGATCTCTCCTAATCAGTCTAGTTTTATCCCGGGTAGGAGTATTTTTGACAATATCGTTATGGTCCAGGAAGCTCTTCACTTAATGCATAATACTAAGGCTAAAAGTGGTTTTATGGCCTTAAAAATTGATCTTGCTAAGGCATATGACCGTTTGTCCTGGGGATTTATTGAGAATACCCTTTCTTTCTTAGGTTTACCTCACAACCTATTAAGGTTAATTATGTTTTGTATCTCGTCGGTGTCCTTTCAGGTTTCCTGGAATGGGGGTCTTACTAGTCCATTTAGAGCCGGGAGGGGGGTGAGACAAGGCGATCCTTTATCTCCGTATATTTTCGTGCTCTGTTTAGATAGACTGTCCCACTTGATTCACATGTCAGTAGAAAACAAGGAATGGAAACCTTTGTGTATGGGTCGTTCTAGAGTTTCTTTGTCTCACAGCTTTTTTGCGGATGACTTGGTACTCTTTGGGGAAGCCACTGCCAGGCAAGTTAATATCATGAAAGGAATCCTGGCTGAGTTTTATGAAGCATCTGGTCAGATTATAAGCTTCAAAAAATCTATCCTGCTCCTGTCTAGAAACGCGAGTAGTGAAAGGGCCCAGGTTCTTAGTTCAGAGTCGGGAATTCCTATATCTAGGGACTTTGGCCGCTATTTGGGAGTCTTTCTTCAGCATGGACGGGCTGATAAACGTAACCAGGAACTCATCTTAGCGAGAATCAGGAACAAACTTTCGGGGTGGAAATCCAAATCCCTTTCGCTTGCTGGTAGAATTTGCTTGGCTAAAAGCTCCATTGCCTCTATCCCAGTCCATAACATGCAGTGTCAGCTATTACCGAGGGGAGTGTGTGATCAGATCGACAAATTGTGTCGAGATTTTATTTAGGGAAATGATCTTAACTCACGGAAATTTCATCTGATTTCTTGGGACCAAATGTGCAAGCCAAAGATTGGTGGCCTAGGTTTTAGGAAGTCGCGTACTATGAACTTAGCATGTTTTGGGAAATTAATCTGGAACCTCGTCTCTACTCAATCCAGTAATTGCAGTCGCCTTCTTAAAAGTAGATATTCTAATCCTGACAGCAGCCGATGTTCTGTAACCTGGAGAAATATTAAGAAGTGTGCTCCGCTGATACAGGAGGGGTGTAAATGGGTTGTCAATAATGGTAAAACTGTTCGGTTCTGGACTGATAAATGGTTGTTTAATTCTAATCTGCTCTCTATGGTTGTAGTGAATGTTCCTGATTCTATTATTAATGATGTTGTGGCTGATTATTGGGATGATCATCTGGGTTGGAAGTGGAACAATTTTTTACATTTTCTGCCTGCTTCTCTGAAACATGATTTTCTAAGCCAATTTGTTTTTAAGTCTGCAGGTGACGACTTTATTACGTGGAGTTTGCATAAATCAGGCAACTATAATGTTGCTTCCTCATATTTATTTTTGAGTTTGCAGGCTAACAATGGCAGCCATCATCATGTAGCTGCTGATTTGTTTCAGAAAATATGGAAATTACATGTGCAGGAGAAAGTTAGAGTTTTTATGTGGCAATTGTCTTTGGGGAAACTAATGACTAACGTCAAGCGGTTCTCTCTGGGATTCACTCAAGACAAGTCTTGCCATTATTGTGGGGTAGAGGAAACCCTTTCTCACATTTTTCGTGATTGCCCTGTGGCAAGGAGAATCTGGAACCACTTTATTCCCTTGGCAAATAGAAGGGAATTTTACACGCTTTCTTTTCTAGACTGGTTAAAAGTTAATATTTTAAAGCCTAGACCACGCTTGATTAAGTTCAA
The DNA here is from genome assembly GCA_023374045.1 of Limonium bicolor. Classification (NCBI taxonomy): domain Eukaryota; kingdom Viridiplantae; phylum Streptophyta; class Magnoliopsida; order Caryophyllales; family Plumbaginaceae; genus Limonium; species Limonium bicolor. The sequence goes on along the minus strand of CM041776.1, from coordinate 372,152,324 downwards.
ATGGTGTGAAGTCTTTTCAATCTGTTGTCATATGTTTTGGTTATGGCGTAATAGTAAAGTCTTTGGGGACGAGCAGAGGATCTTTTTACCTCTGCAATCTGTTATTAGAGAATGCCGGTTCAATCACAAAGCATGGTCCTCTGGGAATCCTTTAATTTCCGGAAATGCTGCTCCTAGTCGAGACTGTGATGATGCCACTTTGTGCTTGGGAACCCCCAGGTCATGGATTCCTTAAGTTTAATGTTGATGTTGCTGTTAATCCACACACTAATTTTGCTTCTATTGGTGGTGTCTGCAGGGATGATGGAGGTTCCTGGATCACAGGTTTTGGTAGATCGATAGGAAAAGCTAGTGTTCTTCTTGCAGAAACTCAGGCCCTTTATCACGCTCTCAAGCTGGCATGGAACTCTTCTTTCAGAAAAATCATCTTCAGTACTGACTCTATGGAGCTGTACAATCTGGTTGCTCAATGTCCCACTCACCACCACTATAGGCCGATCATCCTGGAGTGCAAGGAACTGATGAACCGTAGCTGGGATGTATCATTAGTCCATACTCAGCGAGAATGCAATAAAGTGGCAGATTGTCTAGCTAAATTTAGTTTAGCTAATCGTTTAAATAGTCATGTTCTCTCTACGCCTCCTAGCTGTGTGCTAGAACTTTTAATGGATGATGTAAGATCGATTGTGAATATTAATACATGAGGCTTGTCCTCCCTTTTCCGACCAAAAAAAATGATATGCTATGTTTAAGCCATGTATGTAGGCATTTCTATTTTGCTTATTTTAAGCTTTAAATAATTATTATTAGGTTTTAGAGTACTTTAAAAGCAACTAAATGAATTCTGGTGCAAATATGCAATATTAGTGAACAAAATCACTTAGCGACATTTTAGTTGAATATTAGTAATTTTAGGTGTCACATGAATTAAGAATAAGGTTATAATGTGTTTTAAATAAATTATAAAACTTATAAACTAAATAATTATTTATGGGGTCAAAACATAATTAATAAAATATAGGACACCAAATAGAATTAAAAACCGAGAGAAAACATTTTTAGAGATTTTAGAAACATATAATATGAATTTTATGAAATTAAGGTGTTAAATGTAAAACTAGAGAAAAGACCGGGGCCTTTTCATAAATATGGAGAAATCTGGTCAAAAGGATAATTTAGGTGCTCAAGCTTGACTACATGTGAGGGTTGACCAAATTAAATAAAGAAAATAATTATTTTGGGTAGTTAAAGGAATATTAAGTTAAAAATAACAATTATAAAAAGTTATGGGGTAATTAAGTAATAACCGAGAAGTATAGAGGTTAAAAGGTGAATACTATGACCCTAGGGGTTTGTTTGGAATTTTAGAGAACTTTTGGAGTTAGTTTGGTGATTTAATTAATTAAGGGTTATAATATAATGTTTAAGTGCTAATGTGTAGCAATTATAAAATCTAAGGGTATATAATGGAAATTCCGAAAGATTAGGGGCTAAAATGGAATTTAAATGACCTTATGGGTCTGTACATGAATTTGGGTGAATTATGGGTTGGTTTTGTGATTTATTTAATTAAGGAGTATAATATATAGTTTAAGTATTTAAATATAATGTTTTATGGAACTCATGGGGCTACCTTGTAAATAACCAAAAATTTGGGTGGAAATGGGAATTAGAACAGTCCTTGGGCTGTTCAGAAATTTGGGAAAAATATTGGGTGGTTTTGGAATTAAATAAATCAATAAGTATGATATAAGGTTTGATATTAAATTGTGAGTATATAAAATAAATATGGGTCAAAGTTAAATAATGAAAGTTAAGGGTTAAAGAATACATAAAAAAGCCGAACAATGTGGTCTGCTTGTAATTAAGGGAAATATTGGGTTAGTTTTGGTATTTAAAATAATTGAATTGTATAATAAAGTTTTAGGTATTAAATTGTAAGTTTACAAAATAAAGGGGGCTATAGTGTAATTAAGAGAAATATGGGGTGAACAAATAAATCTAAATAAACGACGGGGCTATTCGCAAATATATATACACACACACATATATATATATATATATATAATAATGTTGGAAACCTTAGATTATAAGTTAATAAGGTTAGAAATGTAGTAAAGATAATATATGGGTTGATTTTATAAATAATCAAAATGAAGGGGTAAATATTGGAATTACCAAAAAATACATGGGCTGTTTGGGGAATTTATAACATGTGGACAAAATATAAAATAAGGTTTTGGGTGATATAATGTGGCATTATATTGAAGTATAAGGGAATATATTATAAGGAAGTTATTAAGGAATAAATATGTATTATAAACATTCACATAAAATAATGGATCTAAGTTGGAAACTTGGGGAATATAACATATGGTAAGGAACCTTACAATATGAGAAACATAATTGGCTTCGTTCGGCATAGTATAAATGTGGTAGTTTTGTGGCTGTTTTGGTCTGGTTGTTTTGTGGTAGTTTTGCTGGTTGTTTTGTGGTAGTTTTGGTGGTTGTTTTGTGCTGGTTGTTTTGAAAACTAGTGTTCGGCAGACGGCGGTTTCGTCTGACTGTTTTGAATAAGTTAGTTTTGTGCAGTGCGTTTACCGTTTTCGGTGTTACAATTAAAAATTTTATATTACATTTTAAAACAATTTTTTGTTAATAAAGTTAAAATATATGTAGATATTCAATTATATCCTCTAATTATTATTATTCTTTATTAACATTTTAGTGACAATTAATTTTAATATGTATACGTATTAATTTATAAATAATTTTTTACATATATTAGAAAAAATAAAGAAATAAACCATTGTGTTTAGAGCAAATATATTAGATGTTACATAAAAATAAAATTTTATGGATATATATTAGTATTTAATATAACATTTCAAATGTATTAATACTTAAGATTATTTAATTTTTAATGGAATAAATAATATCATTGAAATGAAAAAACAATTCTTTCTAATAATAAAATAATTGACTGTAACCGAATATATATATATATCACTTATTATTTATTATTATATATTGTTTAATTGTTGATAAAATATTTATTTTAAACATGTATTTATAGTTAAACAATATATTCTATTCAATTAAATATTACTTAATGAAATTCAAAAACATAAATTTAAATTTAATACTGGATATGCGAAGAAATGAAAAATAATGTATATTAGCATATAAAATTATTCTTTAATTATTAAGCACGGTATAAAACATATAATAACTTTGATATAGTGACAAATATATAATAACTTTTATTTAATTTTGTGTCAAATTTAATATATATATCATTTTTAAAATATAATTATAAGTATTGAAAATTTAATTAATTTATTAAAAATTAATTTTTAAATATTAATTAATATTATTAAAATAAATATTATCGTCCCCTTAGTTACAGTTTTCTGGCTCTGCCTCTGTTTACGGTATTCATTCTCTTTACAGCATAAATTGTTGGTTGTTTTGTGGCATAAATGTGGTAGTTGTGTGGTATATTTGTGGCTGTTTTAAAAATTGTTGTTCGGTGATGGCGGTTTGACATTTTTTGTCAAAAATACCAAAATAAAAAATGCCACATTTATACCATGAAACTACCAAGTCCGGACGAAGCCAATAATGCGTAAGGTACTTTGCATGGTATTAAGAAAAGTTCTTAATGAGGGATTTTTAAATAGAAGTCACAAATAAATAATGTGAACTTCAAATAGACGAGAGATAAATTTATTATGGAAAATCTCATAATACATATCATATGACTTTATCATGTGGAGTAAGGATATAACGTGGTTCATAAATCATTTAACGAGTTATACGATTACAAGTAGTAACGCGACTATAAAAAAAAAAAGACAACTATATTATATGCATGCACAAGTATATGGTATTTATAAATGCACAAAGAAAGGTTACGTAAACCACAACGCATATTAGCAACACTAATGCATGCGTACGTAAATGATGCATGCGTATGTAAGTGTGTGTATATATATATATGTATGTAACCACCATGCATGCTCGCAATTGTAATCACGTAAGGTATTCCGTATAACGAAATAGTTTAAATTATATGCATGCGCGCACATAAACGTTATTCCTGCATGCATGAACCTTGACAAATACATGGATAAATCGAGAACTTAACTTTCACGTAATAAATATTTTTAATGTAGCAACTACTATATACTCGTGAACAATAACGAGTAACCAAACCTAAATCCCTAGGATTAACGAACGCCAAGTTGAACGAGAAAACAACTAAGGGATTAACTACGAGATGGAAGTTAGAGTTTCATCTACGATGATTAAGTGAGTTCGATATCGACACAAATATTAGAACAATAGATATTCCAGAGGTACGGGTTGGTAGACGGTGTACGGTATGTGGACGGTGTGGTCTGAATTGACCTGAGAAAGGGTACGTTCAGACGTTATTGTGTGCTTAATAATGTTATGTGTGGCTTATGAGCATGTTTGTGTGAATTAAGAATGTATGCATGATTGTTTATTTCGTACCATTATTATTATGCGCGAACGTCCATTCTGACTAATACTACGTCGACTATAGATCGACTTATATAACATACATATAGGCGGAATGTGTTGCAGTTGTGGCTATCTAATATAATACAATTAGTGTTATAATTATATAAATAACCTAAGTAAAATACTTAGGCACGAGACACGACAATGTTGGTCTCTAGAGCTTGGATCTCGAACATGAATGTGACCTAGACTATTTCTAGGAAGTGCGGAAGACCCCAAGAGCTTTCATAATAAATATGAAACTCTCCATAACCTAACACAATACTTGAGGTAATTGATTAACAAGTTAATCACATAATGGAGGTTTGATGTATGAGGGAAACCCAGTGTAGTCTCGGACTAGCTGGTTGCGCATAGTGATCACAATAGAGTGGATGGCTGGTACCGGTCTACTCGTAAGGTATTCTATTCGATCGCATAGATCATTGGACGGAGTCCCCACGTAAAGGGAATGGCTACGGCCGTTGGTGTCCCACCATATAATAGGTGACATAAGGAGGATTCGGAGTTCCCATGTTACGGGAATGGTTACTATCGTTGGTGTCCCGCCATATAATAGGTGACAACAAGAGAATGTGGGGAGGACAAGTCGTCTACTAACAAGACTTATATCATTGGATATTGGTAATCGAGAGTACTAACTAACAAGTGAACTTAATTGGTATTACGAGGCTTAATTCATGCTCATGCGTGAGAATAACAATTAAACGGGCCTTAAAGGCCAAGTGACAAGCGCCTTTTGTGTTTAAGGAATTTCATGCTGTTTTCTCGTTGTTCATTGATTGTATCATATTGTGCGATGATTACTTGTTTAGTGTAGTGGAGTTGATGATTGAATACTCGATGTTTACGCATGTTTCCTTACAACATTTATTATAACTGTAAACCGGACAAAGCATGAAATGAATCTAAAATTAAGATGGCTAAAATGACTTAAGTGACCGATAGGGTCCACCTAGCATACTCATCGTTTATCACTGAGCCTCCACGGCATGCTGTCAGGTGGACGATCGAGCTATGAAGTCGGAGTACGGGACTTCTGGGTAGACGATGACCTTACTTTTATTGCATTTTTAGAATCAGTGTAGTAGGTATGTTGTAATCACGGGGAGTATTTTAAAAGCTCACGGATTTTATATATTGTGTTGTATTTAGGTTAGTGTAGTATTATCTCGTTCAACACTGCGGTTGAGTATTGTAGTTATTGTTGTCATTTGGTTTTGCTTCCTTACTCGCATGGGCGAGTAATGACAAGTGACACCCATGTAAGGAATAGTACCATTTAGACTTTCGTTGTGAGACGCCTTTAATTATGCTGCGTGAGAGATTAATTACGAGTTTAACGAGTGGGGTGTTACAGTCCAGGATTGAGATTCGTCCTAACATGATCAAAGGTCGCTATGAGGGTTCCACCACATAGGTCAACGTCTTCGTTTGAGTCCTTCGGCCCTTGCTCATGCGAACCCTTTAGGGAATCCTGAACATGCCTACATGAATGTGATTTCCTGCTATTCGTATTACCCTGGTGCTCGGACTCGAAGTCAGCAACTTATGAAGATGGATTCTTGTGAACCCTTTCCAAATTATTCCAAAAACCACAATCATTCTATTCGGCCACCGATGCCCGGTACGCAGCCCAGTTGCCCTGAGCCATGGTTCATAAGGGTGAGATCCTTCCTTAGATTCGAGTGGGTTAAGACATTAATCTTCTATGCTACAATGGGGTTTTTTATATGTCTTTTATAATGGAAAACAAGGGTTTTTGAAAATAAAAGTGCTGAACTTTTAATGGGCTTACTAAATGGCTATGGGCTATGTTTGGGGATGTTGGGATGGGGAACCGGACCCAAATCCAAGGACGGGCAGCGTTTGGTCAGGGACAAGCCCAAGGTCATGTTTGGCTGGCTAGAATTCGGGGCAACAAGAAATTTAAACCCCCTTGCTTCTCTAAAGATTCAAAGCGTAGATCTCTAGTCAATTCAGGAATTCACTAACCAACTATGCTACGACAAAACTCAATTTGTAACCGCGAGAAATAAAATTTGAGCTCTAACACGAGTTGAACAAGATAAAAAAAAACACACATATTTCGGTCGAGATTTGAACCCAGATCAGTAGATTCCTCAATGTATACACTAACTAGTTACACTAACGTCATAATTCAATATACAAAAGCGGGAAACAATACTAGATCTCTAATTCGAATTGAATGAATTTTTTAAAAATGCTATCGTTTTAAATGAAAATATATAGTAAATCAAAAGAATTTAATCTAATAAAATGAATTGTTATTTTTTTTCTTGAGAGTAATGAAATAAAGGAATGTAGATATAAAAATTGAAACCATAATAAAGTATAAAATAAACAAAATGACATAAAAATAAGTACATGAAATAGTACTAAAATGATAATGACGAAGATATGAACAACTACAATAAAAATGGAAATTGAATTAGACACATGCAAGTATCAGTAAATGAAATAGAATAAACAGAATAATAATAGTACTAATAATAAGTATTAATAATAATAATACGTACATGAAATAATGAATATCACAAATATTATAGTGATAAAAACACAAGTAAATGCAATAAAAATGGAAAATGAATTAGATATATAGGTGTAGCGGTAAATAAGATAGACTAAACAAATAATAAAATAAGAGAAAGCTTAAGCAACTAAATGAATTATACTGATATGAATTATAGTAGTAAAAGACGCATAGAATGATATAAATAAGAGTAAAAATAGTAATGATAAAGGCAAATACTAATAAATAAAATGCAAGTAAAGTAAAAATAAGATAAAATAAACAAGTACTCCCTCATATTCAAAACATCTGTTGTTTTAGAGATGGATATAGACTTAAATCTGTGCAGATTCATCTATAAAACGATAGATATTTTGAACAGGAGGGAGTAATAAATAGCTAAAATAAGAGCAATATAAAACGAATAGATAAATAAATAAGCAAAATACAAATAGAATATACAATAAAATAGTAAAATAAGTAAGTAAACAAAAAGGGATGAGTTTGAAACCGGATTGTTCCTTGGAAATTCATTTTTAAAGGATAAAGTATTTCTAAAATGCTTGAAAATTGATGTAATTTGTTTTTTATAAAAAGATGACTGCATTTTGGCATGCATGATGATACATTTCGAAAGAGAAAGGTGATGGTCCCTTTTATTTTATTTAATTTTCTTGAATTTTGCTTTATGGGGTGTTCATAGGAGGCACTTCGGACCTCGGCACCTCGCCCTCTTTAGCAGTTGTTGCTCGACGATTTTCCACCACAATTGCCTCGATGTTAAGCTTAGGATCCTCAGGGACCGTGATGCGATGAACCATTGTTTCCCTTGTTAGCAGCGGCACCAGTCAAACCAAAAACCATTAGCATTGAAGTTCTCTCAAATCACAAAAAGTGCGGGAAGAACAAGGAGATAAAAATGCGAGGAGGTAGGAAAGATTTCAACAACAATTTGGTAAGTTTGGAGGCGTAAGAAGATTATCTCTCTCCCTCGACCATGACTTATAGGTGCAGAAGCTCAAATGATTATCTTCCCCACCCGCTCGACCGTCACGCTCGCACCTTTGGACACTCCCACCGCCTCTCACCACGTGTCAATAACTTGTGCCAGTTTGCGGATGGATAAAAAGGCACTCATCATTACCTAGTCGTCACCTCACAATGACTTACCTACATGATGTTTTGCTTCCCCAAGACTATATTCAATTGCAACACGTGGCAGGTGCTCATCTTCCCCGCGCCACTTAAAGCACTCTAAAAGTTCAACTTCCCATCCAAAACCCGTTGGAAGTCAAACTTGAGAGACCACTAGTAAAAATCAGATTTTTTGTTACAAAGGTTCTGACAACGATTTAAATTCGTTACCATAATTGTTATTAGTGACAAGTTTTTCGTTACCAAAGATAGTAACTAAAGATTAAAAAAATAAGACTATAGTAACGATATAAATGTTACGAAATCATATTTTAGTAACGATATAACTTTTAGTAACGAATAAAAGTCGTTACGATAAATAAATTGATCTTTGGTTACGCCATCTCGTGCAACGATATGTAACGACAAAAGTCGTTATAATAAATTAAATTAGTAACAATTTTGATTTTTGGTAACGATTGTTTGTTGTTACCAAACAATTATATTCTAGTAGTGGACTAATGGGGATTCTTGAGTAAAATCTCTCAATCTTTCCTTATTTTATTTAATTTTTCCTAAGAATAAAGCAAAAACCCCAAAAAACTTAATCTGGCTTCTCTCGCAAGCTTCAAAAGGGAGACTTTGGGGACTAGTTCTAGTGCGGTATAAATAATTCCATCCTAACACCCTGTCATTAAGAAAGCTAACTGTATATCCATCTCGCTAATCACATGTACCCCGGGAGCCAACAACGCTGGACACGTCTCCCTAGTCGAGACCCCCGTAACACCCAAATTTTCTACCAGTTATTGTAACGACCCTATTTAAAATAAATACAGCGGAATATAAAATATCTACTGGCGTTTACAGATCATCGGGCACCAAACACCCGGTATAAAACCTCACTTGATTATATCAATTAAAATTATCTAAGCTACGGTCTGAACGCGAGAAATGAAAGCATCGAGTAAATAATAAGAATCCTGACTCATCTCTCAATCACTTCATGGTTATCTGCAAACAGTGTGTACCTGCCATGATGAAACCAAAGCAGCCCACCCCGGGAAGGGTGAGTCAGTTCCCTGGAATGGAACTGGTACAATTCTCTAAAACAATAAATTAAAACGTAACTCTTAAAATAAAACAGTAACTTGAAATCAAACTCTTAAAAGTAAAACAGAGTAACAAGGCACTTCAAGACAATCAAGTCATATAGAAAATAGAACAAGACGAAGATAAAGATGGAGAACTTTAAACCAAGTCAATCACTTAAGAAGTCGCACCATCAAGTCAATAAGCATTCATTATTAATGTTAGATTTAGTTCCAGATAAGAGGAGAAAGACTCAGGTAGTGACAAAGGACTATGAATGATAAGAATACCCATAATCCGTGGTAGACAATTTATGTCTCCACCACCTCAGAAAGTTGATTCCCGTAGACAAACATACTTGAGAGTGGATTAGAAACAAAGGGAGAGATGGCCCCCACCGCCAGTCAGTTGTCCACATGGACGAGGTAAAGCAGACCTCCGCTGCCACTGACCCGTGCTCGGTCGTCGGTGAAAGTGTGCGCACGACTTAATAAAAGGACTCTATACTCAAGAAGGCTGACCAAAGACTCGACTCATGGATGAAATAGTACCCAGAGTCAAAGGAAGACACATTAACCATGCAAGTTATGCATCCAAGGCTCAGCAAGTCACATCAAGCTGAGTTAGTCACACAAGTAGTTTTCTTTTTGAAATTCATTTTAAACTCAGTTAGCGTTTTTCAAAAATGTTTCCTCAGTTAGCGTTTTTCAAAAATGTTTCCTCAGTTAGTGTTTTTCAAAAATGTTTACATGTAGTGATTAGCTAAGGAACTTATAATGCTAAACATCTTTTATTCTAAATGGTTTATAGGTCTTGGTTTACAATTATTCTCTCATAAGGATTTGGGCTAGGTCTTGTTAATTAAATCTTTCATTAGGCCCATTTCAATTAATCTGGAATAATTTAGGGTTTTATCCTGAAAGTGGCACAAGCTCTCGCTGAATTGTTTAAGTGGACTTTTGGAGTTCATGGAATCAGGCCCAGTAGGTTAACCCAAGTCCGCGTTACGTTTTCACCAACTGATTAAATTTCTAAAAATGGTTTCATGAGGTTTCGAACGCGCAACCTTGATTTAGTTATAGGTTTGATTTAACCATCTACGCTATTGAACTTACATGTCTTAAGTGTACATTTAATTTCATTACATCTTCTTATCCCATATCAAAGTTTAGCTTACTTTAAAACTCCTAGGTTGCAGTTGATTTATTCATTTAATATTTGATTAAAACTCAAAGGTTCATGTTGGATATCCTCATTCACAAGTTCACTTAGGTTTTAGATTTTCGTTTGTATAATTCATTAATGTTATTTCATTATGGACTCTAAGACAGTTACTATTGTAGATATATCTTCCCTATGCTTTTTTTCTAAATCACAAGATTTCAAGGATTCCCTCTTTATTAAATTCCCTAGCAAAGTCTAATTAAATCTTTATCTCATAACCTTAATCCGTTTCGTCTAGATGTTGTATTATAATCCAAAACTATTAGTATTATATATAGGTCTAGTTTAACTTATTATTTTCTTCATATTCTATTTTCTATATGATATTTTTTTCTTTTATTTATTTTTTTGTTTTGTTATATATATATGGATTTATTTAAGACATCCTTTACGTAGTTTTATCGTATTTAATTATTCCTTTTAACTTGTACACACGTCTACATCCAATATATGATTTATATCATAAAGTATTTTTATTAGTTTCAATTTAGTATATCGGCTTCTATAGTATATATTTAACATAAAAAGTAAGTAAATTTTAATTCCTTGATTTAACCTAAGATAATCTTTTATTTCTTTATTTCTCTATTTTTACTCAAAAGTTTATATCCTAAAATATTTGTTAACATTCTATATTAAATGTTATGTTTAGCCTTCTTATATTATTTTCAACCATAATCTTCATTACATTAGAACCATAGAGTATAAGATAACTTATGAAAAATTCAGAAATACAATTATTAAACCTATTTCCTCTTACCCAAAAAGTACAAAATTCAATATATAGTAACTATGATATTTTAGACATATTATAAAATATTTATTTTATAAAATCTCTTTGTTAATTATCTAAATAAATCCATAATACTCAGAACTTACAAAAATTATAACTTACGTTAAAGAACTTAAAACCTATATTAATTAACATGAAAATAAACTAGATTTTATAATGAATCTATGGCTAAAATTTTATGTCAAAATACATTAGGGAAGATCATTAAATAAATCTAGCAAGTTAGAGTATTATTCTATGATTTATATTAACTTAAAACATTATTAATCTTCTACATTATAATCTCGGCCGTTCGTTCTCCTTAATTACGATTGGACGCTTAGGATCTCGCGAGTTCATCATTTAACCCTAACCATCTACCAAACGAGATTGATTGATTCCTCGTAATCTACAAAACGGTTTTCGGTGATTCTTGTTGTGTTCGACTCAAATTTGAATGACGATTACAATGGTACCAGTTTTGTGATCGATAATGCAGGGCGCTAGAAAATCGAATATGGGTTGGCTCAAACTAGGGTTCATCTCAGTTTTGGTTCGAATTCGACTAATTCTCTCGATATAGTGCATTATAGGTCAAATTAACAGTTGGGTATGATCAGAAATGCGATAACGAGTGACAACATCAGTGTAATTTGATCGGAAACATACCGGAATAGCACCGGCAAGGAAATCTGATAGGAATTTTCTAGAAAGCTCTCAACTTTCTGAGCGAGTGAATGTCGAACTTTGGGAATCTATAAAACACAGTGTAGATCGAGTTAAGCTATGGTTTTGGGCTTAATCAATAGGGGACATATATCTCTATAAGCTAACAGAAAGGTCTTGATCTAATTTGTAATACACTCAAAGAAATCTGAGTTGAAAGATTTGGGTTTATACCTTGAGTTTTCCTAGAAACTTAGGGTTTTATGTGAAGATCAAGTAGGCCACTTCACGGACCAACTCGTGCCGACTGAGAGCGACTCGATCCACGAAACCTATCACAATTTAAATCAGGTATGTAACTCTAAACATAAACCATAGACTAAGGAGAAAGTTATAGATCTCACAAGATCTGGGTTTACCAAGTCGTTTCTGAAAAATTTCTGGGCAAGAACACCGCCAGATCAAGTTGGGGACTTTAGACGTATAGAGCTTCCACACGATTGAGAATCAGCCTTGGTTTCCTTAAGAGGAGTTGTAGAGCAGTTAGAGATCTTGAAAACAAGATATGGTACATGATTTTTTATTCACGAACGAAGAAGATAGGATTGAGCAAAGTTTACCTTCCCTACTGGATTTTTGGGTTGCAGATTCGGGGAGGCAACTTGAGCATGATTTTGTGACGATTGTGGGGAGAATGAGGTCAAGTGAGAGTAATGGTTTGAACGTAGGGTTGTAGGAGGGTTTAATGAAAAGGCGGCTCCCAAAAATATGGAGTTATGGCTGAGAAATAGGAGTCTGAAGATTGATCAACGTCCTGAAAATTCTGTTGAGAATACTTAGTCAATTTTTGTAGGAATTGGCTAACTGGATTGGGCACGGATCTCGAGGCACACGTTGAGTCAGATACCATCTAGCCACGTCAGCAAACTTCAGAATTTTGGCTCTAAACTTCCCTAGACCATATCTTGAGCTAGGATGATCCGTTTTTAATGTTCTTATTATCAATCTTCTTGGTTTTCCATAATCTTTTTATTGATATAGGTTTCATGGGCTGGTTTGACCATTCTCAAAAAGTCAACCCTAGCAAGGCTTAAGAAGCATTAAGGTTTCCATGATTTTATATTGACTTTTATGATTTCAAATCAATGCTCCAAATATTTCTAAAATCTTTATAATATAATTGGAGTGTCTTGAAAATTTTCCAAAATTTATTGACTTATAAATCTTATTATTAAAATCATAATACCATATAATAAGTTAGTGTTTAATAGTATTATTTAGGGTTTAGTAAAAGAAATCCTCTAAATTAATTTATATTAATTTATGGGGTATTTCAGTTATATCTCAACACTAACATCGAACTCACAGCGGAAATAGATAAATCCTACTCCACACAGGGATAGCCCACACCATCGACCCAACAACAAGATCGGTTGGCAATCTAGAAGATTGCGCCGTCCCTCTTGCCTTTTCCCTATGAATAACAACCCATATTCCCTATTTAGAAGGGAAGACATACCTTCAACACCAGACACTCGCACTTTTACTCTCTTCTCACTTGTGTTCTATCAATTCTATTAAAAACATTTACCAACCCCATGGACTAGATCATTCAAGACCGAACCACATAAATCTTAACGTCTCTCTTAATATCCTTAATTGTTAACTCATAAATCTCATATCATCTCACCCCTAAAGAGTTAGTATAAACCTAAAACACATATTGCACTCTACCAAATACTCTCTCATATTCAAAATATACGACGTTTTAAGAGATGTATATCGACTTAAATCTGTCTAGATTCATCTCTAAAATGACTTATATTTTGAATAGGGGGTGGTAGTAACTAAATATTGGTCAAACACGAAAAACATAAGCTAATAATAACCCAAAATTGTCCCAAATCACGAATAAATATAACAAAAAAAAATTAATTTTGCCCAATTATAATTGAATGAAAATATCAATAATCATTATATTTGACCTTTTTATAACCTACATGTAGTATATTCTAATAGAAATTAGGTATATTTTATTTAATAACTTTTTAAGAAAAATTAATCATACCCAAAATAACTGAAACCATTTATATCAGAACCGAACCTAAACCCAAAACCAAAATAATCTAAAATTTAACCATCTAAACGGATCTTGAGCCAAACAAATATACTGAACTTGTACGCTCAGTCGTGTTTTCACTTCGCACAGTTTGAATTTTTAAAAACTTTACGATCTTGCCCCTACTTTAATATCTTTCATAAATTACTATATTTAACCACAATTTTTAACATATTACGAGGTGACCTCAAATTTCATTACGCATAGTCGGAATTTCAATACGCTCAGTCAGAAAATGACCAATTTAGGGGCTAATGTAGGCAAAATTTATTAAAAGCGGTTCGAAAAAAGCAAAGAAGAATTTCGAAGTACTTATATAAGTAAAAAAATATATCAGAAAAATTATCAGAAAAGTATACCATGATAAAGTAGACGAAAAGACGAACGCGTCGGCGTAAACGGATCGAAAAACGGAGCTATAACGAAGAAGATATGACAATTTTAAGACCGAAACTCGGCGCCAGCGCCGATAAGGAAGGGCCGGCGCCGGTAAATAAGACCGCGCGCGGGCGCGCGTCACTCTTTACCGGCGTTCCGGTCTTAAAATTGTCATATCTTCTTCGTTATAGCTCCGTTTTTTGATCCGTTTGCGCCGATGCGTTCGTCTTTTCGTCTACTTTGTCATGATATACTTTGCTGATAATTTTCTGATATATGTATTATTTATTCTTAAGCACAACATTAACTATCATCAACATCTTGTTCGAAATTGCCTATCAACCACTAATTACATGTCCGTTGAAGAAGAATCTATTTGAAATTCATTGAAGTTTCTATCATTTCCACCAATTCCACCAATTTCACGTCCCTTGACGAAGAATCTATTTGAAATTATATCAAAATTTCCTATCAATATCAATATTAACCTATCATTAACTTCTATATTCCATAGTAGATAATCAAGCATGTTCTATTCTAATTAACAGATGAATGGACACCAATCTAAATAGTTAGATGTATCGACATTAACTATTATTGATGTCTTGTTCGAACTTACCTATCAATTCCACAAAATTCATGTCCATTAAAGAAGAATTTATCTGACAATCATCAAAATTGCTCAAAAAATGTCATCATTGAAATATATTTTCAACACTTTAAAAGCGAGATCGGTTTGTCGTCGGAGATTGCTCAATAAATGTGTTTTTATAACAAATGGAAATGTATACATCTTTGAAACATATTTTTAATACTTCAAAAGTGAGATCGGTTTGTCGTCAGAAATTGCTCAAAAATGTTTTTTTTATAACAAATGAAAATGTATACATCTTTGAAACATATTTTCAATACTTCAAAAGCGAGATCGGTTGTCGTCAGAAATTGCTCAAAAAATTTTTTTTATAACAAATGAAATGTATACATCTTTGAAACATATTTTCAATACTTCAAAAGCGAGATCGGTTTGTCGTCGGAGATTTCTCAAAGAATGTCATCTTTGAAACATATTTTCAATACTTCAAAGCGAGATCGTTTTGTCGTAAGAAATTGCTCAAAAATATCATCGTTGAAACATATTTTCAATACTTCAAAAGCGAGAACGTTTGTCGTCGGAGATTGCTCAAAGAATGTCATCTTGAAACATATTTTCAATACTTCAAAAGCGAGATCGGTTTGTCGTCGGAGATTGCTCAAAGAATGTCATCTTTGAAACATATTTTCAATACTTCAAAAGTGAGATCGGTTTGTCGTCGGAGATTGCTCAAAAAAATTGTGTTTTTTTATAACAAATGAAAATGTATACATCTTTGAAACATATTTTAATACTTCAAAAGCGAGATCGGTTTGTCGTCAAAGATTGCTCAAAAAATGTCATCTTTGAAACATCTTTCAATACTTCAAAAGCGAGATCGGTTTGTCGTCGGAGATTGCTCAAAAAGTGTTTTTTTAACAAATAAAAATGTATACATCTTTGAAACATTTTCAATACTTCAAAAGCGAGATCGGTTTGTCGTTAGAAATTGCTCAAAAATGTTTTTTTATAACAAATGAAAATGTATCATCTTTGAAACATATTTTCAATACTTCAAAAGCGAGATCGGTTGTCGTCAGAGATTGCTAGAGCTGATCATTCGTAGCGGACGGACCGGGCGGTGGCCGGGCCGATCATGATTTTTCTGCCCGTGGGCCTAAAAAATTTTGTCCAAGCCCGTTTTAGAAAAATTCGGGGCCGGGCCGGGCCAGACCCGGTTTTTTTCTACCCGTGCCAATGCCCGGCCCGTCCAGTCCAGTTTTAACTCATTTTATCTTTGTCTGAAATGTTTTCTTAAAAATCAAGCATGATTAGAACTACTGCCAAGTGCTACAATTAAATGCGAAGTGAATGATCTATTTCTCTAGCATAACTAGTTACAATAAACCATCGATGACATTTACATAGTATAATCCTAATGTGCCACCAATGTTTCTCAAAACTCACACTAGTTCCTTTGTTCAAGTAATATACTTCAAAGTTCCAACCATCACCGCTTCAGATTCACTTGGCGAAAATGAGGAGTAGAAATCGAGAGGAGTATGAAAACTAACAGAAAGACAAAAAAAGGAATAGACTAAGCGAAATTTGAAAAAACTTGGGAGGAGTAACGGAAACTTAATATATTGATGAATGTAGAGGAACAAGACCGAAAAGGTGGGTGATTGAATGAGTTTTCCGGCGAACAGAGTAGGACCTACAGAGGCAAGAACTTGGATTTTGTTGGAAGCTTTTTCGGGTATGGAATGTTCCAGCTTCTAGGCAACGTAGATAAAATGAGAGATGGTCAGCTCGATTGGGTTTTGATGCTTTATAACTTTGTTTAGTTGGCTTGCTTACATGGGCTGGCTAAAGCGTGGAAAGTATGCACGCTTTTTTTATTTTGTATTTTGTTATAACATTGTGCACATAAAATGAGAAGTCCATGTTATAACATATATAATAAAACTGTAATGTAATATAACTATGATAAGGTCCGGGCCGGGCCATCAACTGGACAAATTTTTTAGCCATAAACCCGGCCCGAAAAAATATTCGGGCTGATTTTTTTGTCCAAACCCGCCCAGTCATTTTTTCCACCCACCCACCCGTTGGGTTAATATACAGGGCGGGCCGGGCTGGGCGGGCCGGGCTATATTGACCATGATCGGCTCTAGAGATTGCTAAAAAATGTCATCTTTGAAACATTTTTTCAATACTTCAAAAGCGAGATCGGTTTGTCGTTAGATTGCTCAAAAAATGTCATCTTTGAAACATTTTTTCAATACTTCAAAAGCGAGATCGGTTTATCGTCGGAGATTGTTCAAAACAATAGTTCTATTGACGATCTTCTACTAGACTGCAAGAGCGATGAGGAAAGACTAAAGAAGAACAAGACTTCCAAAGTGTGCAGTAAATGATGACGACAAACATGAACTACTTCATATTGACGATCTTCTACTAGACTGCAAGAGCGATGAGGAAAGACTAAAGAAGATCAAGACTTCAAAGTGTGCAGTAAATGATGACGACAACCATGAACTACTTCATATTGACGATCTTCTACTAGACTGCAAGAGCGATGAGGAAGACTAAAGAAGATCAAGACTTCAAAGTGTGCAGTAAATGATGACGACAAACATGAACTACTTCATATTGACGATCTTCTACTAGACTGCAAGAGCGATGAAGAAAGACTAAAGAAGATCAAGACTTCAAAGTGTGTAGTAAATGTTGATTTTTTTACTTTTAAACAGCAGGGATTTTCCATATACACTAACATTGTCTATCATTTCCACCGATTCCACTAATTAATTCATTTCGACAACTGATGCCCGAAATGCATTCCCAATCCTCAAATGACTAACATGAAAACCCTAATTGGAGGGTAAATGGTACAACTTATTCGACACACGCACTCATTTTAAATCCCAGAACAATTAACAATTCAAATGACTAACACAAAACCCTAATTGGGGGGTACATGGTAGAGGAAAAGAAGAAATCTGATACATTTTGACAGGAGAAGTGAGAGATGAACAGTGGCGTTAGGAATTAGTCTAGGTTTTAGTGCTAATTGTGGGTGCGTTAGCCCTTTAGTGTATCATGATTCTCGTGGATTCTATTTAGTGAATTCTTTTAAGAACAACAAGATCGGTTTTTCGTCGGAGATTGCTCAAAAAATGTCTTTTTTAAAGACATTTAATTGTCATCTTTGAAACATATTTTCAGGACTTCAAAAGTGATTCTACTTCGGAATTACATACTTCGACAACTCATGCCCGAATGCATTCCACAATCCTCAAATGACTAACTTGAAAACCCTAATTGGAGGGTAAATGGTACAACTTATTTGACACACACACATCATTTTAAATCCCAGAACAATTACAATTCAAATGACTAACACGAAAACCCTAATTGTGGGTGCGTTAGCCCTTTAGTGTATCATGATTCTCGTGGATTCTATTTAGTGAATTCTTTTAAGAACAACAAGATCGGTTTGTCGTCGGAGATTGCTCAAAAAGATGTTTTTTTTGACAATGAAATGTATACATCTTTAAAACATATTTTCAATACTTCAAAAGCGAGATCGGTTTGTCGTCGGAGATTGCTCCTAAAAGGTTTTTTTTATAACAAGTGAAAATATATACATCTTTGTAACATATTTTCAGGACTTCAAAAGCGATTCTATTTCGGAGTTTCATTTTCAAACAACATTGTTCGCACGTCATTTCTCATAATGTTACAACTTATTCGACAAAAACATCATTCTAATCCTAGAAACATTAACAATTCTGTTGATTACCAGTACATGAAATCCAAATTGTTTGCACTAATCAAGTCTGTGTTTGCACTAATCAAGTCGGGGGACGTCGTCTCCTCGTACTAGCCCTGTAGCGTGCATTGTGTTCCCTACAGTCCGCCTCAGCCCTGCTTCGTTTTACTATCGAATAAGAAGTCAATGATAGTTAATGTCGATAATGATAGTTATATTGATATTGATAGGAATTTTGATAATTTCAAATAGATTCTTCATCAATGGACGTGAATTGGTGTGGAAATGATAGAAAATTTCAATGAATTTCAAATAGATTCTTCTTCAACGGACATGTAATTAGTGGTGGATAGGCAATTTCGAACAAGACGTCGATGATAGTTAATGTTGTGCTTAAGAAGAAATAATACATATATCATAAAAATTATCAGCAAAGTATACCATGATAAAGTAGACAAAAAGACGAACCCGTCGGCGCAAACGGATCGAAAAACGGAGTTATAACGAAGAAGATATGACAATTTTAAGACCGGAACCCGGCGTACTTTGTCATGGTGTACTTTGCTGATAATTTTTATGATATATTTTTTTACTTATATAAGTACTTTCGGAATCCTTCTTTGCTTTTTTCGAACCACTTTTAATAAATTTTGTCTACATTAGCCCCTAAATTGGTCATTTTCTGACTGAGCGTATTGGAATTCCGACTGTGCGTAATGAAATTTGGGGTCATCTCGTAATATGTCACAAATTGTGGATAAATATAGTAATTTCTGAAGATATTAAAACAGAGACAAAATAATTATTTTCCAACTGTGCGAAATGAAAACACAATTATTGACGCTGTAAATATACCACCCGAACGATTAATCGGTTGGACACGTTTAATTCTAATCTTCTATCTCCTGTTGATATTCGTATCTGTCGGTCTACGTACCGCCATATCAGTAAGATTCAAAATGGGACCCTGGATCCACCAATATTCATTCGACAACGCGGAAATAGAAACGTCGAATCAATTAGGAGAACTGTTTCCTTACTCGTTGAATTGTTTGTCTTCGTACTGTCCCTTCTCGCAGTAGTATCATCCCAGAGAAACAGAGGCCCAAACATATTATTATCCAATCACCGGGACTTTCGATGGGCCATGATAGTACATCTTTAAAATGGGAGCCCACTTCCCCATGTGAGCGGTCGGTTTGCAACTCGCACGTGTAGGATATTCCTTCAGGCCCACAATATACGACTACACGCAGGCACAGGACAGCCAAGGTTGCCCAGGCGCGTCAGCTCCATGCGCAACGAATTGTCACCGCATCTCTCCGGCTACGGAAAAAAAATGCGAGAGTAGCCAACATGGAAAAGCGGGAAAAACGTCCGCCTCCTCGGTAGACCAATAAAAGAGGCCAGCGTTTAGGGTTGACGACAAGTTTTCTGCTTTTGTTGCGCCATACCAAAAGCGGAAGAAGTGAAAGAAAATAAACAATGGAGGAGGTCAGAGATAGCTGCAGATGGGTCGTTTCACACTCCTCGCACGTTTCCGTTGATGCATCTGGTGTGCATTCTTCTACGCCGCCGCCTGAAAGTTTATACGGCTTTTAGTTTTTTGCATTAGTTACCGAGTAAAATATTGAGGATTGATCGAGTAAATTCGAGGATTCCACATTCTAATTCACTCATGCGTCGATTTCTGTACACAATTGACAGGGATTGAGAAGGCTGTAGAGGGTATAGGTGAAATTCCGAAAGTGGAATGGAACTTTGACGGTGTGCACTATTTCGACGGCGGGTCTCTTACGGTTCAGTACTTGCTCGTTTTGGATGCCTGAACTTTTGCTTCTGCCTGGTATTATGCTCTTTTTAGTCAGTCATTCCTTCGCGGCGACAAATCGTTTTTTTTCCTATTATAATCGCAGAAGATTCGGTGGATTGTTTAATGCGCTCAGGCGTGGATCTTTCTGCGTCATCTTTGACTATTCCTTTTTTGCTTCGTACACGTGCACACTCGCACAGTCACATAAACTCTGCCGTAAAGAACTAAAGATGATCTTTTTTATGTTGCCTGTTAGAACGTCAGAGAATGAACAGAGATTACACTCTTGATTTTTATTTCTGAAAGTCATCAACCCCTGCTTGATATGGACATACTGGTTTAGTTTGCTGCATATATTATCTCCTTCCTTTATTCTGCACAAGCAATTCTGTTCTGTTCACTGTTAAATTCTGTCGGGGTCACTAAAAAACTGCAATTAACAGATGTTTCTTTTAACTTTTTTGCTCTCATATATTGTAGATGAAGAATTGAGTTATGATCATTTAGCATTGGGACTAAAGGAAGCCCTGGAGCAAGATCATTCTGCATTAAATGCTGATCGTCTGCAGAAGTACACAGGTGTCACCCATTTCTCTCAATCCTGTGAACTTTCCCCTTATTCTTGCTAGTGCTGCACCATTTATATTTTTGTTACATTTTATTAATTAACTTGACCTTGTATACCATTATATTCTGTGAAGAATTCTGCATGGGGTTCGGTGTTTTAGAGCATGATGGCTTTGGCTGCTGACTTTTTCCGACTTTTAAAGTTGTTTAATCAATCTGTTTCATCAAAATATAGAAGATGTTTACATTGATTGGTTTGGAAATTGATAGCTTTATGGGTTACTGGTTGCAGGACCTGAATTGCGCAAGATGTTGAAGTGGCCCCGCCCTCTTCCATTAGAAGATGAAAGGGTCCGTCTAATGCACGAGGTACCCCAGCCAACTCTTCCATCATGTTACTTTCTTTGGTTATATATATCACCCAGTAATGTGGCCTGATTTTTACTTAAGTTCCATTAACATACACTTACATAAGATCTATATGTCCTGATATCAATTATTTGTCATAGGTTGGGAGAGAACTTGAGAAAACTTTGGAGGGAAAGCTAGCGAACTAGTGAATTCTTGTGATAAATCAGCAGCGAGACTTGTTTCTCTTGTAACTCGATACTTTCCAGGTCCTCTCTCGCTTCCCTACTCCAAACTCAGGTTTATAACCTTCAAAATTTTCATTCTTCTAGTACACATGTGAATGCCATCGCATTCCATCCATAGATGACCATGTCTGTTTGCTGGATGTCGTATTTGTAAAAGCAACCGCTTTCAACTGACTCTCCAGTTTGGTCAACTCTGCTCAGGCTTTAGAGACCACTCGGTGTACAAAGGGCGTCAAGTGTTTCTATACAAAAGGGCTCAAATATTCGTAGCAGACTTATGGGGAGCATTCAAGGGAAAAGGCTACGGGGAATTCGATGACATTGGATCCATCACCATGTTTGCTGACTACATTGTCCCCGCTGTGCTAAAGAATCTTGGAATCCTAAAGTACAGCTCATCTCTTGGTAACAAAATCCAGTCCAAGCGTCAAGTAGGACCAGGAACAGAGGAAGAAGTAGAGTTAAGAGCTTGCACCATTTATGCTGTTGAGATGAGGGATTATATCAAAGCCAAGTATGGAAAGCAGGTATAACATTTTCCGTTGTCACCCCATTTTACTTCTAGAACTATAGTAGGTTATCTGTTAAATTGTTGTTTTCTATATTTGTTGACTTCAATCTTTTGTCAACTTGTGTTTACTGATAATCAAAATCTGATAATGTTGTTGTCAGGTGTTGAGCGTGGAGTTGGATCTTTGGCTGTGGTGTTATGGCATCCAGACGCCTTGTCTTGAGCACCACAGGACTCTTTCTATTTACTATTAGTAGTGTGATATCACTATTGATTGTGCCTTCGCCATTCCATAAATTTCCCCTTTTTTCTTCCTCGTGCACTTATTTAGAAATCGTAGGGTATCTAGGTAATGTGTAACTTTGATGACCGTTAAGTGGAACTCAAACTATAAGAATCCAAGGGTATGTAGGTAATCTGCAACTTTGAAGACAGTTCCATGGACTCAGAGTATGTGGTTGTTTGCTCATCGCGAGCCAAAGAAACCAAACACCCGGTAGTAGTATCCTAATGCATAAAGCTATGAATGGTTAACTAATTATAAGTTGCCACTTATATGGGCCTCACAATCACAACAGAGCTCAAAGCTACATATAAGAGTAAAGGTAATTTCTTCTCTACATGACTATAAATGTTGTTTTAGTCTTTTAAAACTATAGATTGACCTAGGAGGAAAATTTGTAAAGTCTAGAGGAACGATAAGCAATGGAATAGAAGAGACTATGAATGTTCTGATGTGTATTTTATTGATAATGAGATACAGTATTTATAAGTAGACAATATGATATACTGAACTGGACTAGTAAGCATAGTGGGCCAAATATGTAAGTAGAGGGCCATATGGCCATGTAGGCTATTATCCCCTGTGATCTCAACCAGGATGACAAGAGTGAGTTTAGATCGTAAGTTCCCAAATCGTCCGCAATCTAGGGTTTTGGTGAGAATATCAGCTGTCTGCTTCGCGGTTGGGACAAAGGCAATTCGAAGGCACCCCGCATGAATTCGTTCACTAACAAAGAAGAAATCAACCGCGATGTGTTTGGCTTTGCTGTGGAAGACCGGACGGATTTAAGGCAAGGTAAGTGGCTCCGACATTATCACACATTAAGATTGGACTTTTATTAAGAACAATCCCTAATTCGCCCAACAAATTCTGAATCCAAATTGTTTCTGATGTAGCAAGGGCTAAGGACTTATACTCAGCTTCTGTGCTCGATCGCGCGACAGTCTTTTGTTTGCGGGAGCTCCAGGAGACAGACTGTCACCGAAGAAGACAAGGTACCCAGAGGTAGAGCGACGGTCACAAAGAGATCCGGCCCAGTCTGCATCCGAGTATACCCTGAGAGTGCCCAGAGGATTGGAGAAAAATCGGAGACCCAAATCTAGGGTTCCGCTCAGGTAACGAAGCACCCTCTTTACAGCGATCCAGTGTATTTCATGTGGTGTATGCATGTATTGGCTTAACCTATTGACGACAAAGATGATATCTGGCCGCGTGAAGGCCAGATATTGTAAGCTTCCGATAGCACTGCGATACTGTAATGTTTTTGAGTAGAGGTGTGTCTGTATTGTCTAGCACAGTAGAGTATTGCATAGGAGTCGAGACAGACTTACAGTTACTCATGTTGTTGTGAGCTAGAAGATCACAAATGTATTTCTTCAGAGACAGAATTAGTCCCTTAGAGTTTCTGGTAACTTGGATGCCCAAAAAGAAATGGATAGGTCCCAAATCTTTAATAGGAAACTCACTTGCAAGAGAAGTGATAAGGCGAGTGAGTAGGTAGTCTGAGGAGCTAGTGAGAACATCATCAACATACACCAGGAGATAAACCAGATCTGAACCTTGTTTGTAGATGAACAGGGAGGGATCCGAGTGAGAAGTAGTAAACCCAATATGAACCAAATAGGAACTCAGACGAGAGAACCAAGCCCTAGGGCTTTGTTTTATACCATAAAGTGCTCTGTTTAGCTGACAAACATAAGTAGTGTTAGCCTTATCCACAAAACCAGCAGGCTGTTTGATATAGACATTTTCCTCCAAAATGCCATGAAGAAAGGCATTATCCACATCCAATTGTCGAATAGGCCAGTTGTGAGCAGTAGCAATAGCAAAAATTAACCTGATAGTGCTGACTTTGACAACAGGGCTAAAAGTTTCAGAATAGTCCAATCCATACTCCTGATTAAAACCTTGAGCAACCAGGCGAGCCTTGCGCCTTTCAATATCTCCATTTGCCTTTCTTTTGTCTTTAGAATCCGCTTGGTTCCTAATAGATTCGTGTGAGGTGAGGGAGGAACAAGAGTCCAAGTGTTGTTTCTCATGAGAGCATCATATTCCTTCTGAATCGCAGCCTGCCATTCTGGATATTTTTCTTGCTCGAGAAAGAGGGTTGTTCTCAGAAATTGCCAAGTTTAAACTGAGATAAATCCCCTGTGAAGTGATTACTTGCACCAGTGTCAGCAAGCCAATTAGAAGTAGGAGTAGACACATTGGTGGTAGTGGCATTGGCCTGCAGTGGTGCAGGTGATCGAGCCTGGTATGTATAATTGTATCGATGATAGCACACCAGTGCATCATGACCCCGCTTGTGGCAGATCTGGCACTGAGGTCTCTGATCTGGTTGGCCAGAGAAATTGTATGGAGTAGGAGGTCTACCAGATCCACTAGAATTTGAATAAGAGCCACGTCCACGCCCCCTGTAATTACCAGATCTCCCTCTCCCTCCACCTTGAGACCGTCCCCTTGTTGAGTTCTGATTATAGCCAGTGGAGGTATTGTTGAGGGAGACAGTGGAGGCTGGAGTTTGTTGTTGTAGCCAACATTCACTAGATAACATGAAATTGTACAACTGTGCAGGAGTACCGGGAGTAGATCTAGTCAAAATAGTGGAGACTAGAGAGTTATAATCTGCCGGTAGTCCTTTAAGTATATAACTCTGAAACTCTTGATCAGAAACAATATGACCAGTAGTAGATAGTGAATCAACCAAGGCTCAAGCTCGATTATAATAAATTGTGATAGATTCTGACTGTTTCTTTTCAACAGAAGCTAACTGTAAATGCAGCTGACCTATTTGAGCATTTGTCTGTGCTGCAAAAGTGTCATGAATGTATGTCCATACCTGATGTGAACTAGTCATATTCACAACTTGACCGATTATTGATTCACTTAGGGATGCAAATAAAATCGTCATAACCAGCTGATCTATTTGTCTCCATGTTGAAACAGCAGAACCAAATCCAGATTTATCAATAGGACAAGCATAACTACCGTCAACGAATTTAAAAAGATCATTACCACGGAGAAAGCAAGTGATCATTCCTCTCTAGATCCTGAAGTTGTCGATCTTCAGTTTGACCAGATTAGTGGCCACCGACAAGATTTGCTGTGGATTTGTGATAGGCTTGACAGAATTCGCGCCCGAAGTGCTTCCATTGTTCTCCGGACCAACTCCATTTGTTTCCGATACAGTTTCTATATTATCGCCAGAAGTAGATCGAGGTGTAGGAGAATCCATGAAAGGAAAATTGATTTGGAGAAGAAAAATTAGGCGTAGGCCATTGTGGGGCTCTGATACCATAGAGGAACGATAAGCAATGGAGTAGAAGAGACTGAATGTTTAGTTGTGTATTTTATTGATAACGAGATACAATATTTATAAGCTACAATCGCTAGACAATATGATATATGAACTAGACTAGTAAGCATAGTGGGCCAAATATGTAAGTAGAGGGCCATACGGCCCATGTAGGCTATTA
The DNA here is from genome assembly GCA_023374045.1 of Limonium bicolor. NCBI lineage: Eukaryota > Viridiplantae > Streptophyta > Magnoliopsida > Caryophyllales > Plumbaginaceae > Limonium > Limonium bicolor. The sequence goes on along the minus strand of CM041776.1, from coordinate 372,126,260 downwards.
TTCCCCTCACAAATTTTAAAAATATCAAAATTTAAAAAGAATATAAAACCTAAGAATAAAATTAATAATTCAAAACTTATAATATAATAAAAAGGGGTATCCTATTCCGTAAGGAACATAGTAGGAAAAATAGAGTGACGATTTATTCCTGTCTTTTGGGAGAAACGTAGAAGGGGTCGTATTAACATGAGATGGGAAGTCAAAATGAGGCCCGTATATAATTCTCTGCTTGTGCTAGTGGTGTCTCTCAACTTTGCATCGTCATTATGATCATTTTCTATTTTTTCTCGACCAAATTTAGCTTGATTAATGATTATCTCAGCTGATGGGAGCTTAAAAAAGGTCAAATTAATGGCCATTAGGTGTGATGACCCGAATCTCTTTGTGATTGCGAAGGGTCGTCAACTCGTCATAGAGACTCGCATGATGAGAGAGGAGAAATAAGAAATTAGAAAGAGTAATATACTACTATTATACTACCTCTTCGACCCACTTTTATTATTCAAATATTTTTTAACACGGTTTTTCACTTTAATATTAAACATATAAGATAAAATAATTTTAGAAAATAAATCTATAACACATAATTTTTGATATAAGAATTTCTTATAAAATTATATTATTTTATATGTTAAATATTGAAATCAAACAACATAACTAAATAGTAAAGGAGAAGGTTAAATGAGGATAGCGGGAATATGTAGTATCATCCAATGATTGTCTAAGAGTGATTGGAGGTCTGCCGTAGAATATTGCTTGTATTGGAATTTACGGTCTGTGGTGCATGGATTAAGGAAAATTATCGAGTCAGTGATGTAATATAAAGTATAAAAAGATTTCAGAAAAGATTACTCTCCAAACTCTAAACCACAAACCCTAAAAATATATCGAGTTAGTGACGATAATATAAAGTATATACGACTTTCAAAAAGATTAACCTACACCACCCAACCTAAAACCATCCTAGGAAAACAAAAAACGTTGAAAACATTTTTAGGGTTTATAGATTAGGGTTGAGGACAACTACAATATAAAGTATATAACGACTTAAAAAAATAACCCTACACTACTCAACCTAAAAACTACCATCAGAAGCTAAAATAATCGAAAGAATTTTTAGGGTTTGTACCCTAAATCATACATTACAAATCCTCAAAAACTGTCAAGTCAATAACTACATTATAAAATATATAACAACTTCAAAAAGATTACCCTATTCTAAAACCACTATAGATTATTAAAAAACATCAAAAGAATTTTTTAAGATTTGTTGCGTAGGGTTCAATTTTACTTTTAAAAATACAAATAATTCACAATAAAGGATATAATTTTTATGTTATTTTAACAACACTTCAAATTTTAAAAAACAGAAAAAATGAAAAAAAAAGTGAGGTGACACCAGCTTCTGAAACGCCGTCAAAAATATACTAAAAACCATGCAGGATAGATACGTGACTCTAACAATAATATAATGGCACATATGGTGATACGGGGGGGCTGGGCTGCTAATGAGGATGCGGATAAGATCGAACACTCTCACGATGACGTACAGCTTAATTCGCTCATACCAACTGATACCAATAGACGATATTTTTTTAATAGAAATTCAAAGGAATAAAATGAATGGTGAATATGCGGTGTCTGTGTCTGCAGTTACGCGTTATAAATTGAGAGCAAGTGGAAGATATGAGTGGCAAAAGTAGGTTTGGTGATGTGTTGTGGTGTTAATATTGTAAATTGTAATGGTGGGGCTCACATGTCACGTTTCTTCGACCAAACAAGTCGTCAAAACCCAGATCGGCGGCCCCTACGAATATTTCTAGAGATTTCGGAGTGCAGAACAATTTCCATGTATACACACTACTATCTCTACATATAAAAGAAACCGTGTAACTGATATATAGAGACTTCGGTAGCTGGTTGATTGGTTTTTGGGTAAATATAAAAAGGGAGCACTAGGCTCCGTCTTTGCCGTTAGTTAATTATTCTCCCTCTGTTTTGTTTGTTTTTCTAATAGTATTTTAATTTTAGAATTAAATATATTAGATAAAATAGTTTTTATAAAACTAATTAGTGTAGTAGATAGATTGTCATATAAGAAATTAATTATAAAATTTAAACTTTAACTTTGAAATCAGTGACATATAATCCAATACTTGTTTACGGTTAAGAGAAAAAAAATGAAGGAAGTATAATATATAGAATTTAGCTGTTTGGAAACTTTTTCCATCATCAGACAACTCCTTAATTTCTAAAATTAGCAGACTTCCACCAAATACTCAAAACCAATAGTTGACAACTTTTGTTTTTTTTTTTATAATTGGGCACAAGGCCAAACACCGCAAAAGCGGGAAACACAAGACTCCAATACACTAAAGATAGCAAAACTGCGCTCATACCTTACCAATCCCACTCTTGCTCAAAATAAACCGGCTACTATCCAAATCTTAACCTTTGGATCTTACTATACTTTTGCCTCTTCTTACAACCTTACTAACACGGGAAAATTTGCCAAACCCCAACGGGCTTTCTTCGCCCCCGTAGCTCTTTGACCACTAACTCTAGAGGTGGTCCGCGATCCGATGTCTGATTCAATCGTCGTTTCTCCCTTCTCCTCCCTGATTCTCTGACGAGAATGCTCTCTCTGATCCCGAATGATATCTTCAAAATACTTAGCGCTCGCCCTTCGTCAAGGACTCTACACCCCAGATCTTTAGCTAGCTTGAGAACTTGCCTCGCTTCCTCCTTCACAAAAGTCTCCTCAGGGCTCAACAACGGCCCAGAAGCGTCTCTACTCTGCTCAAAACCCGGGGGGAATTCGGGGTCTTCAAAAAGCAATCTAAGGTCTTCACCATCTGCTCCCTCCCCAGGCTGCTCCTCTTGGGGAGACTCAACAACCATATGGGACCCCACAGCTGGACCCTGGTCAGTCTCAAAAACCTCCACACTACTAAGGTTACTGAACCCCTTATTGCCTTCCTTCGAAACATCCTGATCCTTACTGACCAACTCGACTGCAATGAGATCAGGAGCTGCCTTCTTACTCCCCGACGGATCATGAATGGAGACAGGAGGTCAGGGAATAGGCCCCGCTTGGGCCGACTGAGTAACATTGTGGGGTGCACACGCGTGACCCAAACCCGAGGCAGGCCCGGTCCGGCCCCAACCACCAAGTGGCCTACCCGAAGCTTGAAATCCTGCACTCCACCACTCACCATTCCACCCCCGTAGCCTTGCCCCCACCAACTGGAGTGATCAACCGAAGACAGTTGGGCCCAAGATCCATAATAAGGGAAAATCCACCCCGAATAGCAAGGGGACCAACCGTTACCGTACCACACCTTGGCCTCATTACCCAAAGGCCCACACACTTGAGAAGCCCAAACTGAGCAAGGTGACCCGTAAGACTGAAATACCCCTAACCTTTAAAAATTAATTAAATGATCTATTAATGATCTAAATGATTAATAAACACCTAAATATTTTTGGGGAACAATCTAAAAGATCTCAACAAGGCAAAACACGCCTTAAGATCGGTAAAGCCAAAAATGTGCTTTAAGACACCATAAAGATTGTATGACCTCAAATAGGATCCAAAGTGGATTCCTAAGTATTATAATGAAGTAAAGAAACATAACAAAACCATTCTCAAGGAGAACTAAGCTCAGGAGCACCCTGCGACACAAAAGTGCACTAAAACACCTTAAAGCACGTTTTGTGAGATTGCCTTTAAATTGATTTTTAATGGGCTTAAAAATTATAATTATCCTTAAATATGATATTTTATCATGTTATATCATATTAGGAAATTAATTCCAAATTTACAGATTTTTACAAATTTAATATTAAAATATTAATAAAACCCCGAAGTGGGGCCCACAGGAGTCAAATTGACCAAGTATGGTCAATGGGCATTAAAATGACCCATTTAACCTCATGGTGGCGGCTGCAATAAGGGAGGAGACAGCACACAATTATTTTGGAGACAAATACTACCTAATACATGACTTATTCAAAATAAAGTAACTTTATACATTATTACCAATCATTCTTACCTTCTCCTTTCTTCCTTGTCCGATCTTCACCATCCCAGCCGAGCTCCCCCTTCCTCTCAAGCTCTCCAAGCTTGTTCTTGAACATGGAAGGCAAATCTAGCTCTAAGTCCTTAAGGTAAGTGTTTTAATGGCATTTTATGTCTTTTTTAGCCCTTTTTCTTCATCTCTTCACTACCAAGACCTAAATTTCGTGGCTCATCAATTCCTATGGCTTATTCTCAGTATTCTAAGCTTAGAACAAGAGCTAAACTCGGTTGAGATCAGTAGAGGGACCAAGGTTGTCCAAATCTACATTTTAAGGTAAAAATGTGCTTTAAGCTCATAACTTTTGATTCCTTTCGAGTTTGGCTGTGAAATTTTGGTCATAGCTTCATCTTCTCCTCCATTTCGTGTAGAATCTTTTGGTGAGTCATTTGGAGCAAGGGTGACCAAGATCCAAGAGAAATACTCTCTTTTAAGCCATTTTCCAAGGTAAAACCTAGTAACAAGGTAATATTTCGAGATCTAACTGATTCCTATGTCAATATGTTGGATCTAACACCTTGTGGTGTGTTTGGTTCAGGTCGAAAATACCTAGAACTTCCCTTGCATTTTTAAGGTGATTTTTGCCTTAAATCTTACATTAATTATTCCTTATGGTTAAGCTCAAGCTTGGAGTGTAACCATATCTTGTTTTTGTGTATTAAACATGTCTAAATCAAGTGGTGATTTTTCCTAGAGGTGGCCGAGAGCATACAAGGCTTAATCAAGGTATAAACACCTTAAACTTATGATTTTTGTAATTTTTAAGCATATATATATATATGGCCGAGAGTGAACTTATCTATATAGGTCATATTGACCTAAAAATGGAAAAAAATGGCTAAGATAAATTAAGCTAGTCATTAAGAGATTTAATTAACATAATGGTCAAATTATGACATTATGTGGAAAAATAATTAAACCATGGAGAGGCCGAAAATATATGCTATATTTTGAGACATTTATTGTGTAATTTATTTTGCAAGTTCAAGGTTGTAATAAGGCCATGTCATTAGGCCATTTTAATTTAAGTTTATAAGCTTATTTAGTTTTATTTATGCTTATAATTAAATTTGGGGCCAATTCGTAATTACTAGGAAATTAGAAAGCCGTGGGCTTAATTTAGAACAATTTAGGGTTTTTAAATGAATTTAATAAAAATATAACATTTTATAAAGTTTTGGGTCAAAATTGTAAAAATAGAAAAGTATAGGTCATTATTTGTAATTACCGAAAAATTGGTTCCCATTTGGTATTAGAAGTCAAAGTTGACTATATAGGAGACTTTGACCAAGTTGAGAAATTTAAGAAATTAAAATCCTATCTTATAATAAGATACTTATTAAATTGTAAAAGATTTATAAATCTTGGGGTAGTAATGTGATTACCGAAACTTAAGGGGCTAAATGGAATTTAGTAAAGTCCTTTAGTTATAGAAATTTTAGAAGTTTATTTGGTTAAATTTGGGGTTCGTATGAATTATATAGGTATAATATAAGGTATTTTATAACATTGTTACAAATGGGTAATAAGGGGTGAAAACCGAGATTTAAAGGAATATAAGGTTAGGAATAATGTTTATAACATTTTGGTATAGTTTGGTATTTTTGGAATGGTATATAAGGTTTTATAAAGATATATGTATAATATATAGTTTTAATGGGGTTAGAAAACTATGTATTATAAATTGGAATTGAATTGTGAGTTTATAGAAGTTTAATGGTTATAAGTGAAAACCGAAAATACTAAGGCTGTTTGGTATTTAAAAACAAAATATAACTATAGGTTATAATTGTTTTAATGATTTAAATGTCATAAGATATGTTATATAACTATAAGATGACATTATATTAATTAAGAGGTGGATTTTATAAATATTTAAGAACATAGGTGCTGTTCGAAAATAATAACATTTTTAAATGGAATTTATAATATGGTTTTTAATGTTATAAGAGTTATAACATTTATAATATAAGAGATATTCATTAAAAAGAATGAATATAGATTATGAGACTTACCATATAATAAATAGTTCCATAATACACACATATAAATAAATATATGTAGTAGTGTAGAAAATGTGACATGGTTCAATAATCATAAATTATCATAATTAAAATGATAATAGTTAAGGAGAAAAGAATTATAAACATGAGATATGGAAATTCTAAAGTTAAGAGTATTCATGGGATAATAAGGATCCTAGATATTAAGAGTATAGTTTACAGATGAATTATACCACATGAAATATAAAAAAAAAGAGACAAACCTTAGAAAAATAAATACTAAGGTAAGATGCATAGTGCATGACAAAGGATCACACATACAATAATGAAACAAACTGTATGATGTACAAACAAACATTAAGTTACATGCGATAACAAGTTTAACAACAACTATACTAATATACAAACAAGACTACGCGTGTAATATAACACCTTTTCCAATCTCGAGTTAAACCTAAAACCCGACAACATTGATAGTTAATAACGGGGGTTAACCGGGAGGTGTTAGTGACGGTACGGGGTACCGTAGGATTGTGTTGTTATACAGTATGCTAATCAGTAGCATTGTGTATTGTTTAGTTCGTTAGAGACTACACAAGGAGCATAGGATCTTGCTGATTCATACTCCACCGTAATACACCAGGGTGAACGGTATGTTGTTATGTGTCTCTGATTGTCTCTGAGGGCTTCCTCAGTTCAGACTTCTGTGTGATCTGTGATAAGATTGTTTGTCTGAATGTGATAATTAATATGCATGAATTGTGTATTTATAGCTGCTCATTATTTACTGTTGTTGAGTTAACAGTATTGGTTCGTATATAAGAACCTATATATAAAACGAACTAGCGGCTATGGTGCTATCTTATACGAAAAATAAGGAACGTCAGAAAAACGTTGTAGCACTAGGATAATAATACATATATATTATCCAAGACTTTCATACGGAGCATTGGCCCTTCTATACGCCGCTCTCGTATCTAACACTGGATCCCGAGTTTACAGACTCCGGATTGGACTAATGATCTTGGTCTGCTGTGTTAGAAAATTTGGTAATGCGATGCGATGGTATAATTAAGTAAATAATGAATGGAAGTAAAGCCAAGAGGATGTGGCTCTTGGTGCGCGCTGTGTGATCACAAAAACGATACCAGGATGTCCCGTACGGGTCCGCAAGTATCAAGAAAATTTCCCGTGAGCTAGAATGGCTCGTTGGTCGGAGACTCTACCGTTGGAGTGGCTACTGCCGTGGGTGACCCGCCATAATATATGGGTAACTAGAGACATGTCGTTTTAATGAGACAATGTCACTAGGTATAACTGAACAACAATACATTTGAGAATTATACAGTGGCGAACAATATTGGCTTCTACACCATGGACGAGAATTAATACTTATTGTTACTCTCGTTGTTTCGCTTATTGTTCAGTGGTTATACTTGTGGTATATTATGTGTGTTGATGGTTGTGTTGTTGTATGGATTACTGTTGTTTATTTTACAGTTTATATATTAAAATGGTATTGCATGTAATGAACCTCATGCTCTCGACCAAATAATTGAGGGGTCTTTGGGGGCATGACGGGGCATGTGATGACATACTCAGCAGGGGCTGATTCCATACCACAAACATCTTTATTTCAGGTGATTAGCTGGTGGGTCGCAGCGAGACGTGACCATTGTGATATTACAGTTGGTTTAGACTTGGTACGGTGTGATACTCAGGTTGTTTTGGACTCGGGTTGTTTAACCGAGGTGTATTGGTTTAGATGCTCACGGTCTGTAATAATTGTTGATGTTAGATTTGTTTTAAGTTGTTTAAGTTCTACTATCTATCTCTTGTGGTCACTGCGGGAATACGTTTCGCAAGTTGATTATCAGGTAAATCGTTATCACCCGTATGGGCGAGTGATAACAGTGACACCAGTAGGGCGATAGTTTATTATTTACCGCTGCGAGATATTATTGTGCGCGACCTCTATAGGATTACTAGGAATCGGTTTAGTAGGGGGTTACAATTAATGCTAGGGGTTAACATCATTAGGCTCCCAAAACTGTTTGTCTAAAGAAAGTCTCCACCTAGTTGTAGATAGCATAAAGTGGGTTGTTTTTTTTGAGATTCGAGTTGCACTCTTATCAGTTTTACCTGTCATGCGTCATTTGGACTGCTTTGGATTATTCCTATACTGTTCGTGTACCTGCTTTCTTAATTTATCTTCGTGGCAATCTTTCTCTGTTCATTGCCTATTATTTTCTATTTATTACTAAGCCTTAGTTACTAGTCCTTTAGGTCCTAGCCATTTGGATAGAGGGGGTCCCCCTGGACTGATGGGTCATTGACCAATCTCGTGGCGGTGACACCCCTAAACCCTAAAACACACACACCTAAAAATATGTATATATCTGTATATAGATTAATATCTCCTTTTGGTTTTAGACCAACATTCTCATTCAAAATTTCTCTTCAACAAGCCAAATAACAAATGAGGCCATATCCCATCAAGCCCACAATTGGCCCATTGTCCATACCTGGTCCAATCCAAATTGGCCCTTCTCCCATCCATCCCCCACCCGATATCCATCCCAAGCCCACTCCGGCCAAGCCCCCAAACTGACCCAAAGCCCAAACTGACCCAAAGCCCAAACTGACCCAAAGCCCAAACTGACCCAAAGCCCAACTACCAAAGCCCAATTGGCCCAATACCCAGTCAAGCTTAATACCTAGTCAAGCCCACAAAAGTCAAACTGATTTGACCAACTCTGAACCTTGACCAACTCCCAACATTGACCAAACCCAAGTTTGACTCAAAACTTTGACTTTGACCCAATCCAACTTTGACTGACCTAACTTTGACCTTGACCGAGCATTAAGTTTGACCCAAGTTTGACCTGTTCAACTTTGACCAACCCGAAGAATTCAATAACAACCATTCAACCCAATTCGCCCAATTCATTTCAATTCGTCCAATTCAATTCAGTCTAATACTCAATTCAATCACATTCAAACTCAATTTGTAAATCCCATTCAAACTCCAAAAATCCAAAACATTCCTCAGTGTTCAGCTTTAATTCAAAAATCCAAAAAAATATTCTTTCTCAACTTTGAACCATCATTTATTCAAATTTCATCAAGTTTTCAAAGAAACTATTTTGTGGATTTTAAAGGAAAAACTCTTCTCACATCACAGAAAACTCTTCTCAAAATGCAGAAAGTTCTTCTCACATATACAGAAAGTTTTCTCCTAAAAACATTTCTCAAAATCAGTGTTCCTTCACAGAGAATTCCGAATAACTTCAAAGATTTCAAACTCCAAAATAAAACCGTTTTCAGGGAATGGGAAATGTCTAACATTTTCAATATGTTTTCTTCCTAGTTAGACATCGCTTATCTCCCTTCCAAAATAAAAATCCGAGGCGGGGCACTGGGGTCGTAATCTCCCTTGTCGCAGTCTGGATCTCTTTAGGCGGGGTATTAGGGTGACAAACCTCCCCTAATTGCAGCCTAGATTTTTACAAGGCGGGGTGCTTGGGAAGTAACGGCCTTCCTAGTTGCAGCCGGGATTTTAGAATCGTCTAACTCCCTTCCGCTCGATTTTAATGTTTTTGGTTTTTAACGTTTTAAAAAACCCGGGAGTTAGAGACGTTATTAGGGTTTGACCGAGAACATCTCATTCATGGTGTTTCTCTCTAAATCCTATTTTCGACATAAATTCATTGCCCCATCTTTCGAGCCTCGGCACTTACCATTAATTAGGTGTCGTGTTCGAGGGGTACATAGGGTAATCCCTCGGGATTATCCGCCCTTTTACAACAAAAAATGATTTTTTGGTTTTAAAAAACTTTAAGAAAGACAATTTTGACAATCATTCCTTCAAACAATTCAGTCCATCATCATCTCACTCTAAAATTGAAGCATCCCAAAACCTCAACCTTTTTGAACCTCAAACCTAAAAAACCCGGGATCTCTCCCAAACACCAATTGCCTCACACATACCCAAATCATCTTCAAAACCCCAATCATTCCAAATTCAAACCATCACCCGAATCCCGACTTCTTCCAAACTTCTAAAGTCTCACAGGCCCGAGCGCCCCACAGACTCGAAATCTCAATTTCCCCGCCATCTTAAGATTTCAAACGTCTCACAGGCCGAGCGCCTCACAGACTCAAACACTTCAACATCTTCCGCCATTTTAATATTCAAACGTCTCATAGACCCGAGCGTCTCATAGACTTTGATATCTCATTACTCCCACTACCTGAATATCTCAAACGTCTCACAGACCGAGCGTCTCATAGACTAACATCTCAAACCCATCAAAACCTTTAAAACTCTAAAACTTCCAAAACCCAAAAATCCTGAACTACGTAAGGTCTGATCTCAACAGGGAGTTGAGTACGTAGGCAGCCCACCTAGGGTGCGACCCCATTCCAAACAAAAAACCCCTTTCCCCCTCTAAGGTGTTCTTCATACCTCTCGAAACTCTCAACCCTTCAACCAAACTAACTCCAAAACCAGCCTTTTCTTCAAATCTTCTAAATCATCCAATCCTCAAACCACACTCAATCCTATCCTTTGGCTTTTAAATGAATCTCTCTAAAAGGTTTTGAAAGAGGGCAATCCCGACAATTGGAGACCGAGGTTTCCTCGGGCACCAATCCGAAGTCGTGGTCGTTGCCACTTCTAAGGGGTGTAACCCAGTGCGAACCCACACAGAATCTCTGAGATGACCAGATAAGTCCTATCCATAGGCAATAAATCATCAGAGTCAATTAACGGTTCTTAGAACCCTTCTCCTCCCTTCCTAGTTCCTTAGGTCAAACTAGGTGGCGACTCTAGTCAATTCCGCCCTTAGGGCATAAGTCCGCGTGGAGCCCATTGAGAGCAGGTGTAGTGCACACTTGCACTCTCCCTTATGCTTTCTGGGAAAGACGGACGATTTATTAGGTATTTGAGGGATGCCAAGAATAACGGGTTTTCACCCTCCACAGAATGGCAATTTCTAGGATCCAGACTCCTTAGTTAGACCATATTTAGATAGACCCCCCCTCATACCGAAAAATCACCCTCCACACTGGTGATATGGATAAGCGACGATCAACTACTGGTTACTTGTTTACTTTAGCCAAGGCACCAGTAAGTTGGAAATCTACCTTGCAGTCTACAGTTGGTTTGTCTACAACTGAGGCGGAGTACATGGCTCTGACAGAGGCTGTGAAGGAAGGTATTTGGCTTCATGGGTTGCTTAAAGACTTGGGAGTTGGTCAGAGGCACATCACGGTGCACTGTGACAGTCAAAGTGCTATTCATTTAGCAAAGAATCAAGTCTATCATGCAAGGACGAAGCATATCGACGTTCGCTATCACTTTGTGCGGGAGATACTCGAAGAAGGGGATATTCTTGTTCAGAAGATCCGGACGACTGAGAATCCCGCAGACATGATGACCAAGGTGGTGACCACAGTTAAGTTCAAACATTGCTTGGACTTGACCAACATCCTGCACGTTGAAGATGGCGCCTGAAGGCGCATTTGAGATCACTTCCTTTTTTATTTTTATTTTTTGGAGTGAGTTTCGTTTTTGAGTGGGATAAACTAAGGTGGAGAATTGTGGAAATAGTCCATCCCACATCGTGGGTTTGGAAAATCAAGGAGCACTCCTTTTGTTATAAAAGGAAGTGTTCCTTCTCCTTTCTATTTCCCTTCAACAAACAACTTATTATATAGTTAAGTTGTATTGTCTTCTCTCTCTATTTCTGAAGTAATAGCAAAAACAGTTATAGTTCCGGTGTTTTCTTTATAGCGTTATCTAGCAGCTATTGTGGGTAATTTTGTAATGCTTTATTGTGCTAAGAAATTACAGTCAGAAAATTCTGTCTAAGGAAGTGGTTCTTAAGCGGGACCATTGTGACCCTACCACGACCTGGGAAACTCTTACCCAGTCGCTTCCGCAACAAAGGTGTCATGCCCATATTTTGAATATGGTGTTCAATTAAATGTAGATTTCGTTTTTTTTGACACTCTTAAAACGAGTTTATTTAATCAGTTTATTTTTACTCTTTATATATATCAATTATCACAAACAACTTTTTTATATTTTCTCTTATTTACTGTTTTCTTCTATTTTTTCTAATTTCAACCAACAAACAACAACTCCCAGATCTGTTTTATAAAAGAATGGGTCTGAATCTTTTGTTTAGTGTAAATGTTATAACTTTTTTTTTATAGTTAATAGTGATATTTTTAATATTTTTTAAACACCAGAAAGCCGGTGAACGAAGTTGATGGTAAAGCTATAATGGCAAGGGGGAAAAGTCATTTATGAAATCGCTACTTATTGGTTTGAAGTAACGCTCCGCGCTGCGTTTAGTCCTTCTTCTCCACAGCGAATCTTTATGTTATTCTTAGTCTAGAGTTTAGGCGAGGTTTGTGTATAAATAGGCTTGTACATTGAGGTTTGGTCAATCAATTGAGTTGAACCGATTCTCGCCTTAAACTCGCATAATCTTTTATTAGGAAAGGGAATTTGCTCAGACATCAACAAATGAGACCGTTAATGTTGCACTGGGGAGGGAGCCAACGCAGAACGAGTCAATGCTTTTATGGACTATACAAAACTTTGGTGGCTGAAGAATTCACATCCTTCAACGCCGACTTGGTGCCCTTCGTTTGTCTCGTTCTTTTATCTCCTCTGCTTTCCGTTCGCTGCAAAAAAGAGTGTAGTCATTAACTAGTCTCGATTAAGGATTAAAGTATTCTTTCTATTGTAAACAAAGATTGAGGATTAAATTAAGGTCATTAGTAATGACTTCACATAACTGTTGCGACGATCATTAAGTGTTACCGAAATATCATTTATAATGATCCTGATATTTTGTTGTATTGTGTGTGATTGTCGGGGTTTGGCTATTGTTGTTGGTTTTCTTCTCGTTTGTTGGGGACCTTGTGGTATCTTTTGGATTCTTTGTCGTACCTTATCAATGATCTGCTCTCTTTTTTTCTTCTGTGGAGTTTTTTCGCAGTTTTTTTTGTTGACTATTGATAGAGTCCTTATGCCATAAATTACACAAAAAGATGTGTAATGTGCTTAATTGAACTTGGTGAATGAAATGTCAGCTCATTTGCTTATGAAAAGCTTGCCATGTTCTAAATATCTTGTGGATCGTGGTACTTGGTTCAGATTACCCTACTTGGTTTTGTTCTTTCTTTCTACTATTTAATCCAAGTGTAGAAAACTAAATGAAATCATACGCTCCTTCCTTTCTGCACCATGTACTTCATCTGAAATGGCAGTTTCATCTTTATAAGATGTGCTCTTAAAATAACAATTTCATTTCTTTCTGCTCTACCAAGTTCTTAATCAGGGAGGTGGAACTGTCAATCTGAATATTTAGAATGGGCAACCAAGTTCGTCCAACATGTGCCAACTTACAAAGACTGACATTGTTGGCTCGTAGATTATTATCCTACTTTTTGATAAGCATGACAATTCCTTTTGTGTTGGCAATAAGTGAGTGTGATTTGGTTTGTCTTTCGATAAGTAGATCAGAGCACTTGAAAGTTCATTCATCAAGGAGTTGATAAAAGAGGGTAGCAATTGAAGGTTAGCTGGAAAAGACAAAACAAATCTAAGCTGAATTTGGCTCTACAGGTAGTGGAAGTGGAACTCGCAAGGGTACACCAGTACCAAACTACAGTCACCAACCAGTTCAGCACAACTTACAAAGAGAAAATAGCAATTCCATGTTAAAGAAAAGAATTATGACTAGACCCTCCACCATCTTATAACTTTGTAGCAAGAGCTAAATAGAAAGAGACTACAACATTAATATTTGGTTTATCCCCCCCTGAAAGAAAGACAAAAGGAAAATTGCTTCAGGGTTTCTTTGGAGGCTTACCTCCACCTGCAAATGTCATATGTTACCATCTGGTGTTCTGAGCTCCAGTTTCATGGTATTGCCAAGCAACAAACCCCCGAAAACCTCAAGGACAAGTGGGGAATAGGTAATTAAACCACTGGGATTCTAACAAATTTCAAAGAGACTTTTATGAGCATTTCGCCTAGGGGTAAAGACTTCTCATTATTAATAAAAAATGAAAACAATTCTATACAAAGAATATATGTACAATTATCCAGCTTATTGACGCACATGCCTTCACAATTTGGAATAAAAGAAAGAACAGAAGAAACATTTCCCATCACCTAGGTCCTCGGTAACATATAATCCATTTGATTGAATGGAAAAACTGAAGTTCCAACACCCAGGTCCGTCAGGGTGCCTGCCTGCAGCTAGTCTTCATCCACGCTCTTGTAAGCTTTGCTATAATTATTTTATTCAAATATTGATCTGCAGCCACCACTACCCACCTGTCAAACCTTCTTTGACACAATTATCCACCAAATCAACATCTAGACAATCTTTCCTGGTCATACAACTAAACCTCAAAGGCCATATAACCCAACTGCTACTCTGCCTCCTAGTATGGTCAATCCCTAGAATTCTCTGGTAAGAAGAAAGCAAGGACTCCCTCTGACAAGTACATCTAGATGGAAGGAACCTAAGATCCCTTACATCATTTATTGTCTTAGAGAATTCCATTCCGGAAGTAAAAGGCAGGCTTGCTGCAGTTGCGTAGATCAGGGGTCTTTTCCATGGTCACTCTCTTCCCTTCTTCATAGGTACTACACTCTCAAGAATAAGCGAGTTCTTGATCGGCTCAATTACCTTCCAGACTTCATCGATATGGTCCGGTCGATTCTTCCTGCTCATTTCGCTACATCTCAAGGCCACACAAGCCAACAACTTTGCTTCATTATACAACCAATCCCCACCTAATAATGGGTCCAAGATCTTCTCCAGCTTGTCATTATGCAAAGCATCCTCCACTTCCTTCCGTATCGCCAGAGCCTGCTTCCCTGTCAGCAACTGCATTACTATAATCCCGTATGAATAGATATCTGACTTCAGAGTCAGTTCCCCAGACGATAGGAACTCGGGGTCCATGTAACAGAAGGTCCCCTTTGGTTGAGTTAAGCAGAACCTCATGGTGGCAGTCTCGGTCGTTAAGTCCTCATGGGAGATAGTGTGGCTCATTCCGAAGTCACTTAGCTTGCAAGTTGACCGAGCGTCATCGAGCAGGATGTTTGATGGTTTCAGATCTCCGTGGATGATGTTGTGAGGTTGGTTCCTGTGGAGGAACACAAGGGCTAAGCAGATATCTATTACAATTCGGAGTCGCTTCTTCCATGATAAAGGTGGAGTGTCTCCTCTACAGCTTAGCCTGTCTTCGAGGTTTCCATTGGGAACATACTCGTACACGATGGCTGAGGCCTTTCTGTATATTCCTACTAGTGTCACGATGTTTGGATGCCTCAGCTTGCTCAAAACATTGACCTGAAAGTGAAAGATAAAATATCACAGTTAGAGAAACTTGCAGAATCTTAACCATGTATGTCTGACAAGCTAAAACTCTGAAAACTGAGAATTGATTCTAGCTGTGTATGCAAATGGAACATGCGGTCATGTAAGATCTTAATTACCTCTTGTTGAAATTCTTGGAAACCCTGCCTGCTACTCGGATTCAGGATCTTGATGGCTACCTCAGTCTGTCTAAGGAGACCTCTGTATATACTCCCATAACCTCCTTCCCAATCTTCATCGAGGGGTTAAAGTTATCAGTTGCATTTGCAATCTCAAGGAAAGAGAACTCAGTTATACAGGAGGAGTTAGGTTGCTCTTCACCCTTGTCATTCTTTTCATTCTTGTCCTTTTGTAATGGATCATTGGTCAAGGTCACATCATGTACTAGCTCCTCTCTAGACTTCTCAATCTTGTTCTCAAGGGAGGACTTTAGATACAAAGCAACAGAAAGTTCTTCCATAAGCCTATCCTGTTGAGCCTTTGCCATTTCGAGTTCTTTACTTTTCTTGACCAGTTCAGCTTCTGTCTTCTTCCTTTTCATGAGTTCGTCGAAGTAACAAACCTCTAATGCTTTTGCCTGAGGGTAACACGAAATCAATTCTTGCAATGAATTATTGAAGAAACCATGCTGTTAAATAAACATCAGCTTCACTTTCTTACCTTGCGGATTGCCTCTGTTATATTGTTATCTGCTCGAGTGACATTGAAATACTCAGAAAAAGACTGTCGCCTCAAATTTTCAGCTTCTTCTGTGGCTTGGACAAGCTGATCATAGAGTTGAACATTTGTTTTCTCCGCCTGTTAATTTATTTTAAATAGAATACAATAATGAGCAACTTAATATAAGCTTAAAACCTTCTCTTCGCTTCCCAATTCCCTGAAAAAAAAATCACTATCTACTCGCCCACAAGGCAGCAATTTAGTTCTGTGCTTACCAATACAACGCATGAAATGGTAGGATCAAGAATGCTCAAAGAGTGAGGAGAACCCATCTGTAACTGTAACGCCATTTCTCTGTCCACAGTACTTGAAGGAGATGATGAATGACCAACTGATTCAGGCACACTCATTGCCGTTCTATCACAGTCATCATAACTTTCTTCACAACCTAAGCTAGTTCCTGAAGTTGACCATTCATCAGAATAAACTGGACTTCCCAGACTAACAGCTCCAGCAGGTGAGGATTTCTGATTATTTAAGTTCGAAACTGAACTCAATTTTGATTCCCTATTATTTACTTGCTTGGGTGGGTTTCTACTTTGCCTGTCAATCAAATAAGTACCAAGAACAGTATGCTCAATCCAAGGGACAAGGAACAAGGGAAAAGAAGACTTTGTAAACGTAAAAAAGCAGTTTTAGAGATCACCCAAATGGTTTCAAAACATGGACATGCTTATATAAATTACAGTGCAGTCAACTGAATACAACCATAAGACAAATGCAGTGATTATGGCAAAATACCTTGTATAGATAAGGCGACCTTTGCAGACAAATTGGATGTGACAGATATCAGGTGCCTTATTACATACATGAATGGCCTTCTTGGATTTGAGCCCCACCATCCTTCTGAAACAGAATAGTTCCAGCATAAACAAGTGAGCCAACAAGCCAATTCTCAGAATTAGTTTGTCTCCTCAATCAGATTTTCCTTTGTCAATGCATCAAAGCAAACTTAGAAGCATCCCCAACACACCATGTTACTACAAAGTGAAAGACTGGTAATTTGGAACATTCGCTTAGATCCAGGCCAAAATTTAAATGACATGCTTCAAGTAATATGCATTGGGAGTACCAATACAAACCTCGAGTATCTTCCATCATCAGCTGCTCCCATCACAAGCCTCACAATATTCTTTTGAGATATCAGGGTGACAATCGCCTTCTCTATTGAGTCTGCTTCAGTGTACAACCTCTGTGCCAACACCTACAAGATAAAGAAGACAAATCACATTACACAGGCATAAGATTTCCTAGTTTTGTAATCATAAATTATCATTCTTCAAGATGCAATCAAATGAAAGTCACCAAAGTAATAAGATAGAGTTTGTTAGAGAGAAGAAAGCATACACCAGCACGGTTACAGAGATGAGCATACTCGTCCAAGACTTTGAAGATTTTAATCCTCTCCTTTTCATGGTAAATCTTGACTTCCTCTTCTCTTACTTGGCTTATTGGAAATTTTCCACCCACTGAAGAAGGAAATTGAAAAGAGATATAAAAAAGGCGGTTCAGTGACTCAGTCTCGCTTCCACTTCACTCAGGTAAGTTCAAAGCTTCCACATATATGTTTCAATATGTTTGAGTGCCACCCAGAAAGAAAGAAAAGAAGAGTCTAAGCAGAAGAAGTATTTTTATATGACCTAAATTCTCTTCTAGATCCTCATTAATTTTTTTTTTTTTTTGTATTAGAAGTAATACTATTTCACCATCACTATGAAATTCGTACAAAGCTACTCAACTCCACATAAGAGATGAATATATCATATCTATGTAGTATATACATGTCTCGAGCACATAGCCAAGCTCTTCATCCACCCAGTCTATAGCTAATGATGTGTAAGACTAGTAATCAGTTATTTTTGTCCTTTACCGGTTTTCTTCCCTCTCTTTTGCTTCTGTGTCAACTGGGTTAACCCCGCAGCTGTAATCTTCACATTTCCGATTATCGTTGCCATCAACTCCAGATCATTGCAAACCTTCATTAGATCCTTCTCTCTCGTCGTTGCTTGAGGCATGTGACTGAACAAACTCATTGCTGTTTTTGCAGCTTTTCCCTTCTTTGCAGGACCTGGAATAAGTTTGACACGGTATTTGTATGATTGCAAGTGGGCCACAGACAGGGACGGCGTACAACAAAATATCATTCACCAATGGATTACCAGTCAGATAATCAGCATCATTCAATTTTTCTTTATCTTCTTCACCAATTTCATGAATATCATCCTCTTCCATGGCAGCCTTCTCAGCTTCAATAATGCTGTCCACATTCTCCGGGCATGCACGAGCAAGATGGCCAGCTTTTTTGCACTAGTAGTATAGTTTTGCATGAGCTTCTAATCCTTCACCATTTTTATCTCTTCTATCTGTAGCCACTTCCTCAACTTGTACATCTTTCTCAGTTTTTGTTACTTTTCCAGTTGATGCAAGCAAAGCCAGGCGGATGCTCCTTTCTTCCTCATCCTGGTCAGCATACTTCTCCTTTATTCTCTTCAGCATAGCTTTCTGACCTCGGGTAACTTTTCCACTGATCTTGTCATTTTTCTCACCAGATTGACCCTTAGAAGGTTTTAACTGCTCTGGTTTACATCTCCCGCCTTTGAACTAATTACATGAGGCTCACCCTTGGAAGATTTACCTTGGTTTATTTTTTGATCACTCACACAAACAGTCTTCGGCGTCACATTTTTGCCCCTTCTTGAGCTTTCTCCTATCAGCTTTGGAAATATAAGGTTTATCGCTTACATTACCATTTCTCTCTTCAAGATTTGATTTTTCAGATGGAGCTTGTTGGGTACTCTCCTTTGGATAAGTTTTATGGAGGTTGTAGGTCCAAGCCCGAGTGCCCTATCCAGAATAGACTCAAGGTCCGGGCTAACACAACCATTACTTTTATCCTCATATATATTCTTACTGTCATCTCTTGAAGAAGCCTTCTTTCTAACAAGGATTTCTTCTAAATTGTTGCTTTCATCAGCAGAATCATCTGAGCCACTTTGACCATCTTTGCTACCAGAAACTAGGTCCTCTTTACTCTTGCTGGGCTGCAACTTCACATCTATTGGTAAACCTTCTTCAAGATTTTTTTTCCACGGAATTATCATCTGGCACAGAATCAGACTTTTCAGACCCATTTGCCTCAGCCAGAGCTGATTCTTCTTCATCACCTCTTACTCTCCTTCCATTTAAGTGTGAACCCAATGAAGACTACTCCAAGCGAAACAACAACCCAAAACCCATAATCAAAGGGTGAGGGGGAAGAAAATTCTTCTTTCCACAGATCATGAAACTCCCAGCAGTAAGATACTCCCCCGTTGGTGCAGTTTTACTTACTTGATGTGGGTATACCCACCAAGCACTAGTTACAATCTTGGAGTCCCAAGCCTGACTGTGACATACGGTGAAGCATCCAGCCGGATTCAGAGTAAGAGGGGGCACTGATTGTTCAGGTTTGTGATTCTTTATCACCGTGCTAGATGCTCCATGAAGGTCTGCATGGATATATAAATCTCCCTTGGACATATAGCGTTTCACAATCATCTCATTTAGCTGCACATCTCGTCCACTGATGACCAAGTAATTCTCACTGGAGACCAGTTAAATTTTTCAAACCAATGAACATTACGCATATGTGTTATCGTGGCAACAGAGTTTTCCTGAGAAAGCTGGAGACGTGACTTTCTTTCAGCAGCTTTGAAAGCCTTTTCATGGGCTTTAACAGTTTTTTCCTGCTTACTTACTCTCTTGTTTTTTCTTCATTTCATACCATCGGCGAGCATTAGCATGGGCAGAAAGAGATAAATCAACTTCAACCTTATCAACAGGTAATGTCTTTTCTTCATCATCCATTTCATCAAGATTGTTACTCAGTAACAGAGTCATGCAGTTTTTTTCCAGATGAAGCTTGTCAATGAGACCAGCAACAGGGTTTCCTGATTTCTTCTCTTGTTTTACCTTCAGTCCAAGATCTTCCCAACTCATACCATTTGCAAGAGCCACACGAACGGCTACAATTGCAGCATCTACATCCTCTAAGTTATACTCTATCAGACGCGCCATTCTATGTTCCACCTCTTTGTCAAGCTATGCACACGATATTCCTGATCTGAGCGTATTTTGTTTAGCTTCTGCTTAGCAGATTCTTCTTTTGCTATTTGCTGCTGTTCTACACGCTGGCTCTCAATCTTGCTATAGAATTCATCCAGGGCAAGATCAAAAGCTTCAAACCTTACGAACGCTCTTAATTTGAATTGCATAAGCAGGATTGGGCAACACTCATCATAGAGCTGGCCACAAGTGCCAGCCTGTAGATTTAGTGTGTCCTCTTCCAACTTTTTGTTCTGCATTAGAATATAACCTTCTGGAATTTTACTCCCAGTTATAACATCTTCCATCCAGCCTTCAAATTCCGAAACAGCTTCTGCTAAAGCGTGGATCTTTTCATTGTCCAACGCATTACCTTTCGCAAGTTTAGTATTTGGAGCAAGGCCTGCTTTAAGTAACATGCATTCACAAAGCTGAGGACCATAACCTAATGTATTCCCCAAAACTGTCTTCAAGTTAGATTGTTTTGCAGTACGAGCAATATCACTTGATCCCTTCTTTGCACCTGATGACTTCCCACTTTTCTTGCTCCCTAGCTTTACTTCTGCTAACTGAGCCACACTAATACTATCATCATCAACCTTAACACTTTCATCCTCATTCAGATCAATCTTGGAAAATGTTAACGCTTCCTCCAATTTTGTTGTGGTAGTTCGCTCAAAAAAACTTGGCATGCTTCAACTGGGTAGTGATGGCGTAATATAATTGCAAATCCTTTATCATCGTCTCTATGACATCGAAGAAGATGCTAAAATGGGAAACCTCGGTGGCGGCTAGTCATTACTCAATTGAGGAATTCTCTGTATTGATTTCAGTGTACTGTTCTTTACACTAGGGTTATTGTACATGTGAATATATACTGTAAAGAAACGCAGCTTTGTGATTAGTTACAGACTGAAAAGAGAATGGGCTAAAACTATTTGTCAGGGCCTGTTTTATTTCTTTTGTTGGGCTTCGAGTTGTCGTTGGTGTTGGACAGTTCAGTACGCTCCCGCGGTCCAAATGGGTGTAAACCCAGTCTGGAGCGAAGTGTGAGAAATCGAGGAGACGACAGTGGCTTCGTCAATGCATCGGCCACCTGGTCAATCCCGTGGATGAAGGAGATGGTTAAGGAGCGATTCTGCACCCGTTCGTGCACAAACTGGTAGTCCAAGCCAATATGCTTGGCTTTGGCGTGGAAGACCGGATTAGCAATGAGGTATGTCGCACCGAGGTTATCGCACCAGAGAACAGGGGCTTGAGGTAAGTGAATTCCTAACTCGCCTAGCAAGTTCGTGTAGCCAAACTAATTCACATGTAGCATAGGCCATTGCCCTGTACTCTGCCTCTGTAGTCGATCTTGCGACAGTGGGTTGTTTCTTAGATACCCAAGAAATTAGGGTTTTCCTAGATAAATATAGTAACCGGTAGTAGAGATTTCTGATCAGGTGGATCATTTGCCCAATCGGCATCTGAGTAGGCCTGTAGATTGAGAGAAGAGTGCGCTGGGATGTGAAAAGAGAGATCCAATGTGGCTTTTAGATATCTGAGGATTCGTTTTAGAGATTGTCAGTTAGCCTTGGTAGGTGAGTGCATCGATTGGCAGAGTTTATTGACTGAGTAGCTGAGATCTGGCCTAGTGAGTGAAAGATACTGGAGAGCTCCAAGGAAACTTCAAAATTTAGTGGGATCTTCAAAGGGTTGTGATTGATTTGTGTTGACTGGGTTGTAGTGCTCATGGGGGTGGTAACGGGTCTAGCGCCAAGCATATTTGCTTTGGTGAGAAGGTTTTCTGTGTATTTGCGTTGACTGAGATGTAGGCCAGTAGAAGTTCTATAAACCTCAATGCCTAGAAAGAAATGAAGTGGACCTAGGTCTTTAACAGGAAATTGGCCTGACAGTTTGTTGATAAAAAATCTGATAAGATGTGAGGATGAGCCCGTGATGATAATATCATCAACGTAGATTAGAACGTAGAGTGTCTCCCTTATGATGATAGAGAAACAGAGAGGAGTCAGCCTTCGAAGGAGAGAAGCCCATAGCAGTGAGAGTGTCACTGAGTTTCTGAAACCAGGCACAGAGTGCCTGCTTGAGCCCATAAATTGATCTGTGGAGAAGATAAACATGATGGGTAGATAGGGGTGAACAAACCCAGGGGGTTGCTCCATATAGATTGTTTCTTGTAGATCTCCATGCAAGAAGGCATTTTCGATGTCAATCTGGTGGATGGACCACTGTTTAGTGACAGCAATGGCCAAAACAAGTCTGATAGAGGTAGGTTGGATTACTGGACTAAAAGTTTCTGCATAGTCCAGTCCCTCAGTTTGTGTGTACCCACGTGCAACTAATCTTGCCTTCCTTCTTTCCACTGTGTTATCTTTATTTTTCTTGGTTTTAAGTACCCATTTTGCTCCAAGGGGTTTTATATGAGGGGGAGCAGGAACTAAGGACCAGGTGTTTGTCTTTTGTAGAGCTTGAAACTCCTTGAGCATGGCCTCACGCCAGGGTGTATAGTGTAGAGCTTGCCTGAAAGTAGGCTCATCTGGAATGATAGTGGAAACATGGGCAGTAGGCCAGATAATTGTGCCATCTGTGCGGACTAAAGATTTTCTGATTTGATTTTCGTGGACTAGAAGGGATCATATGATGGGTGGGGCAGGGGGGGCTGAGAAGATGAAGATGAGTTGGTGACTGTAATGATTGGAGGAGGGGGTTGAAGAGGAAGGAGATGTGAGGGTGTAGAAGTGTTGGTGTTTCCTGTAGGATTAGAATGTGTGGTTTCTGTAGAATCGGTGTTGGGTAGGAAGGTAGGGTGATTTGGAGTATGTTGTGGGAGGGGTAGGTGTAGAAGGAGAGGATTGTTGCTGTACAGAGAGAGGAGTAGTAGGTGGGTCTGTGTTGTCTTGTGTGGTTAATTGTGTATGTGGTAGGCTGAGAGGAGTGTAGGTGTCGGTGAGAGCAGTAGTGGTAATAGGGTGAAGTTGAGTATAAGGAAATGATGTCTCATTAAAGACTACATCACCAGAGGTGTAGATCTTGTGAGTGTGAGGGTCAAGACACAGATAACCTCTGTAGTTTACTGCATACCCCAAAAAAAAGCAAGGTAGAGATCTGAAATTTAGTTTGTTTCTGTGATAGGGTCGAGTGTTGGGCCAGCACTCACAACCAAAGACTTTGAGGGTAGCATAGTCAGGGGATGATTTAAACAGAACTTCAAATGGAGACCGGTGAGAAAGGATAGTGGTGGGGGTTCTGTTTAGCAAATAGACTGCTGTGATAAAGGCATACTCCCAGAACTCTACCGGTAAATTTGCATGAGCTAGAAGTGATAGGCCTTTATCTACAATAACTCTATACCTGGACTCAACAGAACCTTGTTGTTGATGAGAAACTACAATTTTGACATAAACACACCCCTGCAGAGTCGGAGAAACTACCACTCCACCCAGAACATCATACAAAGAGAACAACCCAGCTAAATCCCAATTTCAAATGCCATATCCCAACAAATTTTATGCGAGCGATCAATCAGAGTTATTAGATTTAAAAAAAGCTTCAGTCCAAGGCAGAAGAAGACAAATTGCAAAGAGATTCATCCAAATATCAGATAGCTTTAGTATGAGAAGGCTACAAAGATGAATGAATGGGATCGAAGCACTTACAGACGGGAATGGTTTGAGCCGGCAAGTGAACATGAAGTATACAAAGTTTCCTGCCCCCAGAGTTTTGCAGAGCCCAAACGATGGTGGACTTGCCCTTCTTGAACTCCTTGCCCACCGCAACAAACAGTGTATCTTCAGCCACGGCTTTTCTCGTTTCCTCCTCTGACCTCACTTCGCTATCGTCGCTCCTTTCACGCTCGGACATAGCGAATCCCCACGATAGCCGAGATTCCCAGTACTCGATTCCCTTCGCTTCGCTTAAGTTCTCTCAGTCAGAACAGCCCACAAAAATTACAGAAAACTCATTTGATAATATTTCCAGATATATCCGAAATGGGATGACCATAGATGAAATTGTGAGAAACTCCAGAGAGCTGGAGATTACTCAGTGAATCAATCCCGTTTTCACTATTTCGCAAGTGAAATGAAGATCACGAAGCAGGTGAGTTCTTAGTTAGAGCAACCCAAAGCTTCACAAGTGAGAAAAATAGTGCACCCAACTATATTTAGAAAATTTTGCGGCAAATTCGGATCACTCTCCTTGAGCCAACCACACCTACAGCAATCTAATTGAGCAGGGGCAAAGGAAGACCGCTGACTAGAGTAGTGTCCTCGAACTCCGGCGCTTTCTAGTTTTTAAGTTGGAGCATGAAGTACGCGGAAATTTTAGAAGGCTTGTCTTGCTTCACTACACAGGTACAACACTCGGTCACTATCGCCGTAATAACCTGCCACACTCTCTGAGACTTCACCTTCTGAGAAATCAGACAAATGGAGAAAGCAATTTGCAATTGAATTGCACAATGTGGATGGTTTTGACCGGCACCTTAATAGCTAACAAACTTTCCCGTTCCAACTTCCTCACGTAATTAAGGCCTCGTTCGACAGCCGCGATTTTGTTTTAATGTGGTTAGTAGGACACATGTCATTTTTCTATTAGTTGATTTATACCACCAGACCCCACAAAAACAGAGTTGTCATCCTCTTATTCGTTAACTATGGTCGACTTAAATATAACGCAGGATTTCCTGCGTTTACTCGCGCCCTTCGAACGACCCCTAAATCATTTTCCTTTTTTTTTCTTCTGAAATCCTACTGGATGTGATTTTTGGGTCGGGTCGAAGCTCACCCATAACTAACCCAATTAAAATTGTATAGACCCATACTTGATCTATTAATAACCGGGTTATAACTGTTCAATCCATACACAATCCATATAAAATCACTGAACCCAGACCAACCCATTTAACCCACTAAGACTGTGTTCGGTAGATGTATTTTTGTGGCACAAATGCTCCCGGCATAAATGCCAATATTTGGCGTATTTACTTTTACTCATTCGTTTACAGCATATTCATATTGACATTTTTATGGCATATTGTGACATAAGTGTCAACGTGTGACATAAATGCCACATAGGGTCTTCCGGGGACTCGGATCCTAAAGTTTGTTAATAATAAAAAAAAGTAAATTTTACAAGACATAAAATAAATAATTCAAATTTAATATATATGTTTAGCTATTTAAAAAATTACAACTAAAATTTAAAATATAAAAAGTATTATAAAATTTAATTTCCCTATTTAAATATATATGAGAAAATTACATGCCTCACCCATGATGTTTGACGAATTACACACTCCACCCACGAGGTTTCAAAAACCCACGGGTCACATGTGAGCTTAAAAAACTTTGGATTTGACATTAGATCAAAATATAGCACTTTAGCATCATCCATGTAAAGTTTCATCAATTTCGGACAACATTTAAGCATATTTTAGTTGAACAAAAATTAGAAAAGTTGTCGGATGTAAACGAGGGAAACTACATGGGTGGGGAAAATAATTTTTAAAACGTCATGGGTGCAGTGTATAATTTCACCAAACATCATGGGTGGGCATGTAATTTTCCCTATATATTTAAGAGAATGAAAATTTAAAATATAAAAAAAAGTTATAAAAAGTATATATAATACATTGGAGCTAAAATTTGATTAAAAATAGAAAAAGATAATAAAAAGAATGATAATTTACTATTTTTCATATTAATTTATATATTTTAAAGTTTTTACAGTTATATATGCATTTTTTATTTGTGCATCCAACCAATATATTAATAAACTTAAAGTTATACTATTTTTATAGTTTTTAATATATATTATTAATTTTTGTGGACCTTTATGAATTAAAATATATAAATAATATTATAAAAAGTTGAATTATGATTCTCTTTACTATGTTTGCCTTTTGGTATTTTTGTAGCTTCTATATAATCTATAATACTTTTTTATATTTTTAGTTTTTATAATTATATAAATATGTTTTTTTCATTTTATACAACTTTTATCAACATATTAGTACATTTAAAATTTTAATATTATTATTAAGTTTATCAATATTTAGGTATTTATGGACTTTTGATGGTAACAAATTACTTATCTTATAAAATTTGTTAGTATTTACTTTATTTGTTTTCAACCAAATATTGTGTAACTATAAAATTAATATTTATAATTATAGTATACAAAACGATGAATGCACCAAACATAGCTAACTTAACTAACTTATGTTGCAAAAATATCACACTGCCAAACACTAGTTTTTTAAACAGCTACAAATATGCCACATTACCAAACAACATTTCAAAAAAGCCACAAATATGTTAGTACAAAACAACCAACAGTTTATGCCTTAAATATGTCAAACAAAATAACCACCCAAATATGCCACAAATATGGTGCAAAACAGTCATACCGAACAAAGCCTAACATAACTAAAATTAAATACAAATACTATTTTTGTTTTATAGAGAAATGCAACAGAAATGTATATTCATGTAATATGTTAAATGCTATGATGCATGCCAAAATAATAAAACTTACTAATGAGTCCCTTACAGCCATACATACAACCTTGTTTGTATCTATATTCATCAACTTTTGTCAAGGAAAACCCACCAAAAAGAAATTCATATTCACCCGGGCTGCCCAAAAATTCCGAAACCGCGATATCCGACCGAAACTGAAGTGAACCGTACCTGTTTTCAGGTTAACCGTACCGGTTCTTGCGGTACGGTTAACCGAACCATGTAAATTGATTGGTTTCGGTTTCGGTAACAATATTGAATTTTCCATAACGGTTAACCGATTATATGAACAATGAAAAACTTCAAATATTAATGTTCACCTTATATAATAATTAATGTTAGCTATTGAGGGAATATACAAGTTATTATATTTTTTGTCACATATGTTTGATTTGTCATTCATGATTTAGGTGAATGATCAATGTTGTACTATAATATTGGTGGTATGGGTCTCATCAATAAAAAAATATACGGCTACAAGGTTAACCGATAAAACCGAACCGAACTAAAGGTTAATCGGTCTAAACGGAATGGTAACAGAATTGAAATTTAGAAACCAAATTAAACGGTTAACCGAATCCGGTTAAACGGTTAACCGAATCCGGTTAACCGATCTAAATGGAATGGTAATGGAATTGAATTTTAAAAACCCGAAGATCCAGTTAACCGAAAGCGGTTAACCGAATAAGACGGTTGACCTACCATGGGCAGCCCTAATATTCACCAAGTAACATATTAATCTATTTATTTATTATTTTTAGGGAATTTTCACCAAATACCACTGAGTTTTACTTAATTCACGATATACCAATGTGTTTATAAAATTACAAAGGATAATACTAAGTTTTTACATATTTCACCAAATAACACTCTGTCTCATATTTTGTTAAATGTTCCATTAATATCCCTAGCAAAAAGACTAAACTACCCATATAAATAGCTAAACAAAAGTGATGTCTTATGAAATTTATTAGTATGACAAATCTCTTTCAAGTTGTTAATGAATAATAGGGGTAGTTTAGCATTTTTTGGAATATTAACAAAACATTTAACAAAATATGAGACAGAGTGTTATCTGATGAAATAAGTAAAAACTTAGTGTTATCTTGTGTAATTTTAAAAACATAGTGGTATATCGTGAATTAAGCAAAACTCAGTGGTATTTGGTGAAAATTCCCTTATTGGTATGACAAATCTCTTTCAAGTTGTTAATGAATAACAGGGGTACTTTAGCATTTTTTTTGGAATATTAACGAACATTTAACAAAAATATGAGACAGAGTGTTATCTAGTGAAATAAGTAAAAACTTAGTGTAATCCTGTGTAATTTTAAAAACATAGTGGTATATCGTGAATTAAGCAAAAACTCAGTGGTATTTGGTGAATTTTCCATTAATATCCCTTGAAAAAAGACTAAACTACCCATATAAATAGCTAAACAAAAGTGATGTCTTATGTAATTTATTAGTATGACAAATCTCTTTCAAGTTGTTAATGAATAACAGGGGTAGTTTAGAATTTTTTTGGAATATTAACGAAACATTTAACAAAATATGGGACTGAGTGTTATCTGATGAAATAAGTAAAACTTAGTGTTATCCTGTGTAATTTCAAAAACATAGTGGTATATCGTGAATTAAGCAAAAACTCAGTGGTATCTTGTGAAAATTCCCATTTAATCAAAAGAATATATTTTTTTGGTCATAAAGGAGGTCAGGCTTTTTGAAAATGTTTTTCTTTTATATGAACTAGATTGGTTTGCGACTATTGATACTTTCTATAATATTAATATACATCTCAAGTGAATGTGAATCTTCACCCCCAACTCATGAAGGAGAAGACGGTAATTCGGTAAAGGGAGGAAAGAACCCCATGTTGGATATAGCAAATACATGAGATGGATTAGGAAAATGTAAAAAAAGAAATAGTAAGACGTGAAGAAGACAAAAATGATAATAGGGGCAGGGTAGGAGTAAGATAGGATAATGGAAAGTTTGCACCACTTTGTGCTCCCTTGCCGATTAGCATTAATTATCAAAAAAGAAAAGTTTAAGAAGATTTATACCGAACTGGGCATCCACAATAGATATTCTTGACACGGTTACATAGGTGTAGAAATTAAAAATGTTTAACAATGGTGTGGATTACACTCATTTTCTCTCTCCAAGTTTCTTAAATAAGAACCCCACTTTTTATGACACAATAGACCCCACATATGTGTATCTCCCTCTTTATATTTTCTCTCGCATCTAAATAGTGATAGTTTATTGAATGTTCATTAAGAGAGAGAAGATTAAGAAACTTTGTTATTGTAGTGAATAGAGTGTCTTAAGTAAAATATAATTTTTAGATAACATGGCACATAGGAATGTGGTAAGAAACTCAAAACCATTGTGGATGCC